>RANX01000036.1:0-346368 GCA_009805215.1 Neurospora discreta FGSC 8579
TTTTTTTTTTTTTTTTTTTTTTTTTTTTTTTTTTTTTTTTTTTCTGTACGGCGGAGAAAAGCTGAGAAACCTTGCCTGAAGCGGTTAAGTAGTCTAGATATAGGGAGAAGGGGTAGTCTAGATATAACCCGCCTCTTATGTAATGACTGTACTGTCCTGTGGACACGTGCTTGTTCAAAATAATAGCGACTCCATCCAATCCAAAGGGTCCAGATAACTCCTTCACTTCGCTTCGTATCCACTAGCAACGGAACTGACCCACATGCGATACTCCAGCAAAAACCCCTCCTGGCCCTACCCACCTCAGCCCCGAAAGACATCATTGCATCCCTCCTGACAAACCATCACCGACTCATCAGCGAGCTTTGTCTTTCTTTGTTACTCTAGACCGCACATTTGGCTACATCCACCTGACTACCCTTTCGGAAACGAGCAAAAATCTACAACAAGCAAACAGCGCTGCGTCAATTTCACAATACAACTCTTTTCACCAGTCCGCCGTAATGAGCGCCGACTCCAACGATCTTCTCGAAGCCTTCAAGGCAGCCGCTTTGTCGGTGACTAAGCTCTACAAGACTACCGGTCCTGCCGTCGCAAAGGCGCGTACCGAGGGCTACCAAGACTGTCTCGACGATCTTCTTGCATTTCTCGACAGGAGGAGGTTGGGCTTGAGTGACGGCGAAGGATGGATTATTCGGAGTTGGGCGACGGAGCGTCTGGACGGTCGGGATCTCCCCACGGCAGAGAGCGACGATGACGACAAGATCGAGGCCGCATTATCGCCCCAGACGCAAACTCTGGATTCAGTTCAAGAGGAGGATCCAATGAGAGATTCGCCACCTGCCCCTGCTGTCTTCGAACACCCTCAAGAAGAACAACAGCAGGAACACGAACAGCCACAGCAGGAGCACCAGCATCAGCAGCGACAGCCGCCTTCCAACGCAGACGACTTCCAGATTGTGGTCCCAACGCAGGAAACGTTCACCTTTCAATCAGCACACCCCTTTCCTCATGAGGAGGCGATGAAGTTGGAGAATCTGGCGCTGTCCGATGCTCCTAGGAACCGCTCCGTTTCGACCTCAACAAGTTCGCGGAACAACAGAAACCGCGCACTCAGACAATCTGCTACACGAACACTTGGCCGTGGCGCAGGACAAAAGCGAAAAGTGGTCGACCTAGCAGAATTCTTTCGAATCGACAACTTTGGGCCTGGCAATGACAAGGATCCCTTTAACCAGAACTCGAAAAGGAGCCGCCACACCTAAACATAGACATGACGGAACCCCTTCTTCGCTAGATAGACGACAGATGCCTCACGGCAGAGATACATCATGGGCATGGTGTAAAACCTGGGCTTCATCGCGGGGCGGGGCGGACGCGCATTCAACCAACACATTTGCATTTCTCTGCGGTCAAGGGCTAGCGTAACTGGAAAATGGTTGCATTTATTGGGAGGAATGCGGGCTGGGCGGGGAAGGGCATCATTTTCGTGGAGAGATAGCGATTTGCACCTAGGGCGTTGGACCACCATTATATTATCAAAGATGTGCCAGTGTACTCTTTCTCTGTAGCTGGGGATCTCTTTCTCTTGTATTGATGTTTTTGGAGTTAGAATTGCACGGTGATAGGTTAGCATGGTTTTGTGTTATGGAATTTCTCGGCGCCTTCACTTGCTATTACATAGGAAGTGCCCCGGGTTATGTTTTCAGGTCCCGTTCGGACTCGTGTATCATAGTTAGATGGATGACCTTCCGGGATTCATCGCGCTGCCTAGCGCTGGAAGCGAGGTGTGTGGGATTGAAGATATGGCGGAATGTCACAAACGGCGGGGTGAATTTAGCGATGGTGTGTCGAGGGTGCCGACAGAAGCTCATAATGATACCCCATTTCTCCATGTACGACATGAGGTTGGGTTAAGGGTCCCAGTTGCATAGTGTCATCTCGAATGTGGTTTGTTTGAACGTTCAGTCCCTCCCATCCTGAGTTTTGGGGGCAAATAATACTGTTTAGGCTCAAGGCCTATCTGATGCCAAGCTGAAATCGATCTGCCTGAGAGATGCTTCAGTCAAACAAAATTCGATTAACTACATCTTGCTCTGTTGTGGGTTGGAAACTATCCGGTCTTTCATCCGTAATCCTTTGGGGCTTTACGAGATGCTTAGTATCGAGATAAGGTAGGAGATTGGTATTTCTTCTGTATAAATTTTCATTATATAGATAAAGTTCAACCCCAGATAATGCTTACTTGGCTGCGGCTAGTTTCAGTCTGATCCATGCCTTCCACTAATCATCGTCATTCTCGCCTCTTTGCTCCTCCAGGTCACTGGAACGGCTACCTACTCTCATGGAAATAGTTGCTCCTCCCCACGGCCGTCCCGCTTGTCACATTAGGTACTTAAACCACTCCGATCTTTCAGCAGATCGATGTGGTGCGTGTCGTGAGACAGCACACCTCATGCACAGACGCTGCACCCTTCACCATCTTTTTTTCTTTAAATACTTCCTCTCTTTCGCACCCAAGCGCTGGACACTCATCCACATCCCACTCATCTGACGTCTCTCCGAACAAACCCATTCTCCATTCTCATAGAAAGAATGACAGAGCGTGGCTCTTTATGTCCTCCTGACTGCGAACTTGCAGCAACACCCTACGGAAAAAGAAAATATTGATCTTCTTCCTCATCTCAATATGATTTTTTCCCTGAACCACCGTCACCTTCAGTACGGTCCCACCGCCACCTCCAAGCATAAACCAGAAAATTCCTCTCATCCGAAACAAGGCCAGACATCGTCATAGCTCTGGTAGCATTAGGTGTGGCTTCCATCGTGGCTGACCTATTTGTTGCCCTGGTAGCCTGCGACTTGAATCAAGAGAGCGCAAAGTGGGTGGCGGAAACGAGGAAGGGTTTGCATGTGTTCGGCACGGGGGTCAGCTCGCTAGAGGTATTATTGATTGAATTGGCGGGGGTGGTTCGGCTTTTTGGAGCTGGCTGGGTGAGTTTGTGATTTCGTTACTTTTCCGTGTGCTTCAAACGAAGATTGATACGTCGTTGGCCAACTGGCGATGCTAGATAATCGCGGCTTCCTGAGCTCTTTTGGAGAGTAGTCTCACTGGCTGGATGCCATGGCTTTCGTTGCTGGCTTTGCTAGCTTTGCTATAGATGTTGTTCATCAAGATGATCACGAAGCTGATCATTGTCCTGCGTCTTGGAGTTTTATTGAAATTATCGAAGAGCTCAGTGTGGAGGCATCTAGGCGGTGGAGCAGATAAGGAAGAGAGTTGAAGATTTGGAGGGGAAAATCTCGAACTGAGGGCAGGAAGAGCAAATCAACTTGATACGCAAGAGTTTCGACAAAGGTGAGGTCAGGTAGTGCAGCGATGTCTTTGAAAGGATAGGAATTATAACGTCAGGGAGCATGCAACGATGAGTTGAGTGAAGCTTCGTACGATGAAAGGCTATGGTCGAGTGACTGACTGACGAAACCTTTGAAGGGCATACTCTGATTAGAGGTATCCAAAACCCAGCTTGCTTTTGGCCTGGTCGCAAATTGGCATTTCCCATATGTGAGTTAGACAGCATAGGATGACGAGGGGGATACACAATTCAGGCCATGGTAATGGCTCAGTACTTGGTTAATTTAGTTCCGAGCAGCAGGGGCCAACAACATAGCACCAGAGGAAGTAGTGTACTAGGTGTGATGCCGTATTCCGCGAGTCACACGGGATGTTTCAAGCATATTACTTGGGGGGTGCCGGGCGCCAAGGTTTTTCACCCCCCTACTCGTGAAGTAGGGGGTGGCGAATTTATAGGACAGGGTTTTAATCTAGGATAAGGTATAAATAGTACTCTATATATCCGCCTATTAACGCCCCACAAAATCGCTTATTTGTATTATATCATTTACAATACAATTTTATAGCAATTTATTTAATCTCGTTATATAAAGCTATAAAATAGTAATAGTCTATATATGTAAAAATTAATAGATAGATTACTTATTAACTATTTAGTATTTATTAATCCTAATAAGTAAATTAAAGAATTGGGCAAGGCGTCCGTTAATTATTATAGTACTCATATATATTTCGATGCCTACTGTTATTTTGAATCCTCTAGAGGTAGAATAATAAAGTTATTAACTATTAAAGAAATTGCTACTATTACTAGTGAGTCCTATACTTCTATGCCTCACTATATTAAATCCTTATACTAGAAACCCGTTATAATATTATAATTAAGAGGGCGCCCTTATATATTTTTAAACGTTAAAGAAGATATAATTATATTATACGTAGTATTCTACTTTTAAAGGAGATTCCGCGCGTTATCTAAAATAGTTATATTAGTGGCTAATTAATTACACTTATTATAGAGCGCGCCAGTTATTTAGAATAGTAAGTAATTGTTATAATCTATAATAGACTACTTAGAATTGAAATTTACGACTTACTGTACTATCAATATTAAAAGGAGGTTTTAGGAATTAAATAACACTTCTATTAACGAATAATATAATAGATATGGAAGGGTATTTAAAAAATATGGAATGAATAAAGGAAATATTTAGAATAAGAATAAAATAGGTATAAGGGTTAATTACGTATTGGGTAAGCGCGTTGGGGTTGTTATATTAAAGAATCTATCAAATATTAAGGTAAGTTAGTATATCCTTTTTAATAGTATTTCATTAGTAAACTAGTATAGGGATTGGTATTAACGATTTTTTCTTACTTTATAGTAATTAAAAAGAAATAATACTATCAATTAAAAATCTACTATTTTTACCATTAATGTAAATACTACGGCCAATATTATCTCTATTTATATAATTTCCAAACCGACTTACTTAAAGAACTTATTCATAATGATTTTAATGATAGCGTTTGCTTTACTAAATGGCCAAGGGGCTTTTGAAATACCGATCTTATACTAGATTAATTAAAATACTTCAAATAGTATTCCTTTTACCTATTATTAAGATTTTAAAAATTAAGAAATGAGAATTTGTATTAGTGATGGAGGAGGGTTTTTTTGAGAGATGAGTTCGGTTGTAATTAGTATAATTATAATTATTTCGGTTATAAAATCCTAAATTTAGTTATAGGGATCGGGTTTAGAAATATCTTTAGTACGAAAAGGGTTTACTATATAATTATTATCAACGGATTTAATAACTACTATAATATAGAAATTAAATGATATATTAAAGCATTCAATATTATTATTATAGGTTTAAACCTTATTTTATATATATAATATAGCTACTTAATATCAGGGTACTCTTATTATTGAAAGCCTACTATTAAAAGGTTTTGAAGTTATTTATTCAACGCAATAAATATACCTTCAACCGGGCGACTTTCGTTAAGGAGTTGAAAGATATTCTCGATGATAGTATAATGAAATATAATATTCATAACAAATTTAATAATATTAGAATATAACTACTAAATTACTCGAGAATATTATTATAAATCGTAGTAAAGTAGCTTAAGAAACCAAACCTTACTTACCCCTTACTACTCCTTAAATTAAACCGTTTTGTTGAAGCTATTAAAGTTAATACCTATGTTAAGAATAAATACTTTTATTAGTTGAATTCTCTTATATGAAGCGGATTACTATTTCTGTAAATTACTACCTACGAAGTGATATTAATAAATGATAAAATTTGAGAGTGTAACTACTAAGATAGAGAGAGGGTAATTAATTTGGACTATAAAATAAAGAGGAGGGTATATTCCTTACTTAAAGATAGGGATTTCTTAAATTTCTCGAAGGTTTAACTTAATATTTATATAGTTAAGCAGGTATAGAGGGAGGTTATAGGTAATTAAAAGGAATAATTACGAGCTATTAGAACTATAAATAATAAAACTATTTATAAAGTTAAAGAATAGTAAAGAAAGTTACCAAACGGTAAGTGGAAAGTCTATTAGAGTATATATTAGGAGAAGTACCAAAAGTAATAAAAAGAGAAGGGTTATATATTAATTAATAAGGATAATACTCTTAATACTGAATTAGAAGTGGATATACTATATAAGGTTAATATATATAGCGTACTAATATCCAATTACTATAAGAAGGTATAGGGGGATAGTACTTATATTGTCACAGGGCTAGATCACATGTCAGAACATATGTAAGATCACGTGCCCTGTGCCTTGCCATGGCACTGGGCCAGCCCGGGCATTGAGGCTCCGTGCGCGACCTACTCTAGCGGGTTACGCTAGTACCTATATCAAGCCTAGGCTGGCGTACACTTTCTTTCCTTCCTTCGTATAATAATAAAGATTATATCTTATACCTAACGGTACCTTCGCCCCGTAATAGTTTGTTATACCTTTATTTACGCTACGCACGTTCGATTATTATTAACCCGCGAAGAATATCCTTTTTAGCGATTCGTTAATAATCTCGTTCCTAATTTATTCCTAACATTCCTACCTTCGTAGAATAGGAGAATTATTTATTAATTATTTAATAATTAATTATAAGCGAATTTTACGCTTATTATAATTATAAATTATAGGTATTAAGCGAGGCTTCCTAATATACTTATTTCTAATATTTTAAAGACGATAATAATATCGAATCGGTAGTTATTTATTACAATATTAGTAACAACGATACAAACTCTATAGTGGCTAGCAACCTTACAAATCCCTAAAGCGAGATTGTAATTTAAGCTTCTACCCTTAAGATAGCCGAAGATTACCCTATCCTTTTAAAGTAAGGTCCTTCGGAGGTTAGACCCTCTAATTATAATTATTTTAATTATAAATATTATAATTCTAGCTTCGTTCCTAACAGTTTTAGTAAACCCTTCCCCATTAATTTAAATAAAATAGTTACTAATAATACGTTAGTATTATTGGTATTACACTTATATAGAGGCGATTATACCTATTACTATTCTTAGGCCCGTTTATATAATTAGTTATTAATTAGCAACCCCGTTGCCCTCTACCCTATTACTTTCCGTTAGTATACTTCCTATATTGTTTAATTGCTTACTTCTATTACTATAATAGATGCTATTGTAGAGGTTTTTCGTACTTCCTAGCAGCGCTATAAATAAGAGAATATAAGGAAAGACGTTAAGGCTTGTATTAACGCTCAATCTCTAAGAATCTTATACAACAAGGTTATTTATTAGAAATCGGAGGCCAAGAAATAGCACAATTAATTAAGAGAGAAAGATAATGTCTACGGTAATTATAATAAGGAAATGCTTAATATAGTAAATAATAACGGCATCCTGAAGGCCTAGGTCGCCTCCCTGCAGGATAGAATTATAGAGCTTTAGACTAATAATGACGGCCTTATAGCCTTACTCTCCCTTAGAGTTGGGCGTAATCAAGAAATAGCTAGACGAGAACATTAAACAAAGGTTCATCCGACTATCCCAATCTCTAATAGTATTACCGGTTCTATTAGCTAAGAAACCGGGCGGCGGTATACGTATCTACGTAGACTACCGAGGCATTAATAACGCTACCCTAAAGATAAGATACCCTCTCCCGTTGATTAAGGAGATTTTGGATGCTATTTATAAGGCTAAGATCTTTATTAAATTCAATATTATTGTAGCTTTTAATTGAATTCGCGTATATAAAGGCTATAAATAGCTTACTGTATTTGTGATACGGTTTGGGCTCTACGAATCTTTAGTATGCTTTTTCGGCTTATAAAGAGTATTAGTAACCTTTTAGACTTTTATTAATAATATACTATATAATATATTAAATAAATTCGTTATAGCGTACCTTAATAATATTTTAATTTATTTTAATAACGAGGAGGAATATATTTAATATATTTCCGATATTTTAGACCGGTTGGAGCCATCAGGCCTATAAATTGATATCGATAAATAGAAATTTTATATTATAAAGATTAAATATTTAGGATTAATTATTATATTAGAAGGTATTGAGATAGATATAGATAAAATTAAGGCGGTTATTACGTAGGAGGTACCAGAATTAAAGAAAGTATTATAATTTTTCTTAAACTTCGCTAACTTCTATTAGAAGTTTATCAAGAATTTTATTAGTATAGTAAAACCGTTTTACAAATTTACTAAGAAGACGACCGATTAGTATTAAAATATCGAATACTAACAAACCTTTAATAACTTTAAAATAGTATTTAAAAAAATTTTAATTTTAAAAATTTATAGTTAGGGTAAGAAGATAGTAATTGAGATAAACGCCTTTAATTAGGCGTTAGGAGGTATACTATCCTAATAGGGCGATAATAGAATTTTATACCCGGTAATTTATTTTTTAATTAAGTATATTATAATAGAATATAACTGTAATATTTATAATAAAGAATTATTAATTATTATAAAAGCTTTTAAAAAATAGAACTTAGAGTTAGAGAATATATAGGAGGAGGTTAAAATTTTAATAGACCATAAGAATTTTAAGATATTCGCTACTATTGAGCAATTTATATTATAATATATATATTAATTAGAATTCTTTAGCCGTTTTAATTTTAGAATTACATATAGATAGGGTATAACGAATATTAGACTTAATACCTTTAATAGAAAATTAGAAGATAGATTATAAGGCGAAGATAATAAGCGTTTATAGGTTAGGAAAAGGCCCCTTATCGACCTAGACCAATTCGATCTAATATTCTTCGAAGAAAACGAAGCAACGGATATAACGTATTTACATCTAGGCGCAATAGAAAAAATCTATTATATAGACTATACTCCGAATTTATATAATTAGGATTTAAATTTTTATAATATTAACCTATACGAATTTAATGTTACGAAGTCTACGGACGACCCAATAGACGATAGTTACGCTAAATCTAATTTAATATAGGAAATAATCTTTTATTTATAGAAAGAAGGATAAAGGGTATAGACCCTAGAGGTTAAAAAAAAGTTCAAAATTAACTTCGCCGAATATTTAATTAGGCGAGGCTAAATATATTAGAGAAAAGATACTAAAGAGAAGGTCTTTATCGATTTAGACGATAAGGATACCCAATTCTAATTAATCTATAAAATATATATAGTAAAATTAGGAGGATATCCGGGCTAGGAGAAGATATACGAAACTTTTAATATATTTTACTATTAGTTAGGGATATATTAGTCTATTAAAGAATTTTGTAAAGTATATTTAGCTTACGTAAAAATTAAATTTTTATAATATTCTCTAGTAGGCTTCCTTAAAATATTCCTAATCCCCTTCAAATTATAATTAAAAATATTAATTAATTATATTATATTAATAATTTTATATAAGAAGAGAGGTAAGACTTTCCAGTATATAATTATAATTATAGACTATTTAATTAAAATAAAATACTATATTCCAACGGAGATATTAGAAATAAATAGATTAATTAAAAAGTTTATTAAAAAAGTCTATAGTATTTATAAGTTATTAGATAGTATTATATTAAATTAAGGTTTGTAGTTTATTTCTATACTTTGAAAAACCTTATATAAGAAGTTAAGCAATACTATTAAGCTCTCTTTAGCCTTCTATTCCTAAATTAATAGTTAGATTGAATATATTAATATAAAAATAAAATAATATTTAAAATTCCATATTAATTAAGCTTAAAACAATTAGGTAATTTAATTACTACTAGCTGAATTCGTATATAATAATATAATTTCCGAAATTATAAGTATTAGCCCTTTTTACGTTAATTACGGGTTTTACCTTCGGATAAGTATTAAATTGGTAAAATTATACCTATTAAATATAATAGAGATATAGAGAAAAGAATTCTTTAAAGTTTTTAAGGTAGTTAACCGTTTTTAAATCATTTTAGATAGTATAGTAGCACTCTCTAAGTAGGTATAGGATTACTATAAAATAAATATTAATAAATATTGTAATAACGTTTTGAAATATTAAACTAGCAATAGGGTATTATTAAATATAAAGAACCTTACAATAGGGAGATTATAAGTTAAATTAATACCTAAATAGGAAGGCCCTTTTATAATTTTAGAGGTAGATTTGTATCGAGTGAAATTTAAATTCCTAAAGAATATAAAGGTTAACCTAATATTTTATATATTAATAATTAAATTGTAGGAGATATTAGGATTCCCAGGGTAGTAAGATATCGAATAAGATATTTATATTAATAAGGGCCGATTAATAATTGAAACCGATAATTAGAATAATAATAAGTAGTGGGAATAGGAATTTAAGAATATTATAAGTTATGGTAAGGTAAATAATAATCGACAGAAATATTATATTAAATAGAAAAATATTAATAAACTTATTTAATAATTAGTAAAGGATTTAAAAGGATATAATAATATTATTTAGAAGCTCTATAATATTAATTCTAACGTCTTATTATTATTAAATCAGGTTAAAAGACAATAGGGAAGAGGGAGGTTGAAGAAGAGATTACTATAAGATTTTAATTTTAATTTAGAACCTTATTAGTATTTGGGATTTAAATAAAGTATTAAATTATAATAGGATAGTTGAAAAATAGTAAAAAGAAGTTTAGGTTGATTTATTTACGTACTTTAATCGAATACTTTATAGTATATTCTTTTTCAAAATAACTATTAATAATACCGAGAGATAATACGTTTAATAATAGCCCTATATCTTTTTATACCTTTAGAAGTATATTTTATTAAATAAGATTAAATAAATTATAAATTAGTAGAATATTAGTTTAGGGAATTAGAAGGGGAAAGTTAATATAAATATATAAAAGTAGTTATAAGTAATTATTAATAAGATTTGAATAGAGGGTTTCTATATTATTTATATTAGTAATAGCTATAGGCGTCCTATATAAACTATTATATTACGGGCGTCTTTATAATATTTTTCGTAGGGCTAGTAATAATAAGGGGAGTTAATATTAATTATATATAGTAATTAGAGCGTTTTGTAATTATTAATAGTAAATAGAAGGATTGTTAAATATAATAATAATTTATCTTCGGCGGAAGGGTTGGATTTAGTAATATTTTAATTAGTATTCTACCTTTTAATAGGAATTTAGGCGCTAAATAGCTTTCTATTTTAATATTAGCGTTAAAACTTTTTATTATTATATAATTAGGTATATTTAATTAGGGACCTACTTTGGGTAAAATAATGTATTTAATTATTAGTTTTCTACGCCGGGGGCGTTTTTAGAGGGAGGTAGTATTATAGGGCTAGATTATATATTAGAATATATATAAGATTACGTGCCTTATACCTTGCTATAGCACTGGGCCAGCCCGGGTATTAAGGCTCCGTATACGACCTACTCTAGCGGGTTACGCCAATACCTATATCAAGCCTAGGCTGGCGCACGCTTTCTTTCCTTCCTTCGTATAATAATAAAGATTATATCTCATACCTAACGGTGCCCTCGCCCTATAATATATATATTAAAATCTAATTATTTATAACAGAGCAGGAGTATATATATTCCGACAACGCTAAACTACCCGATAAAAGGTAGACGTAATTCTACTTATAAGATAGAATCCGAAGTACACACTATATAGGCAGCTACAATACCCTATAATATTACCTCCTCTTAAAGCGGATTTTTATAATCTAAAAAAAGGTACCTATATAGTATTACTTAAACCAAAATTCCAATAGGGTAATTAGGGATATTTTAATCGCTTCCGCGCCCTCTAGGCGTAGTGCGGGCAGTTAGTAAATATCTTTTATTAAGTATACTCCTATTTTCCTATAACGTAGTTGGAATATATTCGAAAAACCCGCCTTTCTAAAATACCCTAACCGGGAATCGAACCCGTAGCATCCTACTATTAAATAGAATTGATTATAATAGGGCAGGAGTATATATATCCCGACAACGCTAAATTACCCAGTAAAAGGTAGATGTAATTCTGCTTGTAAAGCAGAATCCGAAGTGTATACTATATAGGCAGCTACAATACCCTGTAACATTATTCGACTAATATTAGTTTAGGTTCTAATAAATCGATTGAAATTAATATAGGTAATAATACCTCTACTATTTAACCCTTAGAGCCTCTATTATCTCCTCTTTATCTACTTTAATAACCGCTTTAATTTTAGTTTATGATTGAAATTAGCTCTTAAGTAGCTACATATGCTAATAATACCGAACAGTCGTATTATTGTATATAGATTAGATAAGGCTATAGTATAGCCGGTTACATATAACTGGCTTACCCGGCTATACGTATATACAGGCTGCCGTAATTGGGATTGGCGCCGTAAGCGCCCGGACCCAGCAGGCAGGTTATAGGCCTAATTAAATAGGCGTACAATAAAATAAAGAGTCTTTATAAGGTGTACCCTTTAAGTAAGCCGCTAACTTCCAATTCTTCTTCTACATTATCTTTCATAACGCTTTTAAATATTATGATACTATTATTTACAAAGTACTCCGGTTACCCATATCAATTAGCAATTGAATTAAAAATTAACTAACTAAACCAAACGCCTTTTATAGCCCTTAGTCAAATAAATTAGTTAATCTTTATTAATCGGTTCGTTGAACTTCTAATTAGAAAGATCCTATATTGTACGATACCGACCTTGTAATTATAATTAATAATACATAATTCCTTACTATATATATTTTTCAATTATTTCTTTTTCTTCTTTTATACCTTCCCCCCGCGCTTCCTAATTAGATTATACCAATTTACTTATATTAGTTCGTATTAACTAAAGTATTATATCGTACTACCCCAATCCAAATACCTATAGGCCTTAACGCAAAGGGTAACGCTATCTACTAAATACTTAACTTTTAAATACTCTCCTAAATACCTGTTTATAATCCTACTAAATACTATTTTCACTTTCATTACCATATTTCATAATTTATCGTAATCAAGTACATTATAAATTAAGAATCAACTTTACTATAACTCAATACAGCCCTACTAAAAATTTATTCAATAATTTACTAACCCGTAATAGATCACTTTAATAAGAAAATCGCTTCGCTAAGAATCGCTTTATTAATAATTCCAATAGTTTAATCAATTATAACAGTACTATTATCAAGCAAGTAAAGCACCCTTCAATTCATCATAGACTACCCTTTATTAAACCAATCCAACTACAATCTAGTTTAATAATATAATTTAATATGATTAAATAGTTAAATACAACCGATTTTGAATACAATTCTCTCAAATTATCCTAATAACTACTAAATTCGCTACTACCTCCGCCGCCCTCTCTACTATCTAAGCCCCTAACTCTACCCTCGAAACCGTAGCTACTTCTTATAATATTACTAACTAAAATAATCTATATAATATCTCTCACTATAAAAAGTTTTATAATACTAAATAGCCCACCGATTATAAACAATTCCCTAATAAAGCCGGCCTTTATCCCTATGATTCTGGATAATTTAACCGAGCTAATAATAAAGGAGGCTCTTAAGAAGAACCTACCTCACTATCTAAATTTAAAAATATAATTAATTTTATAAACAATATATTTTAAAATGATAAACCAGAAGTAATACCTCCGGAAGTTAATATTAATAAAGAAAATAGCGTTTTATATATTAAATATCGTCCAATTAAGGACTGCCCCTTAATTCGTTATAACTAAGATTCTATAATTATAGGCCGTAATAATCTTTATAACTACGTTTAAGAAGAAGTAAAAGTATACAAAGAATCGGAGTATAAAATAGAGGAATTTATATTTAATTTAGAACGTTCTAATATTCTTAATACTTTAGAATAAACATTAGAATTATATAATTCCTTTTTAAAAAAAGTGACTTTCATCAATGATTAATAGGGGCGTAACTTTACCGCTTCATTAAATGGAATAATTATAATTAATTATAATATTAAAGGCTTGACCGATTTTGTGAATAATTACGTCGAGGTAATTCGGATAATTAATATTGATACTTAAACGAAGATTAATATTATCGATAGAAAAATTACTATAATAGAAAATAAAATAACCTAAATTGATATTAACCTTGAAATAATTAGTAGAAAATTACCTTAATATAGGTAGATTTTGCTATATTTAGAGTAGTAACTAAATGATTTAACAAGTTGAATAAGTATATCGAAATTTAGCTTTTATTTATAATTAAAGTATTTAATATTACCCCCCGCCCCCCCTTCCCTAATATATACCTAAATTCTCTTATAGACGAAGAATTATTATTAGGAACGTAGGCGAAAGGTAGGCTGAGGTAATTACGGTTGTAGCTATACGTAGGGGACGGTGAGTTAGGGGTTAATCTAAAGGTATATTAATAGCTACCAATTATAATAAATTAAGTTCCGTTGACTTTCTTTTATAATAGTACAAACTCTATTTATCCGTTAATAAATATTATAGGGTCCCGTGCTAGTTTAGCGCCCCGGGGCAGTGCCGGATTATCCTTCCTATGAGCCCGACCCGTACGGGCGCTGCCGTTGTTGATCCAACGCTTCGGCCGGCGGAGAGGAGCAGCAGCCGCTAGGGTGCTCCGGTGCCCCAGCTCTTAGCCTCCTAATAATTATATCCCCTAAAAATAAGGCTAGACTAAAAAACCTTTAAACAGATAATTACTTAATATTATACCCTTGCTATTGGTAATCCTGTATTTCAATTTATCGAATTACCCTTTAATCTAATATTAGCTAAAGATTAGTAAAAATACTTAATATTTAGATGTTCTCTAATTAGTAATATTAATTTCAAACCTACTACCCTCGGTACGTATAAGGCTACACCCCCTAAACTTATAATTGAAATCGTCTAAAATATTCTAAATCCCCTACCTACAAATTTAATTATTGTTTATACTATACCTTTCTAATATATTTCGATTTAATTATAAAGATTAAAATTTATCCCAACCTTATTAAAACCTTACCGTTCTTCGGTATTTACTCCTAAATATTATTAAAATAATTGTATTACTCTATATTATCAATATTATGCTTGAAGAATTCAAGAAGAATCCTAAATAGGTAATTGAAAATTCAAAAGTAATAAAAAAGGATGTTAATATTCAAACCGCTACGCTATAAACCACCCTAATAATTCGTTCGAATTTACCCTTTAATGAAATTAGCGCCCCTAAAATTACAAGCGCCGTAGGAGACCTAAATAATAATAATCCTAATAATAATAACAGTAACGTACGTCCCCCACCTACTAATAGAAGGTTTCTGCTTAGTAGAGGAGGTTTCCCGCCTGGAGGAGGAAATTTCCCGCTAGAAAGAGGAAGAGGATTTCCCCCTAATAACGAGCCCGCATTTAGATTCTACAAAAAATATCCCTAGGAACATATCAAAATCAAAAAGGAAAAAATTGGCTAATTCAATCCTTATTACCCCAACCCCAACAACCTTAATATAATTTAAAACGGTAAAAACGTTATATATATTAACGTAACTATATTTATAAATTATTTATAGTTAATAATAAAGGATTTTTCCATTTCCCAGATAAAGATAGAGAATTAATTAATCTACCTTTTTCCTTGATTATTATAGGGAGTAGTACTCTTATAGTAGTATAACTAATTTAAATCCAATTAATACTACAAAACGTATAATAAAGGCCTTCGTAATTTATACAACGGAATAATCGCTCGCTTTAAACTAAATTTAATAATTATTATACGTAAATCTAACGACGAAATATTACTATAAAGAATATAGCAACGGACAAAAGTATAATTTCAATATATATTTTAAAAAAAACTCTAACTAACCTAAGCAATGAATATATTCTTTTAGACTAGGATAATTAGTATCATATAGTAATATATATATAAAGTAATATAGATACGTATATCAAAGCCCTATTATAACCTCCCTATAAAGTAGGCTTTTTAACTAACTATATAGTAGAGATTAACAATATTAAGGAATTCCTCGTGTTTAAAATAAAAGATGGGTATTTTAATATTCCCTCCAAATCCGTTTATGTTATTTTGAACATTATTAACTGTACTATTAACAATTTCAAAACGACTCCCGTTGGGAATAATATTATAATTATAATTTTAGAAATAGCGGTTACAATTTATATTATAATAATTATAACCGTTGTATTAACTACTATAGTAATTAACGTAACGAGTGTTGTAAGGACCGCTATACCGATTAATATAATAATTACTCAAATACCCGTTATAATAATAGAAATAAAAGGGGTAAGGATAATAAAGTTAGTAATTACATATATTACACCGAAAATACCGAAGAGTAAGAAGATAGCCCTAAGGAAGTTAATTAGGATAATACTTACTTTTATAAACAATTTTTAATTTAAATAACGATATTACCGATATTTATTATATATATACTAGAGAATTAATCTATTATGAATACTTTAAAGAATTTGACTCCGCTTAGTAAAGAGGCGTTATATAAAGTAATATTTACTTTATAAAGTAGTATAGCGCGAAGTTATATAATTACTTTCTAAAATCCCTATTATTCAAGGAATTTATAATTGATATTGAAAATTCGATTTATCTCACAATATTATTTTTGAATATATGAAAAGAATATAAATATATTTTAATAGTTACTTAAAAAGAAAGGAAGAAAGGATTAGAGGTTATTTACTATATTAATCGCCTTATTAACTACAAAGTCAAGGTATTCAAAACTTATTTAGGCGAGGATTTACTTAATAATCCTCTATCGATTTATATTTATCTATATATAAAGCGAAAATAGCGTCCGAAAGTAAAGATTTTGAAATTTCTTTCAACCCGGATACAGAATATAATATAATTAGTTATAAAATCCTATCTAACTGTCAGTATTTAATTTTGATAAATTATTCTCTAATAGTACAAAAGGTGAGAAATCAATTAGTTAAATTAAAAGAATAAGTGTGACGAACGGCAGTCTAATCTGCCTAAGTGAGATAGTTGAAGGTATAAATACTATTAGAGTCGTTCGGTGAAGCTAAAGGGTTGATAATAAGTATGCTCGTAATACTAGTTTTTATTAACTATTAGTATATTATTCAATAATTTAAATCCCCTAATCGTCCTTTTATACCTTCCGTATTATTCAATTTATAATAGGTTTACTTATATTATTATAATATTAGTTTGCTTCGTAAGCCCGGCGTTAGTTTACTATTGTAAATTTAGCATTAATTTACTATTGTAAGCCCGGCGTTGGTTTATTATTATAAGCCCAGTATTAGTTTACTATTATGAACCTTATTTTTAACGTTTCTTTTGATCCTACTTTAATCTATAGTTATACGAATTAACTTTTTTAGATCGTTTATATTACCGATGGTTTAATTAATCCGTATATTTACTTTCAATTTGTAATACAATATTTCTCTTCCTTAACCGAAGTTTTCAATAGTTTATTAGTTCCTTATTATTTAATTTTATTATTTTATATACTATATCTTCTATTATTCTAACAATAGTAAACTATCTTCCTTTCCCTTATCTTTTAGTATATTGTCCTCTTACATTCAAAAATATCCTTCTTAATCAACATTTAAATACTAAAATTTGATTATTAATATCGAGTATTTTAGAATTATTATTATACTTCATATTTATTACGTTAATTACTATCTTCCTTATAAGAAGATTTTTAACAACGGAAAGTATACGGAATATATGCGGCGAGTACGTCTTTAAAAAATTATTAATATTAATATAGAATATAAAGTGCCTTTTTTATTATAATTCTATGACCATTATTAACGATTTCTAATAATCAATATTATTACAACCTTAAATTAAATTTGATAGGCGAAGGATAAGCTTTTTCGTTTTCTTAAGGAACGTTTAAAATAGATTAACATTCAGTAAAAGGATTTGAAGACGTAGGTTATTTAATTATTTAATTTGGAACAATAATAGTAAAACTTATGTTCGTAAGGTTACAAATTATTTCTCTATAATAAAATTGAGTTGGAAGTTTTAAAAGTAAAAGAGTAAGTAATTAGTTTTAAACTAGAATTATTATTTATTAAGCAATTAATAAGGATATTTACTTTTTTTCCGTTCATTAATTAGGCTTCCTTTAACACAACAACCTTCCCTTTTTTTTCAATTGGGCAACCTTTTGATTCTAACCGATCCAAATTCTTCCAATAGAATTCCTTTGATTTTTTAAAATAGTTTAAATACTTAACGGGTCCCTATATATTATCTTCGGGCCTAAATCCTTCCTATTTAACAAGGTATTCCAATTCTCTTTCTTCTATCTTTAAATTTCAAATTTATTTTATATTTTATTCTTCTTCTTCGTCTTGAATATTAGTTTGGGTATTAATTTATATATTTTTAAGTATTAATTTTAGTAAAGCGATGTAGAATAAATATATTTTTAACTTTATAGTTTCATAAATATTTAATTAGTATATTATATTGGAGATTTTCTTCTTAATCTTGAATCGCCCTACCCAATAGTCGTTAAATCTTTTATTAGGTTATTTAATACCAAAATTTTCAGTAAATAAAAAGATTTTATCCCCTTCTTTAAAGCGAAGTCCTTCGAACTTTTCATAATTAAAATACCGGTTTATCTTTTATTTAACGAATTTTAATTCCTCCTTAAATTTCTTATATAATTTATATAGTTTATCGGCCTTTTTTACAACCTTAGGAACGTTCGTATTTAGGCCTTCTAAGAATTTTAATTTATGTTTATAATTTATAAAGAAAAGTGAAATTTGGAAAGTTTCTATAAGGGAGGTATGAAATATTACTTACACTATAGGTAGTAGCTTTACTTAATTACTTTATTCAAAATTAATATAATTCTTTAAATATTATTTTATAATTTAATTAATCCTTTCTGTTTATTTATTTATTTACGGGTAATACGTTATTAATATTTTACTTTTAATACCGAATTTAATTATTAATATTTATTAGAATTTAGATACGAATTTAGTATCTTTATTTATAATTTATTCCTTCGGCCAACCATATATCGAAATAACGTTTTAATAAATTATATTCGTAAATTATTTTATTAATTATATTCTTTTTAGGGTAAGAAGTAATTCTATTTAATTAACTTATTTATTACGATTAGGATACTATTATAACCGATTCCTATTATAGTATTTATGGATAATGGTAATTTAGTAATAAAGTTTATAATTATTGAATTCTACGGTTTTTCTACGATTTTTAAGGGTTTAAAGAATTTATATAATTTATATTTCATAACCCTCATTCTATTATAACGTTCATAGGTTTATAATATTCGAATTATTTCGGTTTTTCTTTTTAAAAAGTTATGATATTATTATATTTAGATAATCCTGGCAATATTTATATATCTTCCTATTTTAGACGTATATATTCTTATAATAAGGGTTTTACATTATTTAGATTAAATATAGGTTTTATTATAATATTATAATTTATCTTCTTAATTATTTTCCTATTTTTATTCTTCTTCGGGAGTAATAACAGTAGTATAAACTTTAGGGTTTCATGGTTTGATTTTGTAGATAGCGTAATATTTTACTTATTTTTGTAAGGGGTATACGAATAATCTATCTGGTTATGTTTAAAATAAGGGTATAGAGGCTTTTGCAATATTTTTTATATAGTTTGTTCGATACATTAGTGCAAATATTTTCCAATCCCTTTTTATAATTAACTTTAAAATTAAATTCCAATAGATATTTAGTTTAATATATTTAGCAACTTTTAAATACTTTCATAATTATAACATATTAAAGTTTGTTATAATTGGTATAGATCTATATTTTATACGTAGTCTTACTAAGGTATAGCCTCTATTCTTAGAATATTTTAATAATAATTGAAAATTCTTTGTGATAAATAGGATAATTATAATAAAGTCCTTCTAATTTCTTCGAGAAGGAAGCTATAGGATATAATTTCCTTTATTCGTTATATTATTCTAATTACTTCTCATAGTATAATTAGATTTATCGATTTTAATTTTAAAGGGTTTACTTAGGTTAGGAAGTTTCAATATAAGATTTGCAATAATAATATTATAAATAGCTTTAAAGCTTTTTCTTCCGTTTTTCCTTATATAAATGCGGCCTTTTTCCTAGTAAATTTACCTAATGGCTTGACTATTTTCTTATAATTCCATATAAATATTCGGTAGAAATTAATAAATATTAGGAATCTACGGATTTTATTTGCGTTTTTAAAGATAGGTTAACTTTATATAGTTTTTACTTTACTTAGTTCTATCCTAACTTTATTTTTTAAAATTAAGTATGTAAGGAATACGGTTTCTTTTATATAAAATTCGTTTTTTTCTATATTAATTAAGAATTTGTATTTGTATAGTATATTTAGTATTTTCTTTATATACCCTTTATTTTTTTCAAAACTTTCAGAATAAACAAGGATATTATTTAAATAGTAAATAGCGAATCTATTAAGGTAGGGTTAAATTATATAATTAATAATGAATTAGAATATTATAAGTATATTAATGAACCCGAAAAGTATAATAAAGTATTTATAATATCTATAAAGTATATAAAATATTATTTTCCATTTATTTCTTTCCTTAATTCAAATATAGGTATAGGTAATAGGTAAATTAAAGCGTATAAAGTATTATACTCCTTTTAATTGACTTCGAATATGTAAAATTAAGGGTAAGGGATAATGATTTTTAATAGTTTTTTAATTTAATTACTTATAATTGATATAGAGGTATAGCTTTCTATTCCTCTTCCGTATAAAAAGGATAGGGTATTTTACTAATGATATAGATTTTTAAATATATTTTCTTTTTAAATTTTTATTTAAATATTTCTTTAATTCGGTATTTTATTTTTCATTAATATAATATATTTTAGAGAACTCGAATTTAATTCCTTCTTTAAATTTAAATTTATAATCCTACGGTTTTTATAGCGGTAGTCTTTTAAAATAGTTGTGAACGAAGGCTGTGTATCTTTAGTATTTTATTAAAATTATTATTCTTAATTCTTCTGTTTATTAATTTTAATAATAATCGAATTTATATTAAATATTAATTATTAACACTTTTATTAACATTACTAACTTTTCTTTTATTACTTTACCGCCTTTATTTAGTAATATAAGTTATAAATTTTTATATTATTCATTGTAGGGCTATACGAATAATGCTTTCGTAATTTATTTCCTTCCGTATTCCAGGTTTTTTATTAATAGTTAGGTATATTTTAGAATATAAGTAATTACTTTCCTTCCAATTAATATTTGGGTTCTATACGATATATTGTAGGTATTTTAGAATTATATCTTTAAATAGCCTTATTTTAATAACACTGAAATTAATTTTGATTATTTTATTTTCTATCATTATGGAGAGTAGTAACGTTTTTTATTTTACGATTCATATCTTAAAGAGCCTTTTTACAACGAAGGGTACCTTTTCTTCTTTCAAAGGATTTTCAATTAGGTGACGAATTTAAGTAATATAGAATTTAATTAAATTTCGGAATTGATTAAAGCGAGAATTTAATAGCTTTTTTAATAGAATATAATTCTAAATCGTTAGTCCTCTTTCCCTTCTTCTATAACGGCGATTTTTATAGGTATTATAGGGTTTCGGATTTTATTTTTCCGACGGTTGTATTATCGGATGATTTATTTCATTTAGGGATTTAATTTTTGATAGGCTTCTTTAAAGGTTTTAAACCGTTTCCTAATTTTTAACAATAATTATTAAAAATATCTTCTTCTTTAAATTCAAATTCGTTTTACGAATTGTATTCCTATAATTATATTGTATAGGCAGCTTCTTTTTCTTCGGTATATATTATTTTAATTCCTTAAATACAAATAATAATTTCCCTTTCCCTTTCCTAGGCTTTCTACCTTATATAGATAGGATAATTAGATATTAGGTACTATTTCTAATAGGGATTAGCTATTCTTTATTTTATATAAATATAAATATTACAGGGGCGGGCGATAAATCTCCTAAGTGCTATTTAATTATTGATTCGTTCGAAGGGTAGTAAATTAAATATAAATTATTTATTAATAATAAACGTAGTTCGAAAATTATTTCGATTAAATATACATATAATTAATTTGGATTATTGTTATTGGTTAAGCCGGTGCGTAGGTTGGAAATAATTATCCTACCTCCTTTTATAGTATTTATAATAGTTATTGGTAATGTATTGGACTTATAGTATTTGGTAGTATGTAAAATGAAGGGGGTATATTTAGGCCGTATTTCTTTTAATGGGTTGATACGCTTCTGAGGTCTCTGGGAGTCCTCCTTACGTTCCTTGCAGTTCTCTTTTAATGATAATAGCGCGCTTCTTCTTCTTTGGTATTGGTATAGTTGGATTTGAGTGGAACGAAGGTAGTCGATTTCCCCTTTTTCTCTAGCTCTTATTGGAATTGTCGATTATTAATACAAATGGTTTTATTTATATAAATATTAATAGTCTTCGGATAGTCCTCTTTATAGAGTTCGTCTTTAACCCTTTCTTTAAGTTTATTATAAAATAATTATATTAATTTATTATTATTAATATTACTACGGATAGTATTTTATTCAAAAAGTATAACATAGGTTGAAGCGGATTTAATTTATTTGAAATAGGTTAAGCGTTTTTAAACCCTACGAGTTTTATCCCATTTTTTAAAAATATAGGAGAGGGTTTAGGTAAATTTTAATAGGATTTTAGAAAGATTTTAGTGAAATCCGAAGTTTAATTTCTATTTTTGTAGTAATTTTTAAGGATAAACTTATACTAAGTAAAAGCTTCATTTACAAATTAAATATTTATATAAATTACCTTTTCGAATTTAGAATTGAATTAATTTCTATAAAAGTAAAAATAGGTATATATTTAGATTAAGCATCCTATAAGGGCGGTTTATTAGTTATCGAATTCCTTAGGTATAGATAATTTAATTTTTAGTTTATTATCACAGGGCTAGCCTGTGTGCCTTGTGCCTGGTGCCAGCGTACAGCAGCTTCTAAGACTCCTATACGCTAACATTACCAGCAAGGCATTATTATTGCTAGTAGTTAATTAGCTAGAACGCTACCTGCCGCGGGATCGTTAAACCCGCTAGCGGCCGCCTTCATAAGGCTAGCCTTCTAAATATTCGGCTATATTTTCTCTTCCTTTCTCCTTCGTATAATTACATACAATTATATCTACCGTCTACCTATTACCTATAATAGTTAAATATACCTTTTAACTATTACATTTACAACGTAAACCCTTTCTTTTATTACGCAATTAATCTTCAATATTAAATACGCACACATATAAAAATCGCTTCATTAATAAATCGCTAAATTTAATACCCCGATTAATAATTATACTTATAATAACTATGAATCCTAATCTCGCTCCCTTCATTCAATAAATAAAGGCAAATATTCTTTATCTAAGGGATAAAAAACCGCTTTATACAATTAATCTTTCTTATATTTAATAATAAAAGTAATAACTATATATCCTTCTCCCTTAATAATAATATTATTAATCTTATTAATTTCGGCGCTCCTCTTAAAAGTATATTATTTAATTTAAATAATATCTAAAAAACATTTAACCAAAATATTAATACTACCAATATCCCTATTTATTAAATAATATTTATCGAACTTCTTCCTTCAATAACAATTAACACCCTTTTTACTAATATTAATAATAATAAGGAGAAGAAGGCTATTCCCCGTACCTACTTCGATTTAATTAATAATATTATTTAAAATCCCGCTTTCTATTGAATTATCGCTCTACTTAATCGCCTTTACTATAATAACCTCGCTTAATATAAGGATATCACTATTAACCTTAAATATAATAAAAATAAATTATAAATTACCTATATAATAATTATTAAAATTTAAAATAATTTCAATTAGAAGAACCTTAATTACTTTAATTTAAAAATCGAATTTAACACCCTCCAAGAAACATTTAATAATTTTATTATAAATTATACTATATTTAAATCTTATAGTATTAACATTAGGTTTCTATATAATAACTTTACTAAAACTTTTAACACTAGTACTAAAATATCGTCTTTAAAATAAACCGTAGAAAATCCGCCGATTTTTACTAATAAGGAAAATATCAATATTGCCCGTAAGTATAAAAATTTTGAATTGTAGTATTTCTATATTTAATTCTAATAAAAGTACAACCCCTTCTTTTATATTAATAAAGATATTAAAATTATCTATACCGCTATACTACTAAACCCTAAAAACTTATCCGGTATTTAAAATAATTTAAATACTATTTAAAATAGAAGAAACGTAACCTCCTAACGTTAGAAGACTAATACTAAATTTATAGAATATTTAATTACCTATTTTGAAAACATTAATTTAAAAATAAATACCGGCTACTACTTTAAAAAATTCTTTATAAAGAATATATCTTTTACGGAATTCAAATTAGAATTTACTAACTTAATAAACCTCTATAACCTTAATAACTCTATAAAGGTCTACTACTTATATAATAAAATAAATAAATATCTTTATAATATTCTTATATACCGCAACTTTCCCGAAGCTAACAATTTTAAAAATTAATTCGCAATTTATTATACTATCGCTAATAATTTAAAAAATATTAATTACTACTATAAAATAAATATTCATATTTTTAATAATAATACCCCCGCCGGTAGTAACTCTAATAATACTAATAGAAATAATATTAATTCTTATAATATTAATAACATCCCTATTAATTAAAATATTAATAAAATAGACCTTAATACCACCGACCTTACTATTTTTGTTTATAAAAATATATTTAATTAATATATTTATAATAGTAAATATCGCTATTACAACGGCGATGGCTATATCGCCCGTAATTACTTCGCTTCTATCAATTATAATACTTAAAGCCTTTAATACGAAAAGGGTAAAAAGAATAAAGGTAAAAGCAAAGGTAAAGGACGTTATAATAAGGAAAAGATCTATACTACTAAAGCCGCGCCCGCCGCTACTACCGCTACCACAATTCCCGCTACACCCCCTACTATTACTACTATTAATAACAAATACTATAACGAGCCAAAAAATATTTAACCTCTATATTCAATCGTATATAAAAACCTTTCCTATCGGTATCGTAAAAATAAATTTCAAACTCTCCTAAATTAAAAGGTTTAAAGGAAATTAAAATATAATCGCTAAATAGTTCTACTTCCTTAAACTTAATACTCTTATCCTCTTATATTATTGTTAAATTACATAAAAATTATTATATTACCCTTATTAATTCTAATTACTCTACATTCACTTTTATTAATCATTTTTTTATAATAAAATACAACCTTCCCTATTTTCTTTCCCACCAGACAAAGAAATTCGTCCTAACTAATAAAATTATTGAAAATATTATTTCTAAAAGAATAATAATTAAACTCTAAATTAGATACTATAATAAAATAATTACTTTTTTAATTTACAATATTTCGAAGAACTACCTAATTATCTTAAAATTCCTATAAATACAATACTATAAACCCAAAATTAATTATAAATAATATAGAATTTATTTTACTAACTTTAATTATAAGAATCGCTACCTATTAACAAATTTTTCCGGAACCTAATTAATAACTCCGAAAACCCTCGCCAATTAGATTTCAATCGCAATTATCCGTAATAAGGGTACTTTAATTCTTTAATTAATTTTAAAATATAATATTACTACCTTCGCCAGGAAAATACTAATAATAATTCCCGGGAACATAATTATTAATTCTATTCAAAATTCCGCTAAGGAATTACTAATAATAACTTTAAAGAATAAAAATATTAATTCTATTTAAAATTCCGCTAGGGGGATATTAATAATAACCTTGAAAAGCAAAACTATTAATTCTATTTAAAATTCCGCTAGGGGGATACTAGTAATAACCTTAGGGAATAGAATTATTAGCCCTATTAAAAGACAATTAATACTTTCCCTACTTCTATCGCTTTTAATAAAATATATTAGAAGAACCTTATAATCTATTTAAAGCAATTATTAAGCTATTTTAATACTAATTAAAATATTAATAATTAATAAGGCCGGATTTAAGATCGGTATTATAAATACAACAACACTCCTAATTGAAACTAAAGAACCTATTTATTATAAACCCTATATCTACCTTTATAAATAATATATCTCTATAAATATATCGTACTACCGAACCTATTATTATTATAATTTCAAAGAAAATTCTTCTATTAAATTAAATAATATTAGGGAATTTAATATAACTACCTTTCATTATATTTATAAATCCCAATAACTATAACTCTACGTTATAAACTATATTGAATTCGAAAAGCTAGCTACCGCAATAAAAATCCGGAATATAAACCTAACCGAAGGAATAATCGCTAATATTTTAAATAATAATAGTCAATAATATAAAGAAAATCTTCCCCCTCTTCTCTACTCCTTCATCGATAATTTAATTAATATTCACTCATCCAAAGAATCTCGAGAAGCAGCAATTCTAGCCAAAATAATCTACTTAACCGGAATCTTCAATTAGGACGCACCCCTCTACAAAGAAACAATCTAACGTATATACTTAACCAAAATTTCTAACGAAAATATAAAGAAATTCTTTAATAAAACTAACCAATTAATTAAAACGAAAGACGAAATTATTACTATTCCAAAAAAAATAAAAAAAATAGCAATATATTAATAAAATAATAATATTCCTCCCTTTCTTAACCAAATAGCTCCCTCCCAACCGATTATATAATTATAAAATCGAATTCCAATCGGGGGTAACCTTCCCTAATATAAAACTATAACGTATATCCCCAATCGAAGCTAACGTTATAAAGAAATAAATTAATAATAATTTAAAAATTTTTTTTATCCAACCGTTTTAGTCGGTAGCTACCTCCCCTATCCTCCTAATAAAGAAACCGGGCGGCGGCGTCCGTATTTATATGGATTATTATAATGTTAATAATATAATATTAAAATTGTATTACCTATTATTATTAATTGAAGAAACCCTCGATACTATCCATTATATAAAGATTTTTACTAAATTTAATATAACTACTACGTTTAATAAAATTTATATAAAGGAGGGTTATAAATAATTTACTACTTTTATTATCCGCTTCAACCTTTATAAATCTATCGTTTACCTATTCGGCATCTAAGGAGCCCTAAGAACCTTCTAAAACTATATTAATAATATTCTATATAATATCCTTAATATATATACAATAATATACCTTAATAATATCCTAATCTATTTAAATATTAAAATAAATTACAAAAACTATATTAAAAAGGTCCTATAATAAATAATTCGAATAGGGGTATAAATTAATATTAATAAATACAAATTCTACATCATAAAAATAAAATATCTAAATTCAATTATTATTCCGGGAAAATTCGAAATAAATCCTAATAAAGTATCTACCGTTATTACTTAAAAAACCCTAAAATCCAAAAAAGTACTACAATACTTCCTAAATTTTACTAATTTCTACTAGCAATTCATTAAATATTTCTCGATTATTACTAATCCATTATACGAATTAACGAAGAAATTAATAAAATAATAATAGATTAATGGCTACTGAAAATCTTTTAAAGCCCTTAAAAGGGTATTCAATAATAATCTAATACTCCGGATCTATAACTAATTAAAGTAAATTATTATTAAAATAAATATTTTGAATTAAGTGTATAGTAATATATTATTTGAATATAACGAGGAAAGAATTTTATACCTAATTGCTTACTTCAATTAATAATATTCTATAACCGAATATAATTATAATATTTATAATAAAGAATTACTAACTATTATTAAGGCTTTTAAAGAATAACGCCCCGAATTAGAAGGAACGTAAAAACTATTCGAAATCCTTACCGACTAGAAAAATTTAAAATTTTTTACAATTAATAAATAACTAAATCCCTATTATATATATTAATTACAATTCCTTTCTCGTTTCAACTTTACAATCAAATATCGCCTAGGATCCTTATAGGTACGCCCTAATATATTAAATAGGAAGCTAAAGGACTTACCCAAAAATAACGTTAATAAACGACTATTAACTAGGAACAAAATCTTATTTAATTATAACATTTTTATTAATAAAATTTTTATTTTAGAAAATAAAATTAAAGAGGATAACGTTAACGTTAATACCGTTTATATATACATTTTAGAAATATTAAATGAAGAATCAATAAATAATTTAATAGTAAATAATTATAAGAAATCTATATTTCTTTAAAACGTTATTACTTACTTATCGGACCTAAACCGATAAATATAGTCTAAGGAAGTAAGAAATTATATAAAGAGGATCCCTTTCGCCGAATATCAAACGATTTAAAGCTAAATATATTTCCGTAGTACCGTCCTTATAAACCCTACCGATATAGAACTTTATCTTTCACTCCTCTATTACATTTATAATTTACCGGTTACCAAATATTTAAACTATAAAAAAACCTACTTATTACTAATATAATCCTTCTTTTAATTAAAAATATATATTATAATCTAATTTTATTATAAAGCCTACCTAATATATATTAAATCTAAACCGTTGTAATATACCCCTTATAATTTTTTAAAACTATTAGCAATACTATTCGTACTATAGAAGGATATTTCAATTAATTATATTACCCTATTTACATTTTACCTATACCGTATATAAAAATTTAAATATATTATTATTATGATTAATCAATTTATAAGAATAAAATATTATATCCCTACCGAGGGTTTAATAATAGAAGAATTAATAAGATATTTTATCGAAAAAATCTATAGTATTTACAAATTACCAGATTCTATTTTCTCTAACTATAGTACTTAATTTATTTTATAATTTTAGAAGGCCTTTTTATTATAATTAGAAATCAAATTTAAACCTTCCTCTACTTTTTACCCTACTACCAATAGGTAAACCGAACGTATTAACGTAAAAATAAAAAAATATTTCCATTTCTATATTAATTAAATTTAAAATAATTAAGTAAATTAATTACTAATTATAAAGTTCGCTAATAATAACCTAATTTCTAAAACTACAAACGTCTCCCTTTTCTTTACTAATTATAGTTTCTACCTTTATATAAACATTAAATTAGCGAAACTATACCTACCGAAAATATTAATAAGATAATAAACTAAATACTTTAAAATTAATAAATTAATTAATTAATTTAAATAAATTTTAAACTTTATTACAATTCAAACCCAACGAATATAGTAACGCTATAAAAATAATACGAATACCCAATAGTCTAATATACTAAAATATAAAAAGGGGGATAAAATCCTCTTTAATACTAAAAATTTTAATATTAACCGCCTCTATATTAAATTTATACCCTTTTTAAAAAGACTATTCAAAATCCTTAAAGTAAATAACTATTAAATAATCCTCAAACTTCTAATTAATATAAAATATAACCTTACTTTCTATATTAATAAAATTAAACCGTAAGACAAGGAAAACCTACCGGGGTAGATAAATATAGAGGAGTAGGATATTTATATTAACTATAATTATATTATAAAGAAGACCAATAATAGGGAGGAATCTATAAAATATAAATTTATTAAAATTAATAGCTATTAGAAGAATAATAAAAGTTATTAAAAATACTTTATTATTTAAGTACCCCTATATATACTATTATAATAACTATATACTAATATATTTATAACCCCCAACGCTATCCGGTCTTTCTATAACGAATACCCCGAAGCGCTATACCCGCCGGATTAAATAACATTAGAAAAGAGATAGAAGGAAAAAGAGAAATAGAGGGAAGTAGAGTAGGAGGTAATAATTCTATAGCGGAATTTGTAGCGATACCAGCCGGTAACAACGGCCGTAGAGGCCTTTCGAATATAGACCGCTCGTTTAATAGGGATTTCTATTATTTTATATAATATTAATTAGCTATATAATTTCTTTTAATCTAAGAAAATATTATAAGGCTAACCTATATACCTTATACCTAATACTAATATACAATAGCTTCTAAAACTACTATACACTAGCATTACTAGTAAGGCATTACTATTACCGGCAGCTAATTAGCCAGAACGCTACCTACCGCAGGATCGTCAAACCCGCTAGCGGCTACCTTCATAAAGCCAGCCTTCTAAGCACTCGGCTGCACTTTCTCTTCCTTTCTCCTTCGTACAATTACGTACGATTATATCTACCGTCTACCCATTGCCTGTGATATTTATTAATAAGGGTAGTTCCTTTACTTACTTTTATTTTAAGGGTGCCGGATATAGTTTAGAGTTAGGTTTTAAGTTGGAGGATATAGTCCTACGTAATTTTAAATCACTATTAAAAGGTAGCGAAGTTTAAAGGTTCATCAGTAATATTATTATTAGAATTTCTAGTAATAATAATAGTGAAGCGAAGAGTTACCTTTGATTACTATTTGAAATAGGTTAAAAGGAATAATTAATATATAACGAATAGTAATTTAATTTACTTAAGTAAAATAGTTAAAGGTATAAATATTATTAAAACTATTCAATAAAGTTAAAGGGTTTATAATAAGTATACTTATAATATTAGTTCCAATAATACGTAATTAAATTGTATTAATTATTAGTAAATTATTTGATAATTTAAATCCCTTAGTTGTCCCTTTATACTTTTTGTATTATTTAATTTATAATAGGTTTTATTATATTATTATAATGTTGGTTCGCTTCGTGAGCCCGGCGTTGGCTTATTATTGTAAGCCCGGCGTTGGCTTACCATTGTAAGCCCTATTTCTGACGCCTTTTTTAACCCTGCCCTGGTCTGTGGTTATACGAGCTAGCCTTTTTGGGTTGCCCGTACTAACAACGGTCTGGTTGGCCCGTATGCTTGCCTTAAGTTCGTAACAATAAGCTACTTTCATAATTCATTTCCTTAATATTAATTACAACAGCGAAAATACTCTACTAAAAATAAAAGTAAGTATTTAAATAATAAATAATCTAGCGTTTGATATTTCATTCGCTAATTCCTTCGTCTACTTATAATAAATTAATATCAATCACGAGGTTAAATTAGTCCGCCTCCTTAAGGACGGTTTCATAATTAACTTTTCTATAGTTGAACGTTGTAATGAATATAATACGGAAATTACAATCGGTAGAAAGATCTAACTACTTTTGAACGAATAGGCTATAATACTAATCCATTATAAATTATTACTAGAAAACTACTCTTTTACCTTCACATTATAATACACAGCCTTCCCCTACGCAATTATTAATATTAAATCGGTATAGTTTATACTTATATAAAACAATTCCTAAATAATTATTAAGATTTTAAAAAATAATTTATATTAAATTAATCGGCGAGAACGAAAACAGCGGGTTTATATAAACTTCATAAATTAATTTCTATACTATTATAATCGTTAAATGGGTATTAACTATCCTTAATATTAACCTAAATATTACATCTACAAATATAATAGAATAAATTACTAAAGGCTTTCTAATTCTATCAAATACTAGAATCCTACATTCTAATAAATTAAAATTAACATGATATTTAAGATTAGCAAACGATAGCCTACTACCGAACATTGTTAAAGAGAATTCTATATTTAATATTTATAAGGAAGAAATATTTAAAATTATTATTGAAAAAGGTATATATATTTATACGGCCGACCTGAAGCTAACTAAAGCTCTAAAAGAAGTTGTAATAGCCTTCTCTGATTTAAGAGAGGAAGGAGGAATTATTGAAATACCTTTAAAAGATATAATAAGGGTCCCGCGTATAAAAGGATAGTAAAAAGAGAGAATAGTAATAAAAATATATCTATTAAATAAAAAGGAATAAATTATAATCGATAAGGCTTTTAATACCTTTATGAATTAAGTAAGATAGAATACATGTTTCGCGTTATACTATTTACTTATCTAATTTTTATAATTCAACAAATAACTAAATCCGGCCATAAAAGTAAATCAATTATTAATGTAAAAGTATTTAATAGCGTTATAATATTCGATAATTACTTTTAGCGTTGTAAAGTAAAATTATTATATTTATCCGAAGAAAGTTAGTTATTCTAACTATCAATGCGGTATCCTTTTTCCATTAGTTCAGTATATAATAGAAATATTGTAATAGGTTTATACTTATTACGTATTATAGATTAGAATAATCTATAGTAGCCTAAATAGGACTTAAGAATATACTAGCTTACGTATAGCAATTTATAAATATACTATTAAGAGACTATAAGGTATATTACCGAATATATATCAATAATATTATAATCGCCTCTAATATAACTAATAAGCATATTACCTACCTTAATTGTCACAGGGTAGCTGCCTATATAGTATAGACTTCGGATTCTACCTTGCAAGTAGAAATACGTCTACCTTTTACCGGGTAGTTTAGCGTTATTAGGATATATACACTCCTACCCTATTATAGTGAATTTTGTTTAACGGTAGGATATTATAAGTTCGATTCCCGGTTAGGGTATTTTAGAAAGGCAGGTTTTTCGAGTACGCTCCAACTACGCTATAGGAAAATAGGAGTATACTTAATAAAAGACGTTTACTAACCGCCCGTACTACACTTAGAGGGTGCGGAAGTAATTAAAATATCGCTAGTTACCCTATTAAAACTTCGGTTTAGGTAGTACTATATAGGCACCTTCTCTTAAATTGTAAAGATCCGCTTTAAAAGGAGGTAGTGTTATAGGGTGGCTGCCTATATAGTGTGCACTTCGAATTCTGCCTTGCAAGCAGAATTACGTCTACCTTTTACTGGGTAGTTTGGCATTGTCGGGATATGTGCAATCCCACCTGTCATATTAATACAATCTTCGGAATTTTTATAGCTAAAACTATAGTACTCTCTCCTAAAAAAAAATCTTATTTAAATCATCTAAACATTAAATTTCCTAATTTTGGAATACATTCCTTAGGTCTATCTATAATAATAAAAAGGATTACCGCTATATACAATCCAACGTTCCTAAACTGATTGAAAATTCTGAAATAATATATCGGTAGAACTAGTTTCCTTCAATACCTAATACTTTATTACACCTAACTCATTAAATTACTATAAAATGAAAAATTATACTATTTACTAAAAGAAAGAAAGTAAATAAGATAGATAACTATAGTAAACGAATAATATATTATATGAAGATTAAATACGAGCCTACTAAGAAGGAGCTTCCTATGTTCGAAGCTTTATAAAATACTATTTATAATAACCCTATTATATTTAACCACTTTAAATCCAATTAATAATTTCTCCTTTACATAAATTAAATCCTTAAAAAAGAGTTTAGTCCTATAATATTCTGTTTTAAAGCCAATTATACATAAAATCCCGGATTGAACATCCCCTTTAATTGAAGTTTATTTATTATATTCTTAAGTAACATACTAACCTCTTTTGAAATTCAGTACGCATTATTAGAATTAGAAATCGTATACCTGATTCAAATTATTAAACAGCCATATATTTAGATGTACTCCTATAATAAGATTTTTATTATTTTAATTCATTATTCTATAATAAAAAGAATTATTAAGTAAATTAGCTTACAGACTTCGTTAATAACGAGAACAAATTAGTGTTTAACTAATATATTAATTTATCTACCCTAATATAATATTAAAATCCATTACCTACCTAGAGAACTTAATTTCTTACCCGACCCTTCCCTTGTTTTTCATAACTAATATTATTACTTCTTATATTTTATAATAAGATATTATATTAAGTTATTATTAGTAATAAGTAAATTATATTTAGCTTCGAAGTAGTTTGATACTATAATATTAGTTATTGATTATAAAGGTTTTTAAATTTACTTTATTTACTCTATCTACTTTATCAATAATTTTCTACGCCTTCTATTTATTTAATAATATAGAATTTCCTTTATAAAATAATCTTTTTCGGTATTGGTTATATCAATTAGAGGTTAGAGATTAATAATGATTTATTTTGGTAAAGGGTCATTTTGAATATATTATAGGAGATTTGTATAGAATTTATTAAAGACTTTAGTAATAAGGTTAGTAAATTCTGTTAATATATAGGCCCAGAATTTTCGAAATTATATATTTAGTGTATATTTAATTTAACTTCTTTCTAGGACGTTCGGCTCCAAAACTTTTGAAGTCTAATTAAATTTTATCCCTTTCTTTAAATACTTCGGCCGGTTGTCTCTTACATTTTGTAAAATACTTTTTAATCCTATATTAGAACGGTCATTATTTATTAAATAGAAATTCATCATTTATTATAATTTTATAACGAAGTTTCTAATTATCTTTTACGGGTTTATAAATTCGGTTCTTATAGGTTAGATAATTGTTATTATAGAGGATTACGGGTAATAGCTATAAGTAATAGAGAATAGAGATATTCCAATTATAACGCTTATTGTACTATCAATTACTAATTGTATAATGGGATATTAATAGTTTTAATTATTCTATATATGGTTTATGAAGACTTTCAAAAATATATATACTTTTTAATTTATATTTTCTACCTTACCGTCGGTTTAGGAGTGAAATACTATATTTAATTATTATTCTACCCTAAAGAGGTTGTAGTAATATTTTTAGATGCTATTAATTTAATTAGGACTTCCATTATCAATAATGGATCTAAGCTAATTATAGTAGCGTATAGAGTATTATAGGAAAGTTTCAGCGATTATTCCTATTTCTATAGTAGATATAGGTATTAAAATTACTACTTTACTAAATTGGTTTCCAATAAGTAAGAGGTTTATATAATTTCTTGAAGGTAGTAGGTTAGTAATGAAATCCAATCAAATATTTCTAAAGAATCAATTTAGGATTAGTAATAGTTTAAATAATCTTCTCTTTTAATTTCTCCAATATTTTATTTTTTATAAATATTATAATCAATTCTAAATCAACGAATATAAATACCTATGAACGGTTAATAGATATTTCTCTTGATGATATAAATTATACCTTTTCTCTTTAAATAATTGAGAGCGATCAAGTTGTATATCCCTTAACTAAGGCGTATACGTAGGACGTTTCTATAACGGGGGCAGCACGGTTAATACGGGTGCTGGTCGTATAGTTTAATTAAGGTTCTATAAAGGAGGGAAAAGTTTATCCGAGATGCGGATCTACCGGCGTAGAGGTTTTTATTGGGGTTGCGCGCTAGTAATTACTCTAGTTTTAGAAATTAGAACTTATAGCCCGGGCGCTAGCCCTATAATATTACCTCCCTCCCTTCCCTTCCTTACCCCTCTTCTATTTCTCCCTTACTTATTATTATAGTCGGTCCCCTACGCGTTCGTAATTTCCGTTTTAACTATAAATTTATTTCCTATACTATTAACCGATACTATTACACTTTCCATTTAATAATATAAATATAGTATTATACATTAGAGAGCGGTAGGTAGTAATAGGTAGTAAATAGTAAGTTGAATATATACATTTAATTTGAGCCTTTAAACTTATATATATAATCCCCCTCCCTTTCACTTTTTAAATTTCCTTTTTTTTTTTTTTTAACAAGCGGTTTAATCTTCTAAAGTAAATAATATTATTCCCTTTACTATTTAACATTTATTTTTCTCTTCTAATTCTTTTGATATATTTAAATATTTTATATTATATTATCCTTTTTTACTATTTTAAACTCCGGCCCTTAAATATCCGCTACCCGCTTTAATTTTTTATCCGCCGGCTTTCTTTCTATTTACTTTAACGCTTTACCTATTAACCTCCCTTCTTAATATTTACTTCCTTTAACGCTGGCTTCTTTAATACCCCTCCCTAAATTTTAGTACGCCCCGCCCCTCCTACTACTACTCCCGGCCTTTATTATACTACTATTACTACCCCTTTTAATTTAAGGGTTATTAAAAAATATTAACGAAACGTAAATTCGGGTTTCTCTTTTTTTTTTTTTTTTTTTAAATATATTCTATCCTTCTCGAATCTCCTCTCTATTATTATTTCGTTGCTAACCTCTTTATTATAATATAATTGCGAGGAATTTACCGTTCCTTATATTATATATATTAATATAAAACGGGCGTACCTTACAGTACCTAATTGCGTTATATATATAAATTATTATAATAATAGTAAGCGGTACAATTGGGTATTACCTTTAATTCTATATATATTCGCCGTTTAAGAAGCGGTAGACTATATAGTTAAAGCGGCGGCGAAGGATAATTTTAATCGGTATATAAATATTTAAAGGAATACTATTATATTATATAATGTTATGGGACTGGCGCCCGTTGAGGCATCTAGCCCTAATTGGCCAGATTCGAGTGCTAAGACAGCAGCCGGCGTTAAGATTCCCCTAGCTAACCCGGGCTATGGTACTACGGCTTCCGGGGTACGGGCTTTCTAGAGCCCTCCTCGGCTGCCTTGGGTTATAAAGCAGCTACTAGAGCCTATAGCTATAAAAAGCTCTAACGTTCGAGCGATTTAGAGGGTAGCGTTTTACTTTTTTCTTTCTTTATAGAATTTTAATATATATATATAAAATTGGTATTTACGTATCGCTCTACTATTCCTTTATATTAAGTTCTACTATATTATTAATTAGTTAATTAGAAGGAAGGATATTCTATAATTAATAATGTAGTATATATTAGTATTAGAATAGTTTTATTTTCTATATTAAATAATAATAATAATATCGATATAGAAATTCCTTATAATTTTCTAATAATTGAAAGCGTTAAAATATCCTTTGATATTATTGGTTTATTTGATAATCTATTTTAGATTTTGTAAGTAAGTTCAAAATTGAAGGTGAAAATTATATTTATAATTCCCTTTTTTATTTACTTTTAACTGACTTTAAAGCCCGAATTCATATACCTTACTAAGTAAAATCTTCTTAATATTAATAGTAAAGATAAGGCGAAATCTAACGCTAATAAGAAATTGGATAGTAAATCCTATAAATTATATAAATAAAAGTTATTTGAATTCTTGTAATAGAACAATAAACTTATTACCTTTTTCTTTTATTATAATAAATTAGTTAAAATATATAATACGGATTTTAAGGCTAGTTTATATATTGATTCTAATACTATATAAATTAAAGTCTTTACTATTTTACTAATTAATAAGTAATAATAGTTAGAAAACTATTAAATTATTTATACTTTCTCTGGTAATAAAGATTTTACCGAACTATTCGAATAGATCCGGTAAATTTTCGGCACTTATTATATTTAGGATTATACTTTTAATAATTTTATTAAAATAAAGTAGAATGATAGCGAACCTTTCTTTAAATTCTTTATTAATTTTAATAATAAATTTTTGAAAGTTGGCAGCTATAACTGGGATAACTATACTAAGTTAGGGTTCTTTTATTATATTATTAATAAGAAGTTTAGTAATTACTTTTTTATTATTAAATTCTTTAATAATTATTTTATATATATAGAGCAATTTTAGAATATTATATATAAATACGAGAAGATTGCCGAATTCCGAATTCTTTATTAGGGTTATTTACGGAACGGTAATTGGAATAATCAACGGTTTAAAATATATATTCCTATTATTACTAGTTTAAATCGCTCTAATTCTTAATATTAAGCCCGTAAATCCCTTTTTACTTCGCCTTCTAAAATTTAATATAATATTAATAATAATACAGTTCCCCTGGGCGGAGCCAATGTCCAGAGGAGACAGAGAGACGCCTATACTTAATTAGGTATACTACTATAGTATATTAAAGAAGGGGGAAAAAAAAAAGGAAAAAAAAAAAACCTTAGGGAGGAATTTTGAAAAAAAAGATTTCGTTTTTTTCTTTTCCAGAGTTTCTAGCTTTAACCCTAACCCTAACCCCTCAAGGCCTTTAGGGTTAAGGGTGCGATCTAAGACTTAGTCATTTTTAGAACTTGGTCATTTTTGGAACTTAATCGTTTACAATACCCGGGTGTATTTACTACTAAAATCTTTATTTTCAACTTCTTTTATATTTCTCTCAACAACTAAGGTATGCACTACAATATAATCGGTATCAAAATAACCGCCTTTCTTTTCTTATTATTTTAACACCCTATATATTTGGATGTATACGATAGTCGTAGAGAAATCCTTATTAAAAAGGAAAAAGTAGCTTTTTTATTCTACTATTCAAACCGTATCTTACTTAGCGCCAAATTTTCCTATTTGGGCCTACTAAGACGGGTAATTTTCTATATTCTAACCTATTATAGACAAATACGCCGCACCTTCCTCGCTTGCGGCGTTGGGTGGGCTTATAGACTACGACCTTTGGTGCGGATCTTCCATGTCACCGGGGCCTACGACAACGGCCGGGCAAGCTCTGAAAGCATGGGCGTCTCAATAATATTTTTATAAGTGTAATTAATGGTTATAGTTTTCGAAGTAAGGGCCCTTCTTTAAATTAGTAAAAGGGCTAAATTAAATAGGTATCCTAAGAAGAAAGAAATAAATATTATATTAAAGGATAGTATATTTATTATAATACTATTAACTATATAATTATTAAATACCTATACCTCCTAGTAATAAACTTTTATAATAAGGGAGTATATATTTAAATTATTTAAGTAACTTTATTGCTTAACGATAATTTTTAAATAATTAAGACTTTAAATTCTAAGCCTCAATAGGGAAAAGAATAGTTTTAGTATAAAGTTGGGTATTAAAGTCTATTCCCAATATATTAAATAAAATAAAAGAGTTAAAGATTTAAATAGAAATAGGATTAATTCTAATATTAATTCTTATTAATTTCACTAATTTATTTTATATTTTTATTAACGAAAGATGTTAATATTATATTGTAATTAGTAAAAATATTATTCGAAACCTGTAAATCTCTATTATACCGATCTTAATTTAATAAATCCAAAGCGTTATAATAATTATAGAAAGTACCCTTATCCGGAGTATTATTTACTTTTTTATTAAATTTTAGAGTTATATTTTACTAATTTATATATATATAACCCTAGAATTCGAATACCTTATTAATTTTAGGAAATTTTAATTAATAGTTAATTAGATTTATTCAATCTCTTATAAGAAAAGTTTTTGGTATAGTATTATATAGTTTTAAGTAAATTATATTAATAAATTCAAAATTAATACCCTATTCTTCGAAGAGTTTTAGGGAGTTAAATATCTTTTTACTATTATTTTTATTAATTATATTTACCGAATAAGAAGAGAAGCGGGCCGGGCTATTATAGAAATTTTTATATTTAATTGAAGGATATTGAGAAGGTTTTAGCGTCTAAGTAAATCTAAATTAATAAAGAACTTTAATAGATTATCCTTAAAAAGTTTTAGGATTTTATCTTTCTTTTTATAAGTAGGAAGTTAATTGTTTTAATGATATCCGAAGTTGATTTAAAAGTTAAATTAAAAAGGGATCGGACGGTAGAGCCTTTCCGCTTCCCTTCGGTCTATTATATAATATATTTCAAAAGGAACTTCTAATATTAAAAAAATTCTTTAGGATTTAAATAAAGAAAAGTTTTATTTAAGTTAATAGTTCGGTTATTAGAGCCTTTATTTTCTTTATATAGAAATTAGGTAGAAGTTTTTATTTTTATTATAATATTAGGCCTTTAATACAATTATTCGAAAAAATCGGTACCTCTTACTGTTAATTTAAGAAATATTTTAAATATTTAAGGGCATAAAATAATTTTTTAAAGTAAATATAATATAAATTTTTTATAGAACTTGAATTATAGAAGAGGAAGAGTATAAAATAGTATTCCGGATTCGTTATAATTTATTCGAATAGTTAGTAATCCCCTTCGGATTATATAGCGCTTTAGCTGCCTTCTAGCGGTATATTAACTAAATATTATAGGAACTTTGTAATGATTTTTATTTAATATATATATAATTCTTTTATTTTTACTAATAGGTTTTAAAAAGATTATATATATAAGGTCCGTTTGGTATTCGAACCTTTCCGGGACGCTAAACTATATTTAGACCCTAATGAATATCAATTCGTTATTAAGGAGATTAAATATTTAGGGTTTTATTTTTATATTAGCGTAAGTATTTAAATAAATTTAGAAAAAAAAAAGTTATTTTAGAATAGGACGTTTTAATATTTTAGAACGGAGTCTAAAGTTTTTTAAAATTTATAAATTATTACCGGATATTTATATCCGAACTTATTATAATAGCTGTTTTATTTATAGCGTTAATTAGTAAAAGGGTTTTATTTAAGTGGTTAATAATATATAAAGAGGTATCCTAATTATTTAAAACCCTATTTACCTAAGTATTAATATTAATAGAGTAGGATTTTAAGTATCCGATATTTTTAGAGGCTAATTGTAGCGGGTTTATCTTTAAAGGTTATTTAATTTAGGAAGTAGATAGTTAATAGCGTATTATATTTTTTATTTGAGGAAATTGAAGTTAGTAGAACCTAATTTATAATAAAGAAATATTAGTAATTATTAATTGCCTTTAGGAGTAGTAAGTAAAATTATATAATTATAATAATTTTATTATTCTAAATAATTATTATAATTTAGAATATTTTATAATTTATTAATATTTATTTAAATAGTAAACTTATTAGGCCGAATATCTTTTTAAATTTTTATTTAAATTTTAGTATTAATTAGGTAGGGAGGTAATGATATTAGATATATTATTTTAGAGGGAATAGGACTAGTTTATTAAGGTAATAAGGAGGTTTGAAATTTCTAATTTATTTCCGAATTTATTTTATGTAATTATATTTATATTACGGTAATAGGTTTGAAAGGCTTTCGAACGGCCTGGAGGAGGAATATAAAAACTTTCGAAAACCTAAATTTATAATAGTTTTAGAATTTTACAGTAGGGAAGGACGTTGTATATTAATAAGTCTTTAAAGTAGTAAAAAGTGATGTAAGAGATTTACTCCCTTCTTTTAAATTTGAAGTTTAGATAATTGATTATTTTATTAACGACTTTGGGCGTTTGAAATATTAAGGGAAATTATAAATCTTTGGGTATATAATAATTATTAAAATAAAGGTAGTAAAATTATTTAATATTAATTAAAAGTTTAATATATTTTATACCCGTGTTATTTAAATTATATATAACTTTTAAATATTTAAGTATTTTAATAGAAAAGGTATTATTATAGTTTTAACCTGCTATTTCTATTAATTATTACTCGGGATTTATATAAAATAGTTTCTATATAATTATTATATATATAATTATATTAAATATTAGAAAACTTAGTAGAAAACGTTATTTTAATTAATATTAGTATTGGACTAATTCTTTCAAAAGATTTAAATGAATTTTATTACGGACTTCTTATTAGCGGAAAGGAATATTTATTTATTTATTATTAAGGACCGTTATAATAAGAATATAATATTAGAATTAATATTATTAATAAATACTAAAACTTACGCTGAAAGATTTATAAATTATTTTATAAGGTATTATAGGTGGCTATAATTTATAATTAGCGACCAGGGCTTTAATTGAACTAAGCAGTTTTAACATAAACTTTATAAATTATTTAAAATTAAATAATTCTTTAATACTACTTACTACCTTTAAAACGATAGCAGCCCGAAATAAATAAATTAAAAAATATAAGCCTTTTTAAAAGTATATACTAATTAGGCCTAAAACAATTAATATAAACAATACCTATTAGTATAATTTACTATTAATAACCGTATTAATATTTTTATTAATATATCCCCCTTCTTTATAATTTATAGTTTCGACCCGGAATTAGTAATTTTAATAGTCTCCGAAATAGTTAGAGATTTCTATGTACCTATAGACGTCTAAATTCAATAATTCGTCGAAAAGCTGTTGTAATTATAGATTTATATTAAATTATAATAATTATAGCAGTTTAGGAATAGGAGAGGTTTGCTAATTGTAATTATTAGTTAATAGAGAGGTTCTGGGTCGGCGATAAAGTATAGTTCAACTTTAAAAACTATATATTATTAAAACTTAAAAAGAAGTTAAATTAATTATATATTAAATATATAATTTCGAAAGTATTTTCCCCTTTAGTTATAGAATTTTCCAGCCTCCTAAATAACATTTATAATATTTTTTATATTGATTTCCTCTAATAGGCTATTAGAAACCCTTTACGTAGTTAGATATTAGCCGACGAGTAACTACTATTCAATAATAGTAGAAGGAGAGAAGGAGTATTATATAGAAAAGATTTTATATCTTAAAGGACTTTTAATTAGATAGATAATTTTCGTAAAATAGAAGGGATATCATAATCTTTCGTAATATTTGTTTAAGGATTTTTGAAATATTATAGCGTTCGAATTTTTTAGTAAAGAATATAGGGATATTTAAATTAAGAATAGGTTATTAAATAAATTTACGAAGAGGGGAATATTAATAGAGTAAAAAAAAATAAGTAAAATTAATATTCGAAGGTAAAAAATGCAGCTACTTACCTAAGGCGCCGCTTATATTAGCCTACTATATTTAAAAATCTTTAATATTTAATATTATTTTAATATTTAATTAAATTATAATATTTACAGATAATAATATTAAAGTTGTACCGCTATAAGGAACTTATAATTTCTTTTTTTTCTTCGGAAAAAAAAAAACGCTTCTTCTATTAGGTTTAAAAATCGAATTACTTTCTTTAACCGTTTTTTTTCTTTTAAAGTATCCCCTTCCTATTATATTATTTCTATTAAACCTTTTTCTAATTCCCGAATATTTACTACCCTCTCCCTGAATTCCTTTTCTTTTTTTAACCTTCTAATACCTATCTCCTTTCCATTAGATAATAGACTTAAATAAATATATAAAATCTCCTTCCCCGATAATACTCTATCCCCTTCTATTAATTTATATTACCTTTTTAATTCTTTAATACAAATTTCTAATCCCCTAACTAATTCGTTAAAAATGATAATTACTACTTCGGCCGCTACTCTTTTTTAAAAGGATTGAATTATTTTAAACATCCGGGTATTAAATTTAATAATAAAGGTATTTAGGTAAATAGCGGTTGTAATAGTAGTATATTTAATATTTCGGTTAGAATTTATAGTAGTATTTATTAAAATAATCAATTTATAGCTAATTAAGGATAATTTAACGAATAATAACGATTATGAAGCTATTAAACTATTTTAATTTGTACGAAGGGTTTTAAGACCCCCCTTTAGAATTTTTAATTTTTTAAATACTATAACCGAAATTAGGATTGAAAATAAAGAAACTTTTAGAACTATAACTAGAAATATTATGGCGGTAGGAAGGGGCGTTAGTAGTATTTTACTAATAGGGTAACCGAATATAAAGTAGGTAATATTTTTAAGATTTAAATTAGTAATAAAAATGGAATAAAGGAATTTGAGATATATTTATAGGGTAACATTATTTTTAGCTATTAATTATTTGAAGTTCCGAATAGAAATTACTATATTTTGGAAGGATTGGTAAAATGGAATTTTACTATTTAAATACCCTTCCTTTAATTAAAAGGAGTAATATTCCTAGACGGTAGTAGGCTACTATTAGTAGGTAATAAAATTCTTCGAACGTATATAAGAAATATAATAATTCTTATTTTAATTAGGTATATAGGTATTATAGTCCTTTAATAATATATATTAAGAATATTAGACTATTATAATACTTTCGATAAGACTTTTAGTGAATTTATAATAATTACTACTATTATTATTAGTGGTTTAGGGTATTAGGGAAATTAATATAGTAAAAATTAAGGTAAGAATAATAATAGTTATTAATTAAGAATAGATATAGGCGTAATAATAAATATAGTGAAATGGAAAGAAAACCACCACAACTACAAAACTACCACAACTATGACAATTTAATAGAGGACCGCAGTTCCCCTATTAGCTGTCTAATTAGGTAAGTGTAGTAAGCGATTATCAAACCTTTTTAGATGGGCGAGATAGGAAGTATTTAATTTAAGGAAAGCCGGTTAGGATTTTTCTTATCTTCCTTTGATAATTACTTCTATTCGTCCTCCTACTAAGAACGAACGTAGGTAGTGAATTTTTCGATATCTTTACTATAGTAGTTATAACAATTAGGGAGCGAATAGGAATTTCTTTAAATAAAAAGGATTAATAATTATTTATTACTATAAGTATAAAGCGAGCGCTGATTAGAGGTTACTTAGAATTAAAAATTTTCAATTTCGAAAATTACTATAATTAAAAAGCTAAAAGAATGTTATTGTATAATAAAGAAAAAATCCTCTTCTCTCCTTTTCTTTCCTTCTCTTCTTAGTACTTTTATATTAAGAGTTCTATAAAAAGAAAAGAAAAAAAAAGAAAATTATTGTAAGAAAGCAATATATATATCCCGGACTAAATTCCCTAAATTAAATCTTCCCTTTGAGTTTGCGATAGGTCTTCCTAAGTAAATTTATTTATATATATCTATAATTAACGGTTTCCTCTATTACCCTTATTCCCTTTATTTCCCTTTAAACTTTTATAAATTAAATCTCTCTCTATAGTATTATTAGTAAGAAGACGATTATTTATTAATCGAATAATATTATCCTAGGATTTTCCGAATATTGATTAGGGTCCTTTTAATTTTAAATGAAAAATTAGGTTAAATTTTTCTTCGAATTTAATAGTATTTTATAAGGGGTTATTAGGATTATATTTAGGAAGGTTATTTAAATTACGTTCTATACGTCGAATAGAATAAATTAAAAAGTTTACTATAAATTTATAGGAAGCGGGATTATATTATACTTCCTTTATTAATTAATTAATAATTAGGTTTTAATTTATAATAGGTATTCCTATAATTGAATAGAAATTGTTAATTGTAATTGCTAGGGATAATCCGTATTATAATATAGCTTTAGGAGTTAAAGGGGTAATCGATAATTGATTATTCCTCTTTATTTGAATAGGTATTTATACTATATTTATAGGTAATTCTAAGTTATTTAATAAATTAATACTTTTTAGGATTGATAGAGCTCTATCTTTAAATACCGATATAAGAGTCTTATAATTTCCGGGTAGGAGGGGAATTTATAATTATATCTAATTTATTAAAGTGTTTAGCGATAGGCTTTTAATTGCTCTAAGAACCCTATTTGCAATTAATATTAAATTACAATATATTTAATTATTAATAATTAATTAAACCGATATATTTTGTTTTTAAGTTAATTAAGAATTTAAGGGTGATGATATTATAGGGCGTAACGAAATTAGGGTACAAGGCGGCTAATTTACTATTATAAATTTTAAAGAGCGAATTATAATTTGTTGAAGTAAAATAAGGGTTAGATTCCGAAATAAATTTATGGCCGGGGGTAAATAAATATTATTGGAGGAAGAGGTTAAACTTCTAACCTCTTTGGATTATATTTTAGGAAGTATAGAAGTAAGAAAGGAAAAATTAGATAATAAAGAACTTTTTTTAATAATATATTAAAATAGAGGAAGGTTAATAATAATATTAGGGCTTTTAAATAATCGGTATAGATAAAAGATCTTTATACTTTCTAAATTTTATATTCGTCCCTTTTCAATTTAAATATAGTATCCTTTTAATTATACGGAGCGCTAAAGTTTCTTTGTAGAACCTTCTATATATTTATTTTATTAAAATAATATATTATTTATTTTATTACTGTTCATATATAATACCTTATATTCAAATGTATTGAGTATATTATTAGGGCGCTATTACTTTATTTATAAAGTATTCTAAATTATTGTTTAATATTATTATACTATAATATTCTTTTTCTATTTTTATTTAAATACTATATATTCTTTCTATACAGTATTTTAATACTAAATTTTTAATAATATTATTTAAAAATTTGGATTATTTTCTACTAACGTTACTTTTACTATTTCTATTACTATTAAATTATAAATCTAATTGGTTTATTAGGTAATAAACGAAATTTAGTAAATATTTATTTTTAGTGATAATTTAATTACTCCTTAAATATTAATTATTTCGGATAGCGAAATTAAACTTACTATTATACTTTATAATATAGAATTGTAGAGGTTAAAGTTATAATAGTCCTATTAACCTATCAATCAATTAAAAATAGTTACCGAGAAATATTCTTCGTTATAGTAAATAGAAATTATTTAAAACCTTTTTTTTCGTATAGATAATAGGATATTATTTAAATTAATTATATATTTAAAGGTATTATTAGAATCGTTTAGTTAAGTATACTTATTCAAAATAAAAATCAATTTTAACCTTTTTCTAATTACCTATAAAAGTAGCGTAATTATATTATTAGTATAAGTATAAATATATTTATTAATACTATATTAAAAATTAACTAAATATATTATAAGCCTAATCTAATTTATATAGCCCTTTTTATTAAGTAGGAAGGCCCCTATTTAATTAAATTATGATTTAGAATTGAAGATCCGTCTAAATAACTAATCGGTATTTAATTTGTTATAGGGTAGTTTTAAATTATATTACTAATTTAGTTAATTGCTACTTAATTGAAGATATTTAAGAGGTATACTTCCTTATTTTGATTTAGGGTTTCGAAGGGGGTTAAGATATATATTGTAAATTTTTATTTTTTTATTGAATTTGGGTACTTAATTACGTAATTAGTTAGTCCTAATTATTTTTAATTAGTTTTTTGTCATTTTTATTAGATTTAAATAGGGCTTTTAATAATTTTAAATATATTTTTTAATTAAGTTTATAAATATATTAATTATTATATAAAATACTTCTCTTATATTTAATTGAAATATTATATTAATTAGGGTTTAATTAAAAGTTAATTTAATAGTTTCCTTAATTTATTTCTATTGAAAGTTTAATAATAGTGTAATTATCTGTTTATTAAGATGGTTAAAGATCTTTATTATTATTTTACTATTATTACTACCTAGCTTAAAAGGTTAAATAGAAACCGGCTATTGAGGGCTATTAATATTAATTTTATTAGAACGAATTATATTATCCGGGCCTGAAGTAGTTTAAGGCTTATTATTAGAAGAAATACGGTTATTAAAAATAATAATAATAATACGTTATTTTGAGTAAGCGATTAATTTATTTTTGTTAGAGAGGATTAATTTAATGTTTAATAAAATGGATTGAATTAGGTTTAGAAAAGGAATAGTTAGTATAAATTATATTAGATAAAGTTTATTATAATAGAAAAGAAGGAGGTTTTAAGTTTATTAATATTATTATTATTATTGGGGAGGAAGGAAAAGAAGGAAAAATGCGGGGGGGGGGGAGAGGGTATTATATAAATCTTTGATAAATTATTTAATTAATTTAATTTAATATTGAAAATATCTTTTTAATACTATTACTTAATTAATTTATAATAGGGTGCCTAATTTTTTAATAATTACCTTTGATATAATTAATTTATCCTTTCTTTTAGGCGGCTACTTTCCAAGCGGTTTTAATTTTTTTATTTTATTTCTAGCGGTAGTTTTAATATTTTATTTAATATTATTTATTTTACTAAATTAGGCGTTTATAATTAGAGTAGAGGGTAATAGATTAGGTATAAATAATAATTTATAATTTAAGTATAAGAATTCTCTTCCCTTGGTTATTCCTTCCCTTTTTCTTTTTTTTTTCTATGAAGCTCCTTCTTTTTCTACTTTAAATATTTAAATTAAAATATCCAATTATAAATCTAATTAATTTTATTAATGAAGGATTCCCTTATAGCTCTTTCCTCTTATAATTGCTAATTGGCCTATCGATATTCGGTAGAATAATTATAAGGCTAATATTTATCGATTATAGGGTAATAACGATCTTATCCTAATATTTCTTTACGTTATTTCTTATTAAATTTAATATAATAATTATTTTAAGGTTAGTAAATATTTATATTCTCGAATTTGGTAATAAATTAGCCTTAGGCCTATTCTTAATAATACTATTTAAGGGGCTTATACGCTAATAGAGGGTATAAAATTAATTATTATTCGTTTTATAGTCTATATAATATATTACCCTCCTAAAATAATATATTTTATTCTTTTATAGCGTTTTTCTAGCTATTAAGAAACTTTTTTTATAAATATTTGGTAGTTTCGGTACTAAAATATAATTTTTTAATTAGATTAAATAAATTATAGTTATTAACAATATAATTATAAATTCGGTTTAGGTAAATACGAAGGGTAGTTGGCCCTTTAATTATTATATTTATTATATAGCTTAATGAGATAAGCGATTAGAAGTATTAGTTATTTAAATTTTTAGCAAAAAGTATATATTCCGGCTTACTAATTAATTCTTTACTAATCTTTTCTTTTTAGTCGCTAGCAATTTTCTATAGTATAATTATTATATATTAATATTCTAAAGGGAATATATATTAGTATTTTATAATAATATTATTTACTTTAAATAGGCTTAAATTATTAATCTTTTTATTAAATATTGTTCCCTTTTATTACTTAATTTTAAAGATAGTATTTATAGAAATTATATATAGAATTATGAGATAGTAAAGGAGTATTTTATAAATTTAATTTCTTTAATACGTATATTTAAAGTATATATATTTATCGTTAATAAACTTAAGGTTAATTAGAATAATAGTTAGTAGGAGTAGACTATAATTAATATTCTTCTATTACAATTTTATATTAGAATATATTTTAGCAGGGAAATAGAGCTTTAAGTTGAATATTTTCGGTAGGAAAGGGAGTTGGGTATTAGGGGAGGGGGGTTGGATAGGTCTAATATATAATAGTTTTGGGAAATAATTAATATATTAATATTCTAAAGTAATTGATATATTAGCATTTTGAGGTAATTAATATATCAATATTCTTTTTCAGATAGTAAAAACAATAAAAATTTTTCTTAAGGGTAATAGAAATTAATATTAAGTATCTTACTTTTCTAAATATTATATATTTCTAAGGTATTATTAAATAGGGTTAAGAAGGTTATTACTTAGGAGTATAATATTATGTTATTTATAATAATATTATATTATTAAAATTAATTTATTATTCTCTCTCTTCCCTTCGAAAGGAATAACAATATCTATTCGGTTCCTTTCGTATAAAAATAGCAAGGATTAATTTAGTATTTTTAATTGTATGAAGTATTAAAATTCTTTATTACCTAGCCCGTATATTAGGTTCTAATCTTTGGGCTTCCCTTTAGGTAATATAATTTCAAACTTCTTATTCTTCTATTTTATATTTCTATGTATTGTCCTTTTATTATTCTAATTAGATGGCTCTACGGTTTTTCTTACTATATCTTCGTTAAGTATAATTTCTTTTAAAATTACTTTTAGATAAGGTAGAGGGAGTAGCTCCTAATTAATTATATTATAATTTAGTTCTAATTATATATTATTATATAAAAAATATTTTTTAATTCTTTGAAGTTAGTAAGGGCTAATAATATTAATACTATTTAAGGTTTTTAAAAGGTATTTATATTTGGAAGCGATGTTTCTAATCCGAAAGAAATTAAATTAATAATAGGTAAATTTTCTAGTTAAATTTATATTAATTTGTCGAATATAATTATAAATTAATACTAGATCTCTTACCTATAATTTAGTAATATTAGGTTTAATTTTTCCTTTATTAATAGAGTTATAATATTTTTTAGCCTTCTATTTAGTTATAGAAATTCGTTTCGTTATTAAATTAAATTTATATTTATTATTTTAAAGTAACTAGGTTCTAATAAGTATTAAATCGAATTATAATATAGGTAATCTATTATCCTGTATATTATTCTATTGTGTAATTTTCTAAGATGGTAAATTTAATTCGATTAGAGAAATAGGATTATATTTATAATTGAAATAGAAGGGGGTATATTGTAATTCCCTCGGATTATAGTCCGATTTATAAATAAAATGTAAGGTAGTTAAGATTTCTAATTATCCCCTATACTAGTAGTAATCTTTATAAGTACTACTATAATTAGAAAGTAATTAGATTCGTTTATTTTATTGGCTTTAAAATTATAGGGTAAAATTCTAATGAAGGGGATTTTAAATTTTATTAATAATTATTTGTAGTCTTTCTAGAATTCCGAATTACTATTAACGATAATTAATAAAGGTAAGCCCTATCGATAAATAATTTATAATTTAATAAATTGAACTATATATTTAGAATTTACGATTAGTAGGATATTTACTTCTATATAATTAATTAAATCGTTCTATATTTTAAGGATTTTAATTCTTTTTCCGTTTTTTCTTAATATATATTAAATATATAACATTTGTTTATAAAATAATTATAGTAAGGGAATAGTATATTGAAAAATATTAATAAATTACTTCGGGTTCCATTTCTAATAATTAGGATAGTATTTAATATATTCTTCTACGTAAGGGTAAATCCCTTTCTATAAATAGTAATTAGTAATACGATAATAAATTATTTCCTTTCCCTTATAAGTAATTTCATTATAATATTTATAGAAAATAGTATCCTAATTAATTTTATTATTAACAACCTTACATAATATTTATCAATTATTAATAGGATATAATTATAATACTCTTTTATAGAAGAAGAATTATAATATTTGATTTTTAAATTATTGTAATTCCTTTTTAGTTTTTCAATTAGGAAGTACCTTTAGAGTTTGAAGGTACGTAGTAATTATATAGAATTTATTATTTTAATAACCTTTTAGAGGTTTGGGTTTTATCTTCCCTTTATTTAATTAATTATTTAGCCTAATTATATAGATTTACTAATTTATATAATTATTAATATCTTTTTCGTTATCCCTATCCCTTTAGTTTATAGTAGAAGGAGGTATATATGAAAGGTTGTTTGTAATTACGTTTTTATTATTGGGAATATATTTAATTTCGAAGTCGAATAGATAGATTTAAATAATCTAACGTATAATTATTACTGTTAAGATATCAATTACTACTCCCTTTAATGAATATATTATAATTTAAATATTAGTTTTAATAGGAAAATATATATTAAAGAGATAATATTTTAGTTGCTTTAAAGTATAGAGTAGCCCCCGAAATTTTTGTTTAATAGTATTATATTTTTATTTAGCCTTTAATTAAATACTACTTTCGAATCGGTATAAGTACCGTATACCGTTTAGGTTAATTTATTTAAAGATAATACTTTAACTAATTAATAATATATTTATTATAATAAATAATTTTCTATATTAAGGGTTATAATAAACTATTAATATTAAATAAGGTATTGATAAAACCTTATATTGTAAATATTCTAGAGTAAACTATTTATTTTCGGTTTATTACTATTTAATACCTTTCTTTAAAAGAATATAAAAAAGGGTTGTAATAATATTAAAATTTTTAATTTAAATATAGTAATAGCTAATGATTCTTAGGAATATTCTAAGTTATTAAAATTCCTTTCCTTTCTTTTTAATAAATTTATAATTAACTTATTAAAGGATTTTTAATACCTTCTTCGGGGTTAGCCGTGGACTGTTCTTTAAATAAAAGTAATTTATAAATTTAATTTCTAGTTAATATTATTTAAAATTTTCTATTATAATAGTATAACTATTAAATTCGATATTGATTATACTTTTATTAATATTTATTAAGTAATTAAAGATATATTTACGTATTTCAAGTTTAGTTTCGAACCTATTATAATTTATAGTAGCTGATTTAATATAGATATTATTTAAATAAGGTCGATAAACGGCTAGGATGAAGTTATATAAAATTCTAATTATAATTTGTAAGAATTGAATAATTAAATTTATTCTTTCTTAGGGAAGTATAGTTATTCTCTTAGCCCCTAATATATTTTGGAAGTTGGTAATATCCTTACTTTTTTTATTAAAAGGGATTTAATTATATTTAAAGAAAAGATTAAGGAGGGTAAATATTTTAAATCCTCTAAATTCTTTACTAAATTCTTTATAGCTAAAGGGTATAATCGAATTATATATAGTAACTATATTAATCTATTGGATATTATTAATTAGTTGTAACCTATTATTTTTCCTAATTATTAAAAATTAATTATTTTAGTAGGCGGTATAACTTTCTTCTAATATCTTCCGTTAAATTCTATTTTTTAATAGGTTATAAATTTTATTATAATTAACTTTTAATATAGGGATTAATTTATATTATTAAACTAAATATAGGATAGTTTTAATTTCTTAGGGTAGAAAGACGTTAAGTATAATCTTTCTTATATAATTGAAATTCTAAGTAAGAGTTATTTTGTAATTCCGAAGAATATAAATAAGTATTTCTTATTCTTCTATAGTTAGATTATTCTTTAGGCTATTAAGTATAGCTTAAAGGCGTTCGGGGGTTGATTATTCCCTTTTGATTAATTTGAAAATTTTGAAATAATAATATAATTTTATAGTGAGGGATTAATTTTCTTCCGTTATTTAATTTTATTTTTTAGGGTTTTAAAACGTTATAATTTCTATTCTAAGTTTCTTTTTAATTTCGATTTATTAGGAGGTATATTATTAATTAGGGATACTTTTTGATTTTTCTACTTATATATAATATAGGTAATTAAATCCTTAATTTATATTATTTTCTTTAGTAGTAGTTAATTAGTTTGGCTTTTTATAGGAATTGATTTATTATTTTTCTAATTTTTCTAGTATTATTCTTTATTTTGAAAATATTATTTTAACGCGTTATATTAATGAAAGTCGAGTACTTACCTTTGTAACTCCTTCTTAAATTCTTATTTTAGTATTTTAGGATTATTTCCTGAAGTTATAATACCGAATATATCGCCGGTTTTATTATAATTAATTTTATTAAGGTTTTTAAATAAAATCCTTTCTAATTATTAGTTATTGAATAGTTCGTTATATAAAAGCTCTTAGAAGAATCCTAAGATAGCTGTTTTTAATAATTAATGTTTTTTCTAAATAAGTTATAAATATTTTAATAGTTTATTAATTATTAAATCTTTTATCTATTTGAAGATTTTATTTTAAATTTCGCTATTATATTAAGTAGGAATTAATATGTTAATATTAAAATTAGCTTTTAAATAATTGGTTAATTTATTTAAAGTAGATAGTTATTTGTCGAATTCCTAAGCGTATAGTATTATTTAAATACTTAGCTTTACCCTTTCCTTTAGAATTAGTATAGTTTTAATAATAATTTATTTTATTAAAATGTTTATTAATTTGATACTATTAATAGAATAATTTAATTTTATTTAAGTATTTTTAAAGAAAGGTTAGCTAAATATAATATTATAATATGGTAAATAAATAGTAGTAATAAAGAAATATACTTCTTTTAGAATATTAGTTAATTATATTTAGTTATAGGCTTTTTTAATAAAGTTCCGTTTACTATTGTTACTATCCGTATTCGATGCCGTAGTATTAGTAATAATTAAATTGTACTTTTTGATTATTTTATAGTTACTGATATTTATTTCTATACTAATATCGAAGAGAGTTCTAATCTTTAATCCTTTTTACTATATTAATACGAATAATATTAGTAATATAAATACCCTAATAGTGTCCTCCAAATATAATAAATAAAATAATTTATATAAGTAGGCGTAAAATTACGCGGGAATAATTATATCCGCTATATATTTAAAAGTAAATTCTAATATATCTTCCCGAATAATTTTAATTATATTATTTAATTTTTAATTTATATAATAAATAGAAATCTTTAGAAAAGTTAGGTCTATACTTATTTCCCCGATAATTCTTTTAATAGATATATTATTGATTTAATATTAAATTATAGGGATAATTTAATCTACTTCACTAGACTAATTAATTGTAGTATTACTTTTATAGGAAATTCTAACGATATTATTTTTATTTAGGTCGGCTTTATATTAGATTAGGGTTTTAAGTATTATAGTAAACCGTTGGTCTATATAATATAATTCTCTAATTCGATAAAGGATATTATAAATAATAGTTTTAGAGATTAAAGGGTACTATTCCTTTACCCTTTCGATAGCCTCCCTAGTTATTACTTCGGGATTAATAATTTTAATAGGTTTCGTTGAGGAGTTTTTAAATTATAGTTTCTTATTTTCTTTTTTAGATTTAGGGGTTAATTAATTAATTGCTTTATCTTCTATTGTTAATTTTAAAACTTTAGTCGGTTAAATTACTAAAAGTATTTAGCTGAATTTTAGGGGAATAAATTATTTATTTTTCAATATAGTAATATTATTATTAGTAGCGTTTAATTATTATAATTATTTATTTAGTTGGTTTAGAAAGGATATTTCTCCTATAAGGGTTATAATTTACTTATTTAACCGGAGAATAATAATTTTTTTATTAAAGTGCTTTCCTCTATTGAATAATTTTTCGATTTTTATATAAGTTTTTTTAATTTTATTATCTAAAGTTTATATCCTTTAATTAAATATTACCTTTCCTTTTCGAATATTACTAATTAATCCTAGAAGGATTTTAGTAGTAATTAATTTAAATTACTTAATAAGTTTTATAGGGGCTTCTATGTAGTATAGGGTAGAAAATATTTATTTGTAAATTATAGTATTGTTTTCTAAGGATATTAATCCTTTAGTAATTGTAAATAGTAATCCTTTAATAATTGTAATTAATAGACTATTATTAAGAAGTAGCGTTAATTTAATATTAGAGAAATTAAATCCTTCTAATATTTTTCCTATAATATAATTTTAGAATATTAGAGGAATAGGGGTTTCTTTAATTACTAAGGATTGTCTGGTGAAGTAATTATTTAAATTCTAAGGATATTCTATAGGTATTTAGCGAATGGTAATAATTTCGTACTCGTTAGGGGATTTTTAATAGATTTCTTAAATAATATTTAATTTATTAGCTATATAGTAATAATTTAATAAATTAGTACCTGTTATATAAATAGAGGTATTAGAAGGATTATTCTTCTATTACTATTTTTTTTGTATAGTAATTAGTAATAGAGAAAAGTTTAATTCAAATCGGTACTTTTTCTTTACTATTTAGAGATTCTTTTCCTAATAATTAAAAATAGTTTTATATTCGGGCGATATCTTATATATAGTAATTTAAAATTGCGTTAGGAATCTTAATTTCCTTGTTTTAGTAGCCGAAATAATATATTTGTTAGGAATATAATTATTGAAATCTTCCTTATTATTAATAGTAATTATTATTTATATATTATATTAGGGATTTTAAGGCCGGTAGACTGTTGGATAGTTTTTTTAGATATTATTTATTATCTTTTAGTATTAATTTTGGTAATAATAATTATTATACTAATAGTAAATAATTTAGTAGAAGTTTAATTAGCTCCTAATTCAAAATCCTCTTCCTTTACTGCCTTTTCTTCCTTGGCTTCTTATAGAGGAGCTGCCTAAATGTCCTATTCCTTTACTATTAGTATTTATTTAATTAAATATCGATAAATAATTAATTTAGAATTTTTCCCTTTATTTTTTAATTAACTTTTTATCTAATTATAATTATATAATTTTTATTTAATTAAAACCTTCGGTTATTTTTTTAATATCCGATTTATTAGTTAAATAATAAATAGAGGATATTAAAGTAGTAAGTTAAAATATTAAAGGGGTTTTCCTATAGGAAGACTAATTAGAGTCGTTATTTAATCCGATAAGGTTATATTTCTTATTAGTGCTTATTAATATCTTTTCTTAAATGCCGATACTATTGTTAAATAAGATAGCCGATTTATCCTTTATTTAAATATTATTTTCGAAATTAAAATACTTATTAATAGCCTTGGTTATTTGAGTATAGAATATTAATTAGGTTATAACGTAAATTTATTCTTTAAATTTCATAATAATTATAATTATACGTTTTATTTTCTTTATAAACTTCTTACAAAAGTTTTATATTACTATAAATCGAGCAAATTCCTTCTTTTTTTCTAATTACTTCGATAAAAGTACCGAATGCTTAAATATAATTTAAATGATTTTTTTTTATTATAAGGGACTGCTTTATTATAGAAGATTTTCAATAAAGTGATTTTACTTTCTATCTATTTAGGGTTTAACATTAAAAATTCCTATTTAAGAAGGCGATAGAATTCTTTTTATATTTAGATATTATTTAAATATTATTTAATATTCTTGGTAATTTCCCTATAGATCTGTCTTACGTCTAATATATGTTATTAATATTAGGTATTCAATTTGGCTCAATTAGTAAAATAGTAGCTTTTAATTTTATTATTAAATTCTTTTAAATATAGGGAAATGTCTTTCCTTTTGAATTTCTTATTAGGTTTATAGTCTTTTATGAAAGAGGTTATAAGGGTTTTGCCCGCTAATTTTTCTATTAAAGAGAGAAATAATAAAATTTAAAGAGGGTTATTATTTATAATTGTTTATAATATATATTCGGGCCCTTTTCATTATTTAAATTATTTAAATACTATATCGTTCGATTTTAATAGTTTAAAAGAAGGATATTAATTATTATTAAAAGGGGGAGTAATAAGGGAAATAGAATAGTAAATTTAATACGTTTACAAAAGCGATTTAGAGTTAGGGCCTTAGGGATTATTAATTTTGGATTGGGTGTGAGGAAGTTTTAAAAATGGAAGGATAAGTTGTAGAATAGTAATATTAAGAGTTGGATATTAGGTTCGAAAATAAAGTATAGAGGTAAATAAGGTATAAGAGTATAGGATACGAATAAAATTAAATAGATTCGGCGGTAATATCTAAATAATAGGCTAATTATATTTATAATTATACTAATAATTAAGGATTTAGGGTTAATCCTTTAAGTTTAAATTGGGTAAAGGATTATTAAAAGGAATTAGTAATTAATCCCTGAATTAAATTAATAAAGGGGTAGGGGATTGATTAAATTTTAGAAAGGGGAAAAAAATAATTTCTAATATAGAAATCGAGGGAGGAAGGGTAGGATTCGGGAGGAATAGGGAAAATAGCTCCGGTATTAGTATAGGAAGTTGATTTAATACTTCCTAATTAGAATATAAGGTTAGGATTGAGAAAATATTCCTATTATTCCTTATCCTATTAGTATTATTTATAATATTAATATCTTATCCCCCTTCTTTCTCTTTTTTTATTTCGAAAATTCCTCCTTTCCTTTTAATAATTCTTTTTCTAATTAGGTAGTCCTATACTTTGTTAAATTAGATACTTTTTAATAAGTTTTTTTTTTCTTATTCCTTTAATATTCTTTTTTCTCTTTCTTCTTAAGTAAAAGAAATATTTCAAGTTCTTTTTTCTTTTATTCCTTTTCCTAATATTTTATTATCGATATTGTTATTAAACCCTGTAAATAGGGATTTTATAGTAATTAATTACTTTTTATTATTCTTTAAAATATAATAATGGTAATAATTACGATATTTAAAATTAATTAATATAATTGTTGATATATTATATTAACGAAGAATTTAGAAGTAATAGTTAGTATTTTTTTTTATATTTAAATAGGGATTATATATTATTAGCTTAGGAATAGGGTTCTTTAGAGGTTTAATAGTAGTAATTACCCTACTTATCGATAGAATTTTTTATTATTTTTATTCTTCGGATAATTTTAAAGTCGAACTATTATTTAAATAGTTTATTAATTATCTATTCTTACTATTATTTAATTACTATTAATTAAGCTTTTATTTATTTTCATAAATTATATAACCGAATTACTGTTATTTAATAATTTATTAATCATTTATATTAATTTTCATTTAATTATTGCCGCTTAAGTATTTATTTATTTTTCTTTCTTATTAATTATTTATATAATTATTTATATTTTAATATTATATCCGAATAATAGTTTAATAATTATTAATTAATTATATTATCGATAATTTAAATATAGTTATTAATATAATTATAAGTCGAATATTTTTGAAGGCTCTAGACTATTATAAGTATTTAGTACTAGGGTTTTTATTCTTTTTAAAATATAATTATTTAAACGTTTTTTATATTAATTAATTTAACATTTTAAATAAATATTGGGTAAACCTTAATAAGGATTGGAAGTTGTAAGCTTCCTTATATTCGTTTTGGTTAATTTAATACCGAATTTAATACCTATTTTATCTTTATTACTATTTTAAAATAAAAAGAAAACTATTACAACTATAATATTATTACAATTATAATAATTTAATAGAGGACTATAGTTCCTTTATTAATTATTTGATGAGGTAAGTATAGTAGGCGATTATTAAACTTTTTCAAATAGGCGAGATAAGAAGTATTTAATTTAAGGAAAGCTAATTAGGATCTCTCTTATCCTCCTTTAACGATTATTCTTATTCGTCCTCCTACTAAAAATGAATATAAGTAGTAAATTTTTCGATATTTTTACTATAGTAATTATAATAATTAGGGAGCGAATAGGAATTTTTTAAATAAAAAGGATTAATAATTATTTATTACTATAAGTATAAAGCGAACGCTAATTAGAAATTACCTAGAATTAAAAATTTTCAATTTCGAAAATTGCTATAATTAAAGAGCTAAAAGAATATTATTGTATAACGAAGAAAAAATCCTCTTCTCTCCTTTTCTTTCCTTCTCCTCTTGGTACTTTTATATTAAGAGTTCTATAAAAAAAAAAGAAAAAAAAAAAGAAAATCATCGGAAGAAAGCAATGCGTATATCCCGGACCAAATTCCCCAAATCAATAGGCGTAGGTATAAATATAGGTATAAGCGTAGGTACGGGTATAGAAGTAATTATAGCTAGGCAGTAACAAATTAAAATAGTAGGCTAGAGTTTAAAAGGATTTTAATTAAAATTAGTATTATAATAGAAAATTAGTAATAGGTATTTAAAGGTATTTTAAGGCTAAATTAAAAGTATATATACAATATAATTATAACTATTCGTTAAAGGAATAAGAAGGAGAGTAAGAATTATAAAAGGGTAAAATAGGAGTAATATAAATATTAATATAGCGTATAATAGTAATTAGAGGGAGAAGGGGGAGGCTAATATTATGAAATTAGCGTTTATTAAGGTATTTAGCCCTAATTAACCAAACTTAAATATTAAGACGGTAGCTAACGTTAAAATTCCCTTAATTAACCTAAGCTATAGAATTATAGTTTCCGGGGTATAGGCTTTCTAAAGCCCTCTTTAGCTACCTTAGGCTATAAGGTAGCTACTAGAGCCTACGGCTATAAAAAGCTCTAGCGTTCAAGCGACCCGGAGGGTAGCGTTTTACCCTTTTCTTTCTTCGTAGAACCTTAATATATATATATAAGGCTAGCACCTACGTATCGCTCTGCTGTCCCCTTATATATAAGAAGGCCTTTATCGATTAGTATATTATTTTTATCCTTTCTTTTCCTTTCTTTATTCTTTTTCTAGAGTATTAGTTTTAATTTTTTCTTCTTCTTTCTTTCTTTCTTTTTAGTTGCGAATACCTTTATTATATTAAAGCGGCGTTTTTTTTACCCCCTTCCCTTCTATTAACGCCCCCTCTTCTTTACGAATTATTAATATTATAGGCGAATATAATAATTCTTTAAGTTAGGATAAATGTGTAGGAGTTAGGTAATAATTATAAGTATAAAATTTAAAAGAAGTAATAAAATTTAATTTTAATATCTTTCCTTTCCCTTTAATTTGTAATTAATACTATTATTTCTTATATTTTATAATAAAATAATTTATTAGGCTATTATTAATAATATTTAAGTTATATTTAATTTTAAAATAGTTTAATACTACAGTATTGGCTATTAATTAAAAGGTTCTTAAATTTATTTTCTTTATCTTATTTATTTTATTAACCTTTCTCTACGCTTTTTATTAATTTGATAGTATAGAATCTTTTTTACAAAGTATTTTTATTATTATTAATTATAATAGTTAAGGGTTTGGGGTCGGTAACGATTTATTCTAATAAAAGATTGTTTCGAGCTTATTACAAGAATTCTATATAGAATTTATAAAAAACCCTAATAGTAAAATCGGTAAATTTTATTATGGATTAAGTTCAGAATTTTCGAGATTATATATTTAGCGTATATTTAATCTAATTCCTTTTCAGGGCATTTAATTTTAAAATTTTTAAAATTTAATTAGATTTTATTTCCCTCTTTAAATATTTTAATCGGTCGCCTCTTACGGTTTGTAAAATACTCTTAATTTTATATTAAAACGATTATTATTACTTAATAAAAATCTATAATTTATTATAGTTATATAACAAAACTTTTTATTCTCTTTTATAGGTTTGAGAATTCGGTTCCTATAGGTTAGGCGGCAATAGTTATAGGGAATTATAGATAATAACTATAAATAATAAAAAATAAAAATATTTTAACTATAGTACTTATTTCATTATTAATTATTAATTACGTAGCGGGGTACTAGTAGCCCTAATTACTTTATATATAATTTACAAAAACTTGTAGGAATATTTAAACTTTTTAATTTATATATTCTAGCCCGCCGTCGGTTTGGGGGTAAAATATCATATTTAATTATTATTCTACCCTAAGGAAATTATAAAAGTATTTCTAAAAACTATTAATTTAATTAGAATTTCTATTACTAATAATAGATTTAAATTAGTTATAGTAGTATATAAAGTATTATAAGAAAGTTTTAGCGATTGCTTTTATTTCTATAATGGGTATAGGTTTTAAAATTACTATTTTATTAAACCGGTTTTTATTAATTAAAAGGTTTATATAGCCTCTTAAGGGTGGTAAGTTAGTAATAAAATCTATTTAAATACTTCTAAAGAATTAATTTAAAATTAGTAATAATTCAAATAATTTTCTTTTTTAATTTCTTTAACACTTTACCCTTTTATAAGCATTATAATGAATCATAGATTAATATATATTAATACTCATTAATAGTTAATAGAACTCTCTATTAATAATATAAATTGTACCTTCTCTTTAGGTAATTGAAAATAATTAAATTTTATTTCCCTTAAATAAAGCGTATACGTAGGACGTTTCTCTCTAAATCCTTTAGCGATATGTAAAAGGCGGTTACTTTAATAATAGCTAGGGTATTAAGGATTTAAATATAGCTTCTATAATATAACCTCTTTGAATTATTAATTGAATATTTTCCTAAGTATACTTTTAAATTTTAGGTTATAGTAAATAAGTTTTAGTTACTATTTATAACCGTTTAAAAAGAAATTTAATAAATTATATTTTATTAAGTTATTTTCTTATAGAATTATTATAAATCCGGATTCTTAAATACTTTTATATCCTCCCTTATAGTTACAGAAGAAGTAATTATACAAATATAGTTTTTAAAAGCTTTTTAAAGGATTAATTATATTTCTTTCACTTCCGTATCCCCCTTATTAAATTTGTTTTAATTCTATTATATTAGAATATTAAGTATTATAATAAATTTACTTAGGTAATATTAAATTTCAAAATTAAATTTCGAAAGAAGTTTAACCTAATATATTTAGTATTTAAAAAGTTTTTACCTCTTTATAAAATATTTAAAATTTCGATAATCGGTTATAATAACAACTGTTTTATATTTTTAAATTCTATTAATTATTTTTCTAAATACCGGACAATTATTAATATTTGTTTTATAAATGGGGTAATCATATTCCGTTAACGTAAGCTTTCAAAAGTAATATACTATAATTATTTTTTCACTATCTTTTACTTAGGTAAGGATACTTTTAAACTTATAATTATTATAATCTATTTCTTAAAATATAAATAGGTTAAGATCCTACTAAATAAGGATAAAGGTTTTTGTAAATAATCTCTTTAATTACCGAAATATAGAATTATATTAAAAATTTATTTAAAAGAGATTTTCTTTTCTATTAATACTATTAATAATCCTATTACTATAGAGAAGTTTTTAATAAATATATAATAATAGTTAATAAAATTTAGGAAATTCTTTATTCCTTTTTAAAAAGTTAATATTTCTTAATTTTCAATTGTTTTAATCTTTTTAAAGTCTACTTAAATATTTACACTTACTATAATGATAAAATCAAAATACTTTATATTCTTAATAACGATTTTATATTTTTTTTAAAATCTAAATCGAATCCTACTATTATTAACCGTTCTACTACCTTATAAACTTTCTCTAAATAGTTTTTTTTTCGATTTAAATAAGGAAATTAATACGTTATTTATATAGGTTAAAGCGAAATCGTTAAAGTAATTACTAAGGATATTATTAATATATTACTAGAAAATTATTAGAATTTTTAATAATTTAAATAGTATTATGAATTATTAAATAGAGGTATAGCGCGTATAGAAGGTAATCTTCCCTTCCTCCTCTTCAACTATCCGGATTTTATAGAACGTTTATATTATATTTATTTTAATAAACTATTTAATCTCAATTATAATATAAAAAGATTTTTTAATTAAAGGAAGTAGGTAATAATTAGTTTTTGTAATAGTATTTAATATTTAATAATTATAATAGAATTATAATCCCTTACTTAGCTTCTAAATAGAAAAGATTAATATTATAGCCAAAGAGTTATTAACGTAGCTAAACCCTTTATCGAAGAAATTTCTAAACGTTTTTTTTTAGGATTAAAAATTTATCCTTCGATATATTATAGGATAATTTATAGGGTGGTAGTAACTTTTTATTATATTTATTTTTCTTTATTTCTATTTTATAATTAATATTTGGGCAATATGGAATTATTTTATCAATTTCCGACTATTACTATATATAGAGCAAATCGTATATATTAATAGGGATCTTCTCCTTTAACTTTTTTTTTATTAAATTAATTTTAGATTTAGGAGTTTTCACTATATTTTATAGGCTAACTATAAATATTATTAATTTCATGATTTTTCTACCGCTTCTCTTTTTAATCCGGTTTAAGGTAATTACGAAAGTAATAGTTAAATAGTAAACGGTTTTTCTAATTTCGGTTATACAAAGGGAAGACCTTTCGGGCGTATATTTTAAATACGGGATTTAGTATTTAGTTACTCTATATTAGAATCGGTATTTTTATAGAATTAAATAAGCTTTTATTATAATTAATTATAGCCTTCTTAATATTATAAGGAATTTTAATTTAGGAATTATATAAGTATAGATAATTAATTTATAATTATAAATATTTATTTTGAAGTAAATAAAGCTTTTAATTTTAATACTTTTTATTTTAGCGGAGGTGCTTCTAATTTATTTCTAAGGGATTAAGATTATTAGAATCTTCAATTTTTTAATTACCTTCTTACCAATAGTAGTATAGTATTAATAACCTTTATTAACGAAGGTATAGAATTACTTTTTATTATTAATAATAATAAGGATTTTAGTAATATTTATTTCTATAGGATTTAGGAAATTCGAAGTTTTTACCTCTTTACTTAGTACTCTTATCTATTTTTATATCCGGTTTTATATAAGAATTATTCTTTCTCCGACCCTTCTAAAGAAGAATTTTCGGTATTTTCTAATAATAGATTAATATAGGATTTAATAATTCTAATATTAACCCTACTGAAACGTTAAGTTAATTTATATATATAATTACTAATTATATATTTATTAATACTATAATATGGATAGAACCTAATTATATATTATTTATTATATTCTTTTTAAAACCCCTATTTAATATATTTAATATTTTTATTATAAATCTTATTCTTTATTTTGATAGCGCCTATTGTTATAGGTATATCGCTATCAATATTTTTTAAAGATAGGTTTACAATTTGTTTTTATTAAGGGAAGGATTTTGACTAATAATTAGCAGCCCTTTTATTATTTTTATTAAATTTATAGAAGGTTCGGTTCATTTTAAACTTTTAGGCAATCTCTTCTAAATTTTCGATATATCGATTATAAATTTTAGGTATATAAATCAAAATTAACTATTTATATGGAATATTAGATATAGAGGTATTTAATTAAGCGAATTGGGATTTATTTTCCTATATTAATATTTCTATTTTAATTAAATTTTCTTTGAAAACCGGAAAGAAATTAGCGAAATTTTGGTTCTTACGTTAGTAAATAGTTTGTAAGTAAATTAATATAAATTGCTTTTTATTTTTATTATTGAAGATTAATTTTAAGTAATTGAATTAATCAATAGGTTAGTAGGAATTATTAGTATAGCTATAATATTAAAATATTTCTACTTTAATTATTTTATTACTAGGGAATATATTAAATAATACTAATTACTCCAATTTATTATTGGAAATTGTTTTTATTACTTTCTCTTCTTCGTATATAAAGCGTAATTATATTAGGAATAGGGAGAAAGGTAAAGTAAATTTATCTTATTTTAGTTACTAAATATTTTTATATTTAATATTAGGAATAGTAATAAAGGTAGCTTTTTAGGTCGTACCAATTATAGTACTAGGGGTAATAATAACTATATAAATAATTACTTAAGGGTTATTCTACACCCTTTAGGTAGTAGGCGATATATTAATAGTATTTTTAATAGTATTTCCGAATACTACGTTGGTAAAAACGCTTTTAAAAAAGTTATTTCTCTCTTTCTTTATTTATTAGGCTTTAATCTATTATATTATTTCTTTTACGTTCGGTATAGCGCATTATTACTTTTATTACTATAATAGCGGTATATTTTAATTTATTAATTCTATTAAGTATAAATAGAACTTAATATAATAGGGGTAGTACAGTTAATATAAGTGCTAGTCGTATAATTTATTTAAAGTTTTATAAAGGAGGGAATAATTTATTTAAGATACGGATTTACCGGCGTAGAGGTTTTTATTAGGGTTGCGCGCTAGCAATTGCTCTGGTCTTAGAGACCAGAGTCTATAGCCCGGGCGCTAGCCCTATAACAGTTTCTCTTTAAATCTTTTAACAATATATAGAGGGCAGTTACTTCGGTAATAATTAGGGTACCGGGGATTTAAATATAGTTTTAGTAATATAACCTCTTTAAATTATCGATTGAAATTTTACCTAATTATACTTTTAACCTTTAAATTATAGTAGATAGGTTTTAATTATTATTAATAATTATTTGGAGGATGCTTTAGTAAACTGTATTTTATTAGGCTACCTTCTTATAGAACTATTGTAAATCTAGATTTTTAGATACTTTTACGCCCTACTTTAAAGCTACGGAGGAGGTAATTATATACATATAATTCCTAAGAGCTCCCTAAGAGATTAATTATATATCCTTCATTTCTATATCCTTATTTTAGGTTTATTTTGTTTCTATTACAATGAGCTATTAGGTATTATTATAAATTTACTTAGATAGTAATAGATTTCGAAATTAAATTTCGAGAGAAGTTTAATTTAATATATTCAGCGTTTAGACAATTTTTACTTTTCTATGAAATATTCGAAATTCCAGTAATGAAACATAATAACAAATTTTTTATAATTCTTGAATTCTATTAATCATTCTTCAAATACTTAATAATTATTAGTATCTATTTATACTAAATATAGTAATTGCATTTTATTAGTATAAACTTTTAGGAGTAGTATATTACTATTATCTTTTCGCTATTTTTTATTAATGTAAAAATATTACCGAGTTTATAATTATTATAATTTGCTTTTAGGAATATAAGTAAGTTGGGATTCTATTAAGTAAGGATAAGGGTTTTACTAGATAATATTTTCAACCGCCGAAATATAGAATTATATTCAATAGTTTATTTAAAGGGGATCCCCTTCTCTATTAGCATTATTAATAATCCTATTATTATACAAGTTTTTGATAAATATTCAGTAGTAGTTAGCGAAGTTTAGAAAATTATTGACCCCTTTTCAAATATTAATACTTTTTAATTTATAATTACTTTATTTTCTTAGAGTTTATTTAAATATTTACGTTTACTACGATTATAAAGCTAAAATATCTTACATTTGTAATAATAAATTGATGGTTTTTGGAGTTTAGATAAAATTTAACCATTATTAAGTATTCTATTACCTTACGGAGTTTCTTCAAATAGCTTTTTTTTTATTTAGACGAGAAAATCAGTACGTTATTTATATAGGTTGAAGCATAATTGTTGAAGTAATTATTAAGAATATTATTAGTATATTATTAAAAGGCTGTTAAAGCTTTTAATAATCTAAATGATATTATAAATTATTTAAAAAAGCTATAGCACGTACGGAAAATCATTTTCCCTTTCCTCTCCCTCGGCTATCCGGATTTTATAAGAGATTTAAATTATATTTATTTCAAGAAATTATTTAGTTTTCAATATAATACGGAAGGCTTTTTTAATTGCTTAATCAAGGGAAGTAGGTAGTGGTTAGTTTTTATAATAACATTTAGAGTCCAGTTATTATAATAGAATTATAATCTCCTACCTAGCTTCTAAATGAAAAGGATTAATATTATAATTAAGGAATTATTAGCGTAGATAAACCCTTTATCGAAGAGGTTTCTAGACGTTCTTCCTAGTATTAAGGATTTATTTTTGAATATATTATAGAGTAATTTATAGGGAAGTAGTAATCTTTTCCTATTTTATTTTTCTTTACTTTTACTTTGTAGTTAATATTGGGGCGATATAGGTTTATTTTATTGGCTTCTGATTATTTCTATGTAAAGAGTATATTATATATATTAGTAAGGATATTTTTTTAGCTCCCTATTGGTTAGATTAATTTTATAATTCAGAGTTTTTTCTACGTTTTATAGGTTAATAGTCAATGTTATTACTTCTACAGCTTTTCTATTATTTTTCTTTTTAATCCGGTTCAAAATAATTATAAGGGTAGTAATAAAGTAGTAAATAGCTTTTCTAATTTCTATTGCGTAAGGGGAAGATCTTTCGGGCGTATATTGCAAATATAGATTTTAGTATCCGGTTACTTTATATTAAAGTTTGTACTTATACGGAGTTGAATAGGCTTTTATTACTATTCATTATAGTTTTTCTAATATTATAGGGAATTTTAATTTAGGAACTACGTAAGCGTAGATGATTGATTCGTAGTTGTAAATATTTGCTTCAAAATAGATAATATTTTTAATTTTAGTACTTTTTATTTTAGTAGAGGCGTTTTTAATTTGTTTCTAGGGAATTGGGATTATTGGAATCTTTGATTTTTTAATTATTTTCTTATTACTAGCGGCGTGATACTAGTAATTTTTATTAATAAGGGTATAGAATTGAATTTTTATTATTAATAACGATAGGGATTTTAATAATATTTATATTTATAGGACCCGGGAAGTTCCAAGCTCCCGCCTCCTTACTTAGTATTCTTAATTGCTTCTATATCCGGCTTTGTATAGGAATTATTCTTTTCTTAACTCTTTTAAGGAAGAGTTTTTGGTATTTCTTAATAATAGGTTGATATAGGATTTAGTAGCTCTAATATTAACCTTATTAGAACCTTAGGCCGGTTTGTATATATAAGTGTTAATTATATACCTAAAATACAGTTGCCCTGAGCGGAGCCAAAGTCTAGGGGAGACAGAGAGACGCCCATACCTACACTACTATAGTATTCTAAAGAAGAGAAAAAATGAAAAAAAAAAAAAAAAAAAAACTTAGGGAAGAATTTTGGAAAAAAGAATTTGGTTTTTTTTTTCTTTTCCAGAATTTCTACTTTTGACCTTAACCCTAACCCCCCTCTCAAGGCCTTCAGGGTTAAGGGTGCGGTCTAGGACTTGGTCATTTCTGAGACTTGGTTATTTTTGGGACTTGGTCATATGCAATGCCCGGGTGCATTTACTACTAAAATCCTTATTTTCAATTTTTTTTACATTTTCCTTAATAATGAAGGCGTATACTATAATATAACCGGTATGAAAATGACCGCCTTTCTTTTCTTATTATTTTGGTATAATGTGTATTTGAATGTACGCGATCGTCGGGGAGAAATCCCTATTGTAAAGGAAAAAGTGGCTTTTTCGAGCTGCTATTCAAACCGTATCTTACTTAGCGCGAAATTTTCCTATTTAGGCCTACCAAGCCCATACCAAGACGGGTGATCTTCTACATTCTAACCTATTATAGATAGATACGCCGCGCCTTTCTCGCTTGCGTTAGTAAGCCTATAGGCTATAACCTTTGGTATAGATCTTCTATATCACCTTTTGGCCTACAACAACGCTCAAGCTCTGAATGCATAAGCGTCTTAATAATTATTATATTTATTAGATTTTGACGCTATTAAAACTTTCTAGTTTTAAATAAGAAAATAACCTAAGTATAATTACCTAACGTAATTAATTAGGAATACTTTCAAATTTGTATTTAAAAAATCTAAAAAGCTGTACTAATTACTTACTTTGAACGGTTGGTATACTTAATACTTAAAAGAGTTTAGGCAGTTATAGTTATAAATAAAGACTATATTTAATACTAGCTAGTATATCGACTATTTAATAGATATTTGGAATCTCTTATCTTTAGTATAGAAAATATAATCATTCTCCAATACTCTTTTATCTTTACTTGAAATCTATAAGCCTTATACGCGTAATTCTATTGGTTTTATTCCCTATTACTCCCCTTATTGTTTCCCTATTAAAATTCCCTATATGTACCGAGCTAACGAACTTACCAGGACTGATGTGTACATTCTCAGTTCGCTGCGGGAGCGGTGCATTGCGGCCGATGAGGCTGCCATTGGCCAATCACCATGCACCCTCCGTTCATTTGGTTTTATGCATGTCCAGACAAAGTTCGTTTCCTCAACTCCAGGCGGGTGAATGGAAATTACTTAGTGTAACAAACCTCAAGGCTTCAGACTCCTATCATTGCTACGTTTCTGCATCGCACCAGTTCAAGTCATCGCCGAGCCTCTCCTCGGCAACATTCTCTCTCGTTCTAGCAGAACCGCATGGCGGGGAGACTGAGGACTGTGGAGAGAGACCTGGGGTCGGGGTCGATGCGATGTCCTGATGGGTCCCAACATGCGGGAGCGCAGGGGAAGAGCGAGGATCGCGACTTTAGCGTAGACTTCAAAGTTCAGCTGGCGATCTCTTTACTCTCACCAATCTCACGCTATGTCTCCCCTATGTTTACTGTGAAATGAAGGCTGCCTCTTGTGATGCTCGGCCTCTATGAAATTTGGCTAAAAAGGCGTTCCGGGAGATGAAATTGCAGCATCAAGACTGCATCTCGGTCATGCTCAACCTGGACTAGCGTGCCTTGGGTTGACATCCGCTATGTACCTGCACTACTACATACACTACATTCGGTACCAGCGTGCTAAACAGACCCCGGGGTGGTTGACATGGCTCGCAAACGACGAACGAACGGAACGAACTCTGGACTCTCACAGGTCACCACCGTCTGTCCGTCAACAATGGCTTTGACAGGGACCAGGATTTTGAACAGACTCACTCTGTCCCCTACATACTCTACTACTAGCTTGCTACCTTGGGAGCTCTACATAGTGCAGGCACGCTACATGGCCAGAATCCCCAGGTTCTCGGACCTTTCGTCAACCACTCTTTTCTCTCCTTTTCTCCCCGTCTCCACGTACTTTTTTTACACTTGAGAACTAACACCCACACCGCGTGTCCACTCCCTTCACACACTCTCTTTTTCGTCCTTGCTGCTTCATTTTTGCCCTCTCCCCGCTCGACCGTCTGTTGCCTATCAGATCTCCTCCCTCTTCAATGTCATTGGAAGAGGAAACCAAGGAGGAAGGAGCAATATCCCAATCGTTTTCTTTTTTGGTCTAGACTGTGCCCTCTACACATCGATTCGTATCTGCCGGACCCACCTTCTTATATACAAGGTCACCTGATCCCTCCTTACTCCTAATACATATCTTCCTGCCCTACCTACCTACCTGCCGGCCTACTCTCACTCATTTGCTATCCGTGTTGTGAAAGTTGATCGTTAATCGTCGTCTTCTCTTCATTGTTGTTCCATCTGATCCTCACCAACCTATATAATAAGACCTAATACCCAACCGCAAAGATGAAGGCCGCTCTCCTCCCCCTCGCCGCCATGTTTGCCGTTGCCGCGGCCCAGACCACCTCCGTCTGCGCCGCTGCCTACGTTCTTGAGACCTGCCTCGGCACCGAGAACAGCAGACTCGTCTTGTGCGGTCGTGATGACTACGGCTGCAAGTGCGCGCAATATCCCAACATCATTGCCTGCTACAACAACTGCCCCAACGACCCCCGCAAGGGTAAGACCCCTCCCTTCCCTCTTTTCTCCTTTTAGTTACTTCCTCTTTCTGTGATTTTCTATTCAAGGAGACTGACACATCATTCTCCCTGTAAATAGCATCCGCCATGGGCGACCGTGATACCTGGTGCGCTCTCGACAAGCAATACCCGTCCTCCACCAGCCAGGTCGCTGTCGCCACCACCAGCCTGAGCACCGCTCCCGCTGCCGCTGCCACCGCCGCCTCTTCCAACGGCAGTGATAATGAGAACACTGGCGACGCGAACACTACCGCCATGGTCGCCGCGTCGAGCAAGACCGCCTCCGCCCCTTCGAGCTTCGCGACCGGCAACGCCGCCGGTGAGGTTCTTGTGAGCGCCAGCGGCTTGTTGGTTGCTTTTGCTGGTGTCGTTGCTGCTGTGCTTTAAGTTGCCAGTCCAGAGCGGTGACTGATTGACTCTATAATTAGTTGGCGTTTCATTTCATACTTGCGAGTTGGAAGCGGTTAATGACTGAAGTCTTGCTTGTGGGATTGCGAAAAAGGAGACAAGGGTTTTTGAGGGGCATCAAAAAAAAAAGGCTGATACTAGGTGTTGTTTGTGTTTGGAGTAAGTTTTTGTCCGAGTACCGCAGGGTGTGCGGATAGCTGAAATGCAGTGGGGTTTCAATGTGGGTGTAATTGGAGAGTATAGTAAGTGGTGCTGCACACGACCTCACCCTGAAATTGGGGAAGCAGTCTCACAGACACTGCGACATTTCATGTCAACTGCAGCTGGGAATGTGATAGGAGAGACGGAGGGATGGGAGGTTGTTGTTGGCGGACTTTTGGGTAATATGTAATGAGGTACTACGATATGTAATGTTTGAATGAACATGAAAGGTGCTCAAGGTCAACCGATGTTTTGTTTCTGAACCTGGCAAATACATCAGTATGTATCCATGACTACCATCACGTGGAATTCGGATATGGCCAGTGTCTCTCACCCAGTCCAGACGTTCATTACCATTCTAACTGTTTTTGTCCCTCACCTAGTCAAGACGTTCATTACCATTCTGATTGTTGACTTCCTTTTACCAACCCCCCCATATCGTACACTTCCTGCATTCTTCAGCTGTTCTAGGTTCAGGCCTCAGCATCCCCTCCCAACGCTTCAAATTTCGCCTCGCGCGTTTCTAACGGCAAAACGTCTCCTCCCTCCTGGCTTCCCTTTCCGACATCCATCTTGATTTCGGGTGCGGTGCTAACCAGCATGCGCTTCAACGCGGCACGCCCGGGATCCTCCTTGCTTCCGGGCTCCGGCATACTTCCAGACTCGGTCCAGCTTTCGTCAATTTCGTCTTCCTTGACCTCCTTGATTTTCTTGCCGTGTGGGCTGGCCGGATCGGGCAGGTTACGGCCATGGTGGAAAATGTAGGTCGGCGCCGGCGCACCCTGCTCGGGGTTCTCATACTTCACTTGCTGAGCTGTGGGGTGGCTCTGATGGGCGGTACCGGGTGCCTTTGCCCGTGGGTTCTGCGAGGCCGAGCCGCCTGCGGAGGCGGACGGGTTACCTTGGGCGAAGGCACCGCCGGAGCGGATCGACTCGGCCGCGAGGGAATCCGGAGGAACGGGGCCGGGGCCTTCTTGCTTGGAAGGGACGTTTTCGGTGGTGACCTGGATAGAACTTTGCATGAGTCGGGTTGTATGGACGAAGGATGGTTGAACCACAACAGTTGTATCAAGATGAACGTGAAGGTGGAATAACGAGTTGGAACCTACCTTCTGACCCTTCGGCATGGTGGATAGTTGCTACAGGTTTGTTAAAACAATAGGCACGAGTAGTAAGCGTATATAGCTGTGTTGGTCGAGAGTCGTTTTTGCTTGACTGTACGCAGGAGGTTTCTGAGTACGAGTTGTATTCTCAGGTAGAGGTAACTGAGAGAGGTGATTATCTATTCTGTGACAGAGGTTGGATCTGTTTTGAAACGTAGTGGACGTGGGAAGACAGCAGCATGATGTCACAATGAATGATGTCATGATGTTGCTCACGGTCAAGTCTGTGCTGCTTGCATTTCGCACCCTCATTGTACCTACCATCAAGGAGGTTTGCGGATAGACATGCTGATACGTGAAATACGCCATAGTCGGTGAGGTGGTGTGTACCTTGATTACTGAGGAGGTCGGGCTTCTAGATAATCGGTTCTGTTGGCGGCGACCTGCATGTTGGTGTTCTCCTGGGAACTTCAACGCCAATCAATATTCCAATGTCTGGTCCTCTTACGCAGACACCTGAAGAGAGATACGGGGAACGCGGGGGGCTCCATGTTGTTCCACATTATGCAGAGACATCTACCAATTTCAGGCAGCGCGTCAACGGGCTGATCCAATGACCACGCTGCAAACTATTCCAAGATGCACCAGCAAGATACATAGATAGTATCAGAATTCAGCATATCCATGGCTACGCAGATTATCCGCTTAACCATGGTGCTGTAGTCTGGCCCGTATCACTTCGCCCTTCCCTGGACTTGCCGCACGTAGAGTCTCTGTCAGAACACGCTCAAGACCCCATGATTGATGTACACAAGCCAGATACAACGCTGAGACCAGCAACTCGTTCAATGACACTACAAACGCCCACGTTAGAAGCCAACATCTTCATAGTCTCGTTGCGCAAATGTTTAAAGCAGTAACCCGGCTTTTGATAATCCGCTAGCTAACGTTTCCAGGCCAATGTTCTTAGAGACCCCTCCTACCTCCGGTGCTCATTAATGTGATCTTCTGTTTCTTCTTCTTTCCGCCTTTGGCGCCACCGCCAGCTTTAGCACCGCTCACCTCGGAAGCGGCAGCGGCAACACTGCTGCTACCAGCACCATTCTCGAGTTCCATTGCCTCCATCTGGGCAGCAATATCCTGCGTACTCAGACTGTCTATAACATCATCATCCTTCAACCAACCATCATCGACCGGATTCCTGGGCACCATGCATTCCGGCTCATCTCCATGGATTGCCGGCGTGCCCCAGACCGTCCTTTGTGCACTCGGGCTGGTACTCATCTCTGACAAGGTCCCAAAGCCAGCTCTTGGGTTTGGTGGTGTCGTACTTGGTGCTTCCGCGCCGAGAGGGATGAAGTCATCCATGTTCACGGGGGGCCGATCCGCATCGGCATTACCATACCGAATGATCCCTTCCTCCGCTAACGGGCCCGCCTGACACCTGGCACCACGGATAGCAGCGGCTTCCAGGCGCTCTGCCTGCAGACGCTCACGCTCCTCCTGAGCAATTTTGTCCTTGTTCCGCTTACGCCGGCGCTCGATCTCCTCCTTGAAGGTTTCAAGAACCTCAGGGGTAACGATGTCAGTCCAGTCGCATTCGAGGAAGCTGATGAGACATCCTCGGGGTAGATGACCCAAGTATTTGGCGCGTTTCCGCATGGTATCGTCGACAGCGTTGCCTGTAGAGATATGCTCAACTTTAGGAAGAAGTGTAGTTGGGAATTCGGAGAAAGAGCCAAATTGGGTCTTTAAAATCCTGATGTCCAAGGGTGAAAGGTAAAGATGCGGAGGTGCAGAGTAGAAAAAGAAATCAAGGTCCTCATCACGCTTTCTAGACCGGGATCCGGCAGCGGCCGATGTTGCAAGTGCCGTCGTCTGGCTAGAATCAAGCTCCTTCAACTTCTCCTTCGCCGCATAGACTGCCCTGATGGCTTTCTGGGTCCATTCGTTATCTTCGTGGAACATCAGTTCATCTTCTTTCTCCTGCTTGTTGATGTCCTCCACTTCTTGGTCATACTGCTCTTCCATATATCCGGTGGTACCCATCATGATCCTTGCATAATCCAGAACATTGGCGGCAAAATGCCAGGGGATGTCATCGCCCGATTGCAATACCTCTGCAGCGCCTTCCTTGGGTAATGCGAGAGTACTCTTTACATTGCGCGCCATCAAACGCAGCACAACATCCTCGCCTGGCCGGGGCAGAGCGCTCTCTTGACCAGCATAGAACCTAACCGGGCGAACTTCGTTTAGGTAGACTGTATCATCGCAGATGGGGCACTTTCTCCATCGATTCTGCTTTTTTTCCGGAGGTGAACGGCCGTCATCGTTGGGCACCGTATTCATGAAGCGGATAAGACACGGCAGACAGAAAATGTGGCCGCATTTCGCCATGCGTGGCGCGGCGGGCTCCGAAAGACAAATTGGGCATGAGGTCTGCTGCGACTCTGTTGAAGCAATGATCTGTAGGATATCGGTCCATTCGAGATGTTCGTCTGCGTCTGATGCTTGCGCCGTGTAATTGCCACCGGGTGACACGACAAATCGGTAATTGGCATGGACATAGCGAGCCTTGTCCATAGAATGGTAGCCAGAACCAACGCCATAGCTAGGGTTTCGGCGATAAGAGCGGGAGGAATAGCTGTAATTGCTGTCGTAGACTGGGCGAGGCGGAGGGTTCAAGTTCAGCAAATGTGTGATGGATGTCTGTCCGCGACGGCTCGAAGCATTCCGCATAGCTCGCATTTCAGCCAGAATGTCTTCGTCATCATGCACACGGCTCTGCTGCCGCATTGCGCCGGGACGCCTCATGTCTCTATGCTGCCGTTTGGCGCCTTGATTCCTCCGTGGGGCAGATTGTGAAGCGCTTGATCCCTGGGCTTGACCTGTGCCTTGGCGTCGAGCAGAATCAAAGCCCACAGGCGGGGGTGCTTGCGGGGGTGCTTGCGAGAAGTTCGAGTTTTGAGGAGCAGAAAGGGACTTGCCCGGGGCTGATAAGGTCGAGTTCATATTTGGCAGAAGGCGTTGATGGTCGAGTGAGCGTGCTCCTCTCGCGGTGGATCAGATGCTTCGTTTTGAGGTACTTGGTCTCAGTAGTTCTTCGGTGGCGAGACGATCCTAGCAATGCTTCACTAAGCTGTCAGCACTTTTTTTCCCTATAAAGCTACTCCGGCAGGCGGCAGGGTCTACAAATCCCGACCAAACGAAGAATGAGAGGCTGACAAGGTTGACTGATGTATAATATTTCATGTCCTAATCACCTCACGGTTGTCATAGTCTCTTGGCGTTGCAGGGAGACAATGACGTCTGTTATCTCAGACGCAAGGTCTTTGCTCTGGGAATGAACCGACCTGTAATGCAGAAACCAACACCTGGGCTGGAATTTGAACACGAGGATAACACAAGGTAAGCGGCAAAGTTAGGTTTAGTAGCGGTAGTATATAAGTTAGTTTGAGAAGGGTCCAAATTCGGACCCCATGAGGATTTGGACTCGGAACGGGAAGGACAGGGAGGAAGGGCAGAAGTCGACGCTTGTGGTGAAGAGATACGCGGGGCAAATGGCAACTGAAGGTGGGAACGAGGCGCTGCAACTCTCTAGGCGTTTGCGGTACCCCAACAAGGTATTGCCGCCTGCCAAAAGTGCCCGCCCTGTCATGTCCAGTGTCAGCTGACTCCGGTTCTGCAAGTATTGTTCCCTGATTGTTGCATATAGTTGAGATGCTGTGGGAGACCGCCGAGCGGATATTCATGAACTGGGCTGTATGCAGAAGGAGGAGCTTCAGCGTAGTGGGAGACAGGGATTTGTGACCGCGATTGGATGCAGATAGAGGGCAGACTTGGGCTGGTTGTACAATACAGGCTTTACCCCTGTTATTGCAACCCCCCCCCTCGTGTTACAGTAGTATACCCTGTAAATGCAAGTAGGGCGGGCTTGTTATTTTCCTTACATTTATTACGCCCTTACATTTATTAGTATCTAGTCTAGAAATTTGGTAGCTATAAGTAGTTTATTAAAGGGGTTGTAATGATTATTAACAGCTAGTAATAGCTTTAATAAGGGTTAATAAGAGTATTAGAATCCTTTATTAACTACTCTGCTAGCTATAAGTTTGTACGAGCAGCCCACTAGACGGCTTATTATTTATAGTTTATAAACTTTATTATACTAAAATAATTTAGGTATAGAAGTTTTTAACGTTTAATAACCCTTTATATTTACTAGGTTTCGTATTTACAAGGCATATTACTGTAAATCCCTACTTACTACATAGCTTTAGGTCTGTGCGTGAGAACTCTTCTTTGCAAACCACCAAGTTATTATAAGAAAAATCGCTACCCGGATTATATTACGATAACAGGGGTAAAGACTATACACATTAGCCCTAGTAAGTTCATTAGCTTAGTACCTAAATATAGGAGTTTAAATAGGGGGGATAGTATAACGGTATAGCTCAGCCGTCAATTGGCTTAGACCCGGCCGGCACGGTGCCGACTCGGCAGGACCCGCTGTAGGGCAGACCTACAACTCTTAGCAACGTATAAGGTTATATCCTTTACGTTATAGCCGTTCTTTGTATTCTAACTTTCTCTTTTCTTTATCTTTCGATCTTCTACTAAATAGAATTATTGCTATCTATTATAATCTATTCTTCTTTACTATAATGATCAAAAGATTAATTAAACCTATTAGGGACGATTTAAAATATCCTAATTTCAAAAACCTGGAATTAATTACACGTAATAAAATAATTACCCATACCTTGCAACCGATTATTATTAATAGTAAAAACCCTTGAAAAATCAATACTGTAACTTATAATAGCGCATAATCCCAAAAAAGACCATCTAATTAAAGGCGTAAACTATCTAAAATATTGTATTGAATTTTACAAAATTGAATTAGAAGGACCCGGTAGCGAAGATACGTTTTAACTATAAATCTAATAAATAATACTATATATCGATTGTTTACGAAATTTAAATTACAATAATTAATAATATTAAAAATGGAAATAACGATAAAGTAGTGGAGAATACTATTTTCGAGTATTATATTATTAATAGACTTTCCTAAATTTAAGAACTTACATTCTTTAATACAGATAAAAATATAATTTAAAATTTTTTAATTAGAACAGATTTTATTTATTATACTATTAGTAATGAAGGACTTTACTTCCTTTTTCAACCTATTTTTAATACAGGCGCTGATTATATTCGTTTTAATAATTTAATAAGTTAAAAACATTTCATTACTAAAGTCTAAAAGCATCCGAAGGTTATATTTTATAAAATAAAAGTACGTACTTTAATAATATTTGCCTATAAGACATAATACAAAGAAGTATTTATAATTATATAGCGCTTTAGTTGTACTATATCGGATTTAAACGATTAAATCCTATATCTCAAATCGGTATATATAGGAGAGCCTGGTAAATCCGAAACTTCTATTAAGGTTCGACCCTATATTATAATTAAAGAAATTAATAATAACCCTACCAATCAACATATTAATTATATTAAAGGTATAAAGGCCGCTATTAAAAAAACCGATTGTAAAAAGGTACGTCGCTTATATATAAAAAGTATTAAATTTAAATTCGAAGCTCTAAAGGATAAATCGACCGCTATAATTAACTTTAAGAATTAATCCGAAACTTAATACGAAATAATCAAGAATTTGCTAACTACTTTAGTAGCGAAGGAAAAAAAGATTAATTCTCTCAACCAAACTATAATAAATATTATTCGTAACCCTAACTATTATAATACTATTCCTAAAATAGCCTCCCTTATAACTTTATTAATTAAAAGTAAATTCTTAAAAATCTCGGACCCGCCTATCTTCTATATAAATAAAATAAAAAATACTATAACGTTCGAAATCTAATATTATTCAATCGTTAAAATATTAAAGATTAGTTTAAATTATTATATTAATAATAAGGCGAAATAAACGTATATCGAAAACTATTTTACTAAATATACGGCTAAAGATTTACAACCCTACCTTCGCGAATCCTACCCAAATTAAATTACTATATTCAAAAACTTAATACTTTACTTAAAATAATAGTATAATAACCCAAATTTAACTTAATAAATTTTTAAAAATTTCGAAAACCTATATATTTATTAGGATAATTTTTATATTTTTAAAAATAAATTTATTCGTTTCGTAAGTAAATAGCAACTAGCCTAATTATAGTAGAAAGAAGCCTTCTACCACCGCCTATTTACAAAGCTCCAAATACATATAACTCTATATATATCTTTAAATATCATTGATTTTAATAATTACGTAAGAATTATAAAGTAAGTTCTATATACTTAAAAGGTAATTAAACAGTTTATTACTTCTAATAATTCATTTAATAATAATGGAAGTTGGAACGGAAGAAGTAATAAGGGTAGAGGAAGAAGAAGCTCCTCTTCAATTAGAAGTAATTCTAATTCCAATTAAAAAAACCTACTGTAAAAAGGAAATCGATAGAATATACTATAAAAATATCTATTTCAATTATAAAGAATAGGGTTACTATACGAAGTATTATTTTAATAAAATTAGAAATATAGGTAAACCTATTACCAGAAGTAATTCGAATTACTATACCCGCTTATAAATTATTTATACCTATTAAAGTATTAAGGATAACGAATTAGCCAATACGGATAACCAAAACAATATTAATAAATAATTAAAAAATTAGGTACCCTAAATAAAAGAAACTCCTATTTAGGGAATATAGGGTCTATATAGTAAAAATAAAGTAAATTACTTAGTAATACAAATAAAAACTTTCTTTATAATTATTTCGAAGGTAAATTATTTATAATATATATTAATATAAATAGTAATAGAATCATAATTACTATTAAAAAAACTATTATAAATTTAGGAATAGTTTTTTATACTTTAATTAGTAAATTAATTATGGAAGGATTAATATATTTACTATAATTAAAGATAGAAAATAACTTTAAATCTATATACGTTAGAGGCCCTTTCGCTAACGGCGTAAATAAAAAGATTAATTAAATTATAAAAACAAATATTATTATACAATAGTATACTGTATTGAATAAATAGTTAATTATTATAGATATATATCATAATATAATTATTAGGCGATTATCATTTAAGTATTATAGTATTATTATAGAGTATTTACGAAAACGCTTACTATTTAATAATAATTAATTAAAAGACCTTAATTAAATTCGGGATATTAATATTAATCATAGTAGTATAGGGAAAGAAATTAATTCTAAATATTGAAAGGAAATCGAATGTAGGGAAAGGTTAATAGAGAAGGAAAATAACGAATAATGTAATAAAGCGGTAATATAAAGGAGGATTAGAGAATAAAAAAATGAGAATTGAATTATACGTTAAACCGTACTTTAAAAAACCCTAAAGTAAATTATAATATTTGCAATTTTACTACAATCAAAGTTTAACTATTCGTTAGATCTGATTATATAGAGAATAGAACGTATAGAAGAGCTTTTCCAAATACCCGAATATAAACCTCCTCTTTTAAAAAGGGCGTTTTTAAAAGATTTTAAAGAATAAACCCGAAACCTAAAGGAAGACCTTAAATATTATTAATAAGCTTTAGAAGTAGAAGACTGTAATAATAATATAAGGAGAAATAAATGAATTTATTTTAAATAGGGGAGGGGAAGTTCCTAATATAAGGAATAGATATCTAATATAATTATTATTGGATTAATAAGTTTAATAAAGATAATTAAAAAGAAATATTTAAATATTATAAATTCATACGAAATCGATTATTTTATTGAAGAATAATAGTGGTAAGAAAATAAACCTATAATATCCGAAGAATATAAATTAATAATAATAATTAAAAAGAAAATACTATCCTTCTATTATAATAATTTTAATATATTTAGTAAGGCCGGATTTAATATATCACCCGATTTAGGAAAAAGCGATTATCGTATTAAGCTACAAAACGGTAATCGATTAAAGGATTTAAATTATAACCTGGTATATAAAATAAATATAAATGAACTAAAGGCTGACTATTTCTATATTATAAAAAACCTTAATAAAAATTTATCGAAAATAATATAGCCTTATAAATTATACTTATTCTTTTTATTTTAAAAGCTAATAGGAAATTATATTTCTATATAAACTACCGGAAACTAAATACTATTATTAAGAAGGATTAATACTTATTATCCTTAATCGAAGAGACTTTAGCTTGTATTACAAAAGTTAAAACTTCTATCAAAATTAATATCTAGTAAACCTTATACTATATTCGGATAGACTTAATTAATAAGGAATTAATAACCTTTTAAATATTATATAATGTTTTTAAATGTAAAATCCTTCTATTTAAATTAATTAATAAACCTTTAACCGTCTAATGCTATATTAATAATATTTTAATCAATTACTTTAATAATTTCCATAATACTTATATTAATAATATTTTAATTCATTCGAATAATTTAGAAGAATACTAAATCTACCTAAAGAAAATATTTTAAAAATTACGAACGGTAGGACTCTAAGTAAATGTAATTAAATACGAATTCTATATTCGTAAAATAAAGTTCCTAAGCTTTATTATTGGATATTAATAATATATTTATAAATCCTTCAAAACCTATAGTAGTATAGGATTAATGAAATCCAACAATGGTAAAAAAGGTATAATCTTTCTTAAATTTCTATAATTTCTATTGAGAATTTATTTAGGAATATAAATTATAATGAAACTATTTATAAAATTAATTAAAAAGGGGGAAGTACTTATATAGAATTTAAAATATTAAATAACTTTCAATACTTTAAAATAACAATTCCTAAAAACCCTAATATTAATGTATTTCAGCTTCAAAAGGGAAATTCAAATAAAAATAAATACTTCAGATAGTATCCTAATAAGAATTTTAGTTTATAGTTATAATAATAAATAGTACCCTATAGCGTACTATTTAAAGATAATATAAAGCGCCGAATATAACTACCCTATTTACGATTACGAAATATTAATAATAATAAAGGCTTCAATTATTAAAATATCGGAATTTATTAAGGTATAACGAAATAAACCCTTTATAATTATTATTAATTATAAGGCTTTAAGATATTTTAATATTAAAAGGTTATTGAATATAAAATAAGCGGCCTAAACGGAAGCTTTATTCTAATATTATTTCTAAATTATATACTAACCTAGGAAGGAGAACGCTATTATTAATATTTTATTAAGAAAATCTAAAGATGTTAAAAATTAGAAGGTTCGTAAGAAAACATAATATATAATACGGCTTGTCAAATCCGTATAGGAAAGGGAGGATATTATTCGAATTTATATATTAAATATAAATTAAAACTCTAATCATCTAATAGGCTACAAATTAGTATACCTCTTATTAAAAACCAATAAATCTAACCTATCGCTTATAAATTATTAAATGAAAGTAACCGAAGAAGAAATTAATTTTACGCTATTTCAAAAATGATTATTATTATTCTAGGAATAATTAGTAATATTGGAAGGCGAAGAAAGAATATTGAAGATATAAATTATTTAAAATTATTATAATAATTTAACGACGGTTTACCTAAGCCGAAATAAAATAAGAAAATAAGTTACTACTAAATACTAATAGCCTAATATAGTAGGTAATATAGACCGATATATCTTAAATTATATTATCTATTATATAGTAAAATACCTTCGAAGAAAAATACCGGGAATAATATAAATAATAGAAGTAATAAAATAATCTTAAATAAAGATTATAATAAATTTTAAGAAAATACCAATAGATAAATACAATTATAATAATTTAACAAGTATAATCGACCCACTCTCAAAAGCTATCTAATTATAACTATACAAATCTATTATTACTAGGAAGGAGACCTACTATTTATATTATAAAGGACTATTCTAACTCTTTAATCTTCCGAAGGAAGTTATTAACGACCGAAGCCTTATAATTCCGCTCCTATTTCTTTTAAAAGTTAGCTACTAGAATAGGAATAAAATAATCTTTAATATTAGTAAGGTATTTATAAATTATAAGGCAAATATATAATTTTTAAAAATAAATCGATTGATGATTATAATTAGTTATAAATTATATTTAAAATAATTAATTTAAAATAATCCCTATATTCAACTACGTTTGGAACAATTTATGATAGGATAATATAAAACTCTAACTATATAAAGTCCTATTTAACTTCCTGATACCAACCTCCTTAAATTAAACGCTTATAATAAATTTAGAAGGCTTACCTCCAATTAAGCGGTTAAATTATCAAAACGTTCGAAACGGTGCAGAAAGGATATAATAATATATAGATATTATATATCGAAATATTAAAAACGCCTAACGGAAATAAGCTATTTAAACGAATAAAAAACGGTACGAATTGAACTACAATATAAAGGACTATATATTTATTATTAAAAAGAATTAATCTGTTAGGAACGTAGGCGAAAGGTAGGTTGAGGTGACTACGGTCGTGGCTATACGTAGGGGACGGTAAGGTAGGGGTCAATTTAAAAATATATTAATAGTTACCGACTATAATAAATTATATTCCGCTAACCTTCTTTTATAATTATACAAACTCTATTTATCTATTAATAAATATTATAGAATCCTATATTAATTTAACGCCCCAATGTAATACTGGATTATCCTTCCTCCAAAACTACCCCGATAAAAACGCTTCTATTATTAATTTAATTACTTCGGCCAGCGGAGAAGAATAATAATTGCTTAGGTATTCTAATACTGTAATTCTTAACTTCCTAATATAACCCCCCCTTCATAAATTCTATCTTCGGAACCTCCGTACTTAACGCTTCGCCATAAATTTCAATTAAATAATCAAAAATATTAATATTCTATTATTGTAGTATTATTAAATTAAAGTCTTTAAAATATAAGCGAATATTAATTAATATACTATTCTATTATAAGGATTTAGTCTAGTAATATAGGGGTTCGCACTATATTACTAATAAAAGTATAATATTTTCGCCAGTTAATTCGGGTAACGGTTACTCCCTACGGCCGCCGATACTATATCCCGAATACTATAGCTATTCTACCGCCGGCGAACTAAATACTATATTAAATTTAAGAATATTAATAAATTCTTTAGCAATATTAATACAATTAAATTCCATAATATTTTTTAAGGGAAATCTATTATTATTCGTATTAATTACTAATACTATATTTAGGATGTTATAACTTCTTCGCTAGTAACGACTTAAATATTATATTGAATTTGAAAATATTAATAAATACTTTAAGGATACTAATATAATTAAATCCTATAGTTTCTTCCAAAAAAAAACTTATTATTATTTATAACGGCCGTTAACATTATATTTAAAAAGCTATAGCCTCTTTATTACTAGCGATCCAAATATTATATTAAATTCAAAAACTATTCATAAGCATTTCAAAGATGCTAATATAATTAAATCCTACAATCTCTTTTAAAGAAAGCCTATCGTTATTCGCAATAACTACTAATACTATATTCAAAACGCTATAGCTTCTTTATTAACGGCAACCTAAATGTTATATCAAATTTAAAAATATTAATAAATACTTCAAGAACGCTAACGTAATTAAATCTTACGACTTCTTTCAGAAGAAGCCTATCGTTATTCGTAATAGCTATTAACGTTATATTTAAAACGTCATAGCCTTTTCGTTAGCAACGACCCGAATATTATATTAAATTTAAAAGTATAATTGAATATCTTAGGGGTACCCATATAATTAAATCCTATAATTCCTTTCGTTAAATATTCTGTATTAATTACGCCAATCTTATTATTATATTCGCTTAACTTGAAGAATATTAATATGATTATTCCTAATATTCCCTTTATAAAACCCTCTTTATTATTTATTCCTATTATAATTTATTATAATATTTATATATAATCCCCCTCACTATAAATTCTATCCCTAGGATTTTTATTTCCATTTCTCGCCTCCTATAACCTTATATATTATTTTTCTATAAATATCCCCTATTTATATTATACCTTCCTAATTACTTTTCTATTATCTTCGTTTTACCCTTTATATTATACTCTTTATTCCGCTTATATAACTTTCAATTATTACCCCTATTCTCCTTATTATAATCCGAATTATATACTTTCCTAGTTTTATTTTTCTCTTTTACCTTTTCGTAATTACTACCGTTATTTATTTATCTTATTTTTCCCCGTCTAATAATTTTCCTTATTTTATCCTTCTATTTACCCCCTCCTTTTATTTATATATGTAAGGGGACAGCAGAGCGATACACAGGTGCTAGCCTTATATATATATATATTAAGGTTCTATAAGGAAAGAAAAGGGTAAAACGCTACCCTCTAAGTCGCTCGAGCGCTAGAGCTTTTTATAACCGTAGGCTCTAATAGCTACCTTATAGCTTAAGGCAGCCGAGGAGGGCTCTAGAAAGCCCGTACCCCGGAAATTATAATACTATAGCCCGGGTTAATTAGAGGAATTTTAACGCCGGCTACCGTCTTAATATTCAAATTTAATTAATTAGGGCCAAATACCTTAACGGATATTAATCTTATAATATTAGCCTCCCCCTTCTCCCTCTAATTATAATTATACGTTATATTAATATTTATATTACTCCTATTTCACCCTTCTATAATTCTTACTCTCCTTTTTACTCCTTTAATAAATAATTATAATTATATTATATATATACCTTAAATTTAACTTTAAAATACCTTTAAATACCTATTACTAATTTTCGATTGCAATACCAATTTTAATTAAAATCTTTTTAAACTCCAACCTACTATTCTAATTCGTTATTACCTAACTATAATTATTCCTATACCTACGCCCGCGCCTATACTTATATTTACATTTATACTTATACCCGTTACTATATTTATACCCGCTTTTATATTAGCTACTATTATTACTCCTACCCTAATTTCTATTATATTAATTTCCCCGGTACCATAAACCCCCGGTAGTAGTAGCGGTAATTATTATAAATTTACTAAAGCCTTTATTGAAAATACTATAACGGTTTAATATTCTTAATATATAATATTAAAGGATTATAGCGCCTACGTACCCAATAAGGGTAAAAATTATTACGTACCTTATATACGTTCGAAAATTTTTATTATTCATTAGTAATAGCCTATTACTATTTAAAAGTATTACTCTTCCTAATTAAAAGAGGGGTATTTAAATAATAAAATTCTATTTTATTATTTTTTTCAAAATATAATAATTTTTATTCGGAATTTCGAATAATTAATAGCCGAAGGCTATATTACCCCGTAAATATATTTCGAATCCCTTTACACTTTTCCTTATTATTAATTGAAATTTTAAAAATATTATTTATTTTATATTTGATTACCCTATTAGTAAAATATGGCTAACGCCCTTTCCTACTATTATAGTATTTCTAATTATAATTCCGGACGTTTCTTTATTTTTAGCCCTAACTTTAATTATAGTATATAAAAAACTAAAAATTTTAAAAGGGGGTTTTAAAACCCTTTATATAAATTAGGGTAATTTAATAGTTTTGTAATTGTTATTATTGGCCGAATTATGCTTAATCAATCATAAATTAATTACTTTAATAAATATTATTATAAAATCTACCCGGAATACTAAATACGTTACTATTACGGCTGCTACTTATTTCAATACCTTTATTACTAAGATTAATACTTATATATTTAAAATAATTTAATCTTTTTAGGAAAGAATAGCGGCCGGGGCGGTAGTTACTATTTTTAGTAAAATAATCGAAAAGTTAAAAGTTTAGATTAGGGAATTAGAGGGGTAATATAAATTAATAAAAGGGGATAGGGTATTATCGGGGGAGGAGGATTTACGTATTTATTTAAATCTATTATTTAATAGGGAGGAGATAGGTATTAAAGGGCTAAAAGAGGAAGAGGAATCAGGGGAGAGTTTGGCGGGGATAGTATAATAGGAGGGGGATACTTCGAAGGAGAAGAAGCGGTTAAAGAAGGTAATTCGGTTCTCGGACCCGGTAGTGGAAGCGTCTTCTCTTCCGAAGAAGAAGAGGAAGTTGCGGGTTCCTTATAGCGGTACGGCTTTAATATTATTATTTTTAAATATTATAGTCTAATTAGATATTAAGGCGGCGTTAAGTATTAATAAGTCTTAAGTATAGTAGGTTAATATAGGTAGCACTTTGAATAAGCGGCTGCGTTTTTTACCTTCGGATACTAATTTTATTTACTTTTTTTACTCTACTAATATTTCCTTCCTTGTAAATTTATTTAGTAACCCGTTATTAATTCGAATATCCCTATATTCCTTCTTAAAGAGTTCGAACGCTATAATATTCTAAAAATCTTTAAATAAGTATTATAAAGGATTATAATATCTTTTCTATTTTACGAAAACTATCCGTCTAGTTAAGGGTCTTTTAATATATAAAATTTTTTCTATATAATATTCCTTTTCTCCTTTTATTATTACCGGTAATAACTATTCGTCGGCTAATATCTAATTAGGTAAGGGGTTTCTAATAGCCCGTTAAAGGAAATTAATATAGAAAATATTATAGATATTATTTAGGAGGTTAGAGAATTCTATAATGAGGGGGGAGAATACTTTTAAAATTATATATTTAACGTATAATTAATTTAACTTTTTATTAAAGTGCCCGAGCGTTTGAGAATTATATATAATTTGAATAATATAGGTATGGAGTATATTAAATTCTTAATTAGTATTAGATAATTTTATTATTTCTACTTTGATAGTTATTAGGTACCCGGGGATTTATAATCTCCTTTAATATTTCAAATATTTAAGATTATTAATAAAATAATCGGCTATTTAAATTTTAAATTTAAAGAAAGGAAGTAAATTTCTTACATTACTTCTTATTACTTTAAAAATTTATTAATATATAATATCCTTCCCTATTATAAAATTCTAAAGTTATTATAAATCCGGATTTTTAAAAACTTTTATACCCTTCCTCTAGGCTATTCGAAAGTCTTTCAAGCCTATTACTATAATATAAATATAATTATATAAGGCGGATTCGGGGATAAATTAGAAATTTTAAACCTCTTTATTACCCTTAGTAGGCCGGTCTTATTCTCTCCGGGATAATACGTCCGGTATTATTACTTCCCTACTTAATTAATATTAAAGTTTAAAAGAAAATTTAAAGAAATATTCGGCCCAATAGGCTTACTATTTAAATAAATAGTAATAAATTATAAAGTATTTCAAATTATAGTAATTGGTTAAAATAGTAAAGTTATTGTAACTATATAATTCTACTTACTATTCCTATAAGTAATTAATAATCGCTAATATTTCTTTATTATAGATCAAATAATTATATTCTATTAATTTCAATTTCCTTAAATAAAAAGTTATAATACATTATTAGCTATTTATTTTTTAAATTAAATAACCCCCGAATGTAAACCTGTTATAATCAGCCTTTAAAAATATTAGACGCTTAGGGTTCTATTCTATTAATATTAGTATTCGAATAAATAAGATTTTAAATAATTAAAATACCTTTTTATATACTATTAATTATTCGAACGGGATCCCTTTGCTATAAATAGAGCGGTTACTATAATAAATTTAGGTATAAATATCCGGTAATAATTTATAAATTTTAAACAATTCTAGACTCCCTTTTAGAATATTAGAACGTCCTACTTTAAAATAATTTTAATTCTTTTAAGGTTTATTTAAATATTTACGCCGGCGTAGATAATAAATTTTAAATATTTAACCTTCTTAATAACGAATTTATATTTATTAGGGTTTAAATATAGTTTAGCGTCCTAGAAATATTCAAATATTAAATAGACCTTTTATGTATAGTCTTTCTAAAACCTATCAATAAAAATAAAAATATTATTTATATATACTAAGTAAAAATCGTTAAGGAATTTCTATAATATTTAATTAATATATTATTAGAAAGCGGTTAAAGTATTTTATAATTCAAAAAGGATTATTATTTATTCGAATAAGTTATAATAAATCCGGAATATTATCTTATACTCTTCCCCTTCCGCTATTCGGATTTTATAAAAGATTTATATTATATCTATTTTAAAAAACTACTTTATCCCTTAAATATTCGGAATATTTTTCAAATTAATAATAAGGGGTATTAATTTATGCGAATGATTATATTGAAAGCCTAATAATTATAATAGAAGCGAAAACCTCTACCTAATCTTTATATAAAAAGGATAGGGGCTCTAACCATTAAATTATTAATTTAAATAAAACCTTTATTTATTAAACTCTAAAGGGTTTTTTTAAGTATTGAAAGTTCCTTTCGAAATATATTATATAACGGATCGAAGGGAAGCGGAAGGTTTCTACTATCTAATCCCTTTTTTAATTCGATTTTTAAATCGACTTTAGGTTTATAACTATTAAAGCGGTCGGTTTCCTACTTTCTAAAAAAAGGAATAAAGTCTTAAAAATCCTTAGGGATAATCTATTAAAATTCTTTATCGGTTTAAACTTATTTAAACGCTAAAGTTTTTTTAATATCCTTTAGCCGGATAGTAAATATAGAAGTTTTTATAAAAACTTAGTTTGCTTCTCTTTTTATTTCGTAAATATAGTTAATGGAAATGATAATAAAAATATATTTAATTCCCTAAAATTCTTCGAGGAATAGAATATTAATTTTAGATTTATTAATATAATTTATTTAAAACTATATAGTATTATACTAAAATCTTTTTTCATAAAGGATTGAATCAATTTAATTAATTATTAATTAAGATTTTCCGAAGATAATAGGGTATTCGAACTCCGGGACTATATATATACAAATTAATAAAATACAGCCCTAAGATTTAATAAAAAAATAGGCGATACCCCGGATAGGGGTACCTTCTATAATTATTATAATATTTCGGATTTACTAAATTAGGATTAGTATAATAGGAATTTAGAACTTTCGAAGAATATTTTTACTAATTATAATATAGTATTAATATCCTTCGTTAATAATAGCGTGAAATAAATTAATAGAATTAATAACGATTAATATTAAAATTAGTCCTATCTCTATTTAAGTTTTAAATATTTTTATTTTATTGAATATATTAGAAGTAGGTTCCAATACCTAATTATACACTAAAACTATTCTTTTCCCTAATAGAATATGGAATTTAAGGTTTTAATTATTTGAAAGGTATTATTGAGTAATAAAGTTATTTAAATAATTTAAATATATACTCCCTTATTTTAAGGGTTTATTATTAGGAAATATAGGTATTTAATAATTATATAGCTAATAGTACTATAATAAATATATTATCTTTCGGTATAGCGTTTATCTCTTTCTTCCTAAAATACTTATTTAACCCGGCCCTTTTACTAACCCGAAGAAGGGCCTTTACTTCGAAAGTTATAAATATTAATTATACCTATAAGGATATTACTATTAGTATTATATTAGATTTTAAAGGGCGAAGTAGAAGGGGATTTATAAGCCTAATATTAAGAATTAAAGCGACTTAAACCGATACTAATAAGAATATATACTTTGAATTACCGGTTATTCCAATTACTATTCTACAAATAATTTTAATAAAAAGTTTAAAATTTAGTAATCTTCTCATACTTATATATAATATTCTAAAATTACTCTACGTACGTAAAATAATTATTAAAAAATTTAATAATAAAAAGGTACTTATTAAGTTTCTTATTAATAATATAATAAAGGAATTTTAATTTAGTGTAACTATCCTAATTATAGCCGCTAATTCTTAGGAATTTATTATTAAAATTAATAAAAGATTTAAAGAAAAACTCGCTATCCTTATACTTTATTTTAACGAAATTATTAAAAGTGTAATTTTAAGTATAATAGGTATTAAAAATTTACCGGATTTATTCGAATAATTCGGTAGGGTCTTCATTATTAGAGAGGGTATAAATAGTTTAATAGTTTTCTAATTATTATTGTTTATCGATCGGCAAAATATTAAGGATTTCGATCTATATAATATTAGGATTAGTATATAAACCGGCCTTCAAATTTATATTATATATTTTAATCAATTTATTATAATAGAAAAGAAAGGTAATAGATTTACTGTCCTATTAAGGGAATTCGAATAATTTCTATTAATATAATTTATAGGACTTACTATCTAATTTATTGTTGGCGCCGGATTTCGCCTTATCCTTACCGCTACTATTAGAGAAATCCTATTTAATAAGGTATATAAATTCGGGCTTTAAAGTCGGTTAAAAATAGATAGAAAAGGGAATTAGAAATTTGATTTTCCTTTTCAATTTAGGATTTACTTATAGAATTTAAAATAGATTACCGAATAAACTAGTAGTATTAAGGGGTATTCTAATACTTTTGATTGCTAAAGGACTATAGGGAATTTCTATATTGATATTGTTATTATTATTTGGTATAGAAAATAAAACTATCCTAATACTAATATATATTATATTATTAATCATAAACTATCCTTCCTTCTAATTGATTAACTAATAATATAGTAAGATTTAATATAAAGGGATAGTAGAATAATATGTAAATATTAACTTTACATATATATATTAAAGTTCTACGAGGAAAGAAAGGGGTAAAATACTACCCTCCGGGTCGCTCGAACGCTAAAACTTTTTATAACCGTAGGTTCTAATAATTACTTTATAGTCTAAAGCAATTAAAGAGGGCTCTAGAGAGCCCGTGCCCCGGAAGCTATAATACCGTAGCCCGGGTTAGTTAGGGGAATCTCAACGCCGGCTGCCGTCTTGGCACTCGAGTCTGGCCAATCAGGGCCAGATGCCTCAACGGGCGCCAGTCCCATAACAATATAATTATGTAATATTCCTTTCGCCCTATATTATTTTATATTTATCCGTCTAAAATTATATTCGTTTATTTCGATTTTTCATTGTATAAAGACCTCCTCCCCCATTTATATAATATCCCTTCCGCCTACCTTCTTCGCTTCTCCTCTCTTCTTCTTCTTAGTTTTACTTTTAAAATTATATTTATTACCCTTTCCTTAGAATTTAATAGCTTTACCCCTTCGCTTAAATTTATAATTATTTCACTTAACTCTATTATTATTTTCATTACTTCTTTATTTAAACTAGCCCTGATTATAAATATATATACTTCTATTATATATTTACGTATTAATCCTTACCTCCTTTATTAAATTTAATTAATATATTTATTTTTCTTTTCTATTTTTTCATTCCAATATTATCCTCCTTTCGCTTCATACCCGTTATTTATTTTAATCTTTCTCATCTTCTAATGATATTTACCCTTTTACTTATTTAAAATATAATATCGTTTTAATTTAAACGTTTACTAACGCCCCCCCCCCTTTAAACCTATGTAACGCCCTCTTCTAAATTAGTATAAATACCTACCAGACTAAAGGTACGTCCTCTCTCTCTATACCCTTTATTTAATTTTTTTTCTTTTCTTTTTTTTTACTAATATCTTCTCCTTCTAGAGTTTACCCTAATATTACAATATTTATTAATATTATACCGCTAGATATTAGAAGTCCCTTATAATATTCGTAATCTTGGGAACGTTATATAATTTATAGTAATTAAAATTATCGCCTTTACCGATTCTAATACTCCTTTACTTATTATAATTTTATAAGAATTATATCGGTCTATAATAGCGTTTGAAATTATAATATAAATGTACTTTATTAATAATAATCTCCCTACGTTAGTACCTAATATATTCTATATTAGTAATTTTAATTATAAAGTATATTTAAAGTTTAGCTACCGTAATACTAAAAATATTAATATTAAATATAATCCGGTAGCCCCTATTAGTAATCCTATTATTAATAATAGCAGTTCTCTTATAAATATTTCTATACCGAACTCTCCTACCTACGCTACCCCTTCTCTTAATTATAATTAGAATCCCTAATTAATATTAATTAATCGAAAATTAGCGTTTATAAATAGATAATCAAATAAATTATTACAATTTATAAAGGAGGATTATAGGGGGTAAATAATATAAAATAATATCTATTAATATTATTAATAAGCGTAATGGCGTATAGGAATATTCTTCCTAAAGTTATAGATTTCAATCCTATATTAATAATAGCGGGTATTATTAGGGATTTTCTATTTAGGGTAGTAATAAATAATACGGGTTATATTCTTTCTAACGCCTTATTAACTTTCTATAATAAATTTCAACTTCCTTCCCTTCCTATCCTTCGCTTTATTTCACATTATTACTTTATATTTTCCATTAATATTTTATATTTATATTCTATATTGCAATTTTATATCCCTACTTTATATTTCCTATTTATATTTTATATTTCTATTTTATATCCCTTATTTATATCTTACATTTCTACTTTACATCTTCTATTTATATTTTATATTTCTATATTACATTTCCTATTTATAATTTATATCTCTATTCTATATTTTATATTCACGTCTATTTTTCTATTCTAATACTTCCATTTACTAATAATTATTATTCTATTTCCTCTATTTAATTTATTCTTATTAATTGAATAATCGGCATATTACTAATATATTACTATTATATTTCTCTAACTTTATATTCCTTAAGAAGGTCTAAGCAATTCATATCCTCCCGCAAAACCTATAAATTCTTATCGTCCAAAAACCCCTTCTATTTCAACTTAGAATTAATATTAATAATTAGATTTACGATATTTTATAATCGCTTTAACTTCGTATTAAGTATTATTTTCCTTAATATTTATATTTTCTCCTCGTAATAATACTGTAGCGGAATCCCTATAATATAATTCTAATAAAGTAATAGAAAATATTAAATAAACTTAGTAACGTATAAGGAAGGCGAATTAATATACTATCTTCTTTCTTTTATTAACTTTAATAATTTAAAAGGATCCTAGAAATTTATTTAATAATTTAATATTTAAATAGCGTTATTCAATATACTTTACATTAAATAAAACCTAATTCCCTATATCAAATTCCTTTAATTTCCGAATTTACTTATATTATTTTATATACCCTTAGTTAATAACCTCTAAAGTTACTACAACTTCTATCTATTTATAAAATAATTTATTAATTTAAGTAATAACTATTATAGAAAGAACTATCCTCCGCCTTTACTCTAAATTTATTAATCCCCGAAAATAATACCCGAAGAATAATTCTAATAAGGATTTTCCAATAATAATATAGAAATAGTTATTATATATCTATTACGTGAATATAATCTTTTTAATTTAATTGATTCATTCTATTCTATAAAAGATTCGAAGGTATAATTCTAAATTCTAATTTTACTTCTCTATTTATTCATTTATTCAGGTATATTAAACTATATTTAAATATCTATAGGTATTTAAAGATTTATAATAGATCTTCTAAAATTAGTTTATGAAACGGCTACCTCTATTTAATATAATAGAGTTTAGGAGGTTATTCTATTAAAATATATTTCGCTAAAAAAGGAATATAAATTACTAGGTATTAATTATCTTCTACGTAGGGATATATAAAATATATTTAATAAAATAATTAATAATAATTAAAATTATATTATTAATTCGATTAAATATAAGGTCGAACATTTTTAGTAGTCATATAATAAAATGATACGAAATATTTTACTAAAGGATAGTAGGGATAAATAGCAATTTTAATAATTTATAAGATTAATAATTACGTAGTTTAACCTTTTAATATATTAAATATCCATAAATATATAATTCAATATCAATTGTAATAGTAAGCTAATAATAAAATTAATTAATATATTTTAATATTTTCTTTTAATTTAGGTATTTAACCGACGCTATATTATAATAAACGTATAATAATTCGGCTTATATACGCTTCGGAATATAAATTTAATAGCAATACTATAGAATTCTATTTTCCTCTATCTTCTATTTCTTCCCCCGTCTCCTCCCTCTATCGTCCTTTTATATTCCTTTAATAATAAATAAATCTTCTTCTTATATTTCTAATCATTATTATTCTAATAATAGTAATTACTCTTCGTTCTTTTATACTTTTACTATTATTATATACCCGCTTAAATTCCTTATAATAATACTATTTGCCTTCTTTTCTAATATAATAGTAGCTTCGCTTATAAATTCTACCCTCTTTATCGCCGCCTTACCTTCCTTAATATCTTCGTTGCCCTTTTTCTATTTCTTTTCTTTTTTATTTAATTTATTTTTTTCCTTCGGTTTTCGCCCCCTTTCTTCTATTTCAATTCTTTTATCTTTTAATACTTAATTTTCTTTTACTTTACTACTATTTTACCCCTATTCTTTTTCTTCTACCGCTACCCTTCATTATTCTTTCCTTATTAATACTACCTATTTTTCCTTTAATTCTAATATTTAAATTTCCTTTATCGCCCTAACCTTCTTTTTACCCCCTTTAATAATCTTAATTAATAAATATTTACCCCCTCCTTCCAATTTCTTTCTTTATAATTATAATTTCTTCAATAATTTATCCGTTAGATTTGACTTTTCCGGATAATATTTTATTCCGAAATTATATATTACTAATTCCAATACTTACCAATTCTACTTTATACTAATTTATTCCTTCTTTTAAAAATATTTTACATTAAAACAATTTATAATTATTAAAAATAGTTCGTTTATATATAATAAATATTACTTCTATATTTTTAATATTTTTATAATTATTAATAATTCCCTATCTTTAACCCCGTACTTAATTTCTTCTAACGATTTTTTCTTTAAAAAAAATACTATTAAATACTTCCTATCGCCGTACACCTATATAAAAACCGCCCTAATTATAAAATCCGATATATTTATTACTATTTAAATATATAACATTAAATCGAAGTAGCGTAGTATAAACGTTTTTTAAAATAGCTTCTTTGATTCTATAAATATATTCTTTACCTCCTTAGTAAATTCGAATACCTTCCGTTTATCCCCCTTTAATAATTCTATAAGAGGTATTATTATTTTAGAGTATAATATTATAAAACGCTAATAGAATTCTATAAACCTTAAAGAAATCTAAATATTATAAATATTTAATAGGATTTTCTAATTTATAATTACTATAACCCTTTTAAAGTTTATCGCTATATTTTCTAAAGAAACGATATACCCTAAGAATAACATTCCTCGTACGAAATTTATATTCATTTGAATTTATATAAAGGTTCCAATTTTATAAACGTTAAGGGACTTCCTTAATATAATTGGTAAAATCTTCTTTATTTTGATTATAAATAAAAATATTATTAAAATACACAATATATATTATATTTACTAACCTTGTTAATATATTATTAATATATATTCAAGATATTACTAACGTCTTTGCTAATTCTATTAGTATAATTAAAAATTCGTAATATTTATATTTTATACGAAACGCCGTTTTCTTTTCATCCCCCTCCCGAATTTAGATTCTATAATATATGTCCTTTAAATTTATTTTAATAAAGACTTTAATTAATAATAACCAATCTAAAATCTTTTTTTATAAAGGGTAACGCTATCCGATTCTTCTTTATAATTTTATTAAATACCCTAAAATTAACGTAGAATTTGAATTTTCCGCTTTTCTTTGGTATAACAATAATAAGGATGCCTATTACATTAATAAAGAAGCAAATTTATCCTTTTTAACATCCTTTTAATAATTAGTCGTATAATATTTTTATTTCTTTAATATTCAATATATAAATCGGATCCTATAACGCCGATTTTCCCTCTATTAAATTAATGTAATATTCTAATTAATTATAATAAAGTAAGGGTATATTCGAAATTTCGAATACCGATTAAATTTTTTTATATTCTAATAGGATTATTGGTTTAAAAATAGTAAATATATTATTTAAATCTATCAATAATTTTGAAGGTTATAATAATACTATATCCGTAAAGTATATAAAAATAGGGTAAATATTATTAAATACTATTTAAAAGATTTTCGCTAAAAGAGTAGGGGATGGGGGTACTTCGGCCGATTCTAGTATAATAAATAAAGCTGTTAAATTTACTATTAAAAAAGGGGGAATTTCGAATAGAATATTTGTATACGCAAGAGGGCGGAAACCCTCTTCTACTTTAACTATTTCCTTAAAATTTAGTAATAGAATAAAATCCTATTATAACTTTATTAAAATAGCTATAATATTATATACTTCCTTCGCTAATGCTATATTTAATTCTAAGTTATTAATTTTAATATGGAACTAGAACGTTTAATATTACTAATTAATATTAGGGTTCTATTTATAAAATTAAGGATAATTGAAGATAGTTTTTATGAGTAAGGATTCGATTATAATCAATATAATTTACTTCGTCCGTTTAATATGATAAGAATTATATATTTTAATAAAGTAAGTAATTGCGTTATATATAGGAAGAAGTTGAAGGGAGAAATTAATAAAATAATAAGGTATAAAATTAATTTTCGTATTCGAAGGGAATAAATACTTATTAATTAAATTTAATTCTACGCCCAAATCTATTAATCTTCATATATTCTACTAATCTTTATAAATTTTGATTAATAATTTTATTTCTAAATATAATTATAATTTATTTATATTATCTTAAATAAGTGTAATCGCCGCCCTCGCTGCTATAAGTATTATATTTATACTATAGAAGGGGGTATCCGCCGGAATAGAGTAATTTTATATTTAATATCCGACTTTATTATAATTAAAATATATCCGGTTTAGATATATTATTACGAAGTAACTTATTATATTATATTTATAGTAAATATTTAATAATTATAAAATTAGGTATAATAGTTATAGGTATAACCTTTTTAATAGTGATATAAATAAATAAAATTAAAATTTATTTAAAAAGTTAGGAAAGAGTAGTAGAGAAAATTAAGGGGATTAATACTATAAGTAGAAGGGGGAAGAATATTCGATAGAAATATAGAAAAGGGTTGAAACGAAGAAGATAATAGAATATAACTTAAAAATACTTAATTTTAATAATATAATATATATAATTCAATACTTTCTAAACCCTTTAACTATTCTATATATATTATTACTTTATTTATAATATTAATACTGACTATTAAAAAATACCTTATTTAAAAAAGGGACGTAATGAATTAGTTTATATAATAATTTAAATGTATTTTAACTAATTGTAAGAAAGGTTAAATTCTTTGATATAGTAATAGTTATAGAAATTTTAAACGGATTCGGAGGCGCTCTAATATATATATTCGAATTTATTAAATGCAAACCGTTCGATAATTTAAATATTATTATTATACTCGGTTTTTAAAGAAGTATATAGATCGTTCTATATAGGTATATTGTAAATAGTATTATATCTAAACTTACTACGGAGGGTTAATATATATTTAATTTATATGTTCTTCGAATTACCTTTGACATGATTAATAGTAAACGAAAAGGAAATATAAAAGTATTTTTAAAAATAAAGATTAATATTGTAGAAATAATTTCGGAATTAAAAGAAATTTTTATTTATAAATTTAATAATTTTATATTTAGGGCAATATTTAATACGAATCGATAGGACTATTACCGGTAGAAGGATAATAGTAATAATAATCGCTAACAAGGGAATAGTAACGGATAGTATAGTAGAAATATAAATTTAATTATGGAAAAAGTAATTTTAATACCGGAATCTAATAATAAAGGGATAATTTCCTACCGAATTTCATTTAGTAAGTTCGACGAAGATAAATTATTTCTATTAAGATATATACGAAGGGAGGTAATTTGAAAAGAATCTAATTATAGCGAACCGGAATTTAAAGAATTATTATTTATATATAAATTTATTAGCTTTGGATATATAAAGATACGAACGGGGAATTTAAAAAAATATAAAAGAATAGTCTTTATTATTATTATCTTCAATAAATTCTATAGTAGGTTAGTATTATTATAATAAAAGTAAAGGTAATGATACGGCTTTAACTATAGTAATTAAAGGAATTATAATACGAAAGGGATAGGGGTAGCTTCGGTAATATGGGAAATAAACCGACCGCTACGTATATATATTTTAATAGCATTAGACTAATTCCTAGAAGAAAAACTATCAATTTATTAGGAATATAGGCGAAAAATAAGCTAAAATAATTATAATTATGGCTATACGTAGGGGACGGTAAGGTAAGGGTTAATTTAAGAAAATATTAATAATTACCAACTACAATAAATTATATTCTACCAACCATTTTTTATAATTGTATAAACTCTATGTATTTATTACTAAATACTAAAGAGTCCTATATTAATTTAACGCCCTAACGCGGTACCGGATTATCCTTCCTACAAGACCGCCCCGGCATAGGCGCTTCTATTATTAACCTAGTCGCTTCGGCCGGCGGAGAGGAATAGCAACCGCTTAGGTGCTCCGGTGCCCTAACTCTTAGCCTCCTAACATAATCTACGGATTAATTAAGCGATAAATTAGACTTCCCTTTAATTATTAGAAAGAAGAGTGATACGGGTAACCGGAGTGCTCTACAAATAACAGTATAATGATATTTGAAAGCGTTGTGAAAAGATAATTTAGAAGGAAGAACTAGAAGCTAACGGCTAGCCTAAAAGGTAAGCCTTATAAAACTTCCTTATCTTATCGCAATCCTATTCAATTGGGATTACAATTTGCCGGCCGGGTATAACCCAATCGTAACAACTTTTATATACAAACGGCTAGGTAAATTAATTATACGTAACTAAATACCCTATAGCCTTATTTAATCTATATATAATAATATAATTATCTAATATGAAATTCCGGCTTACAAAGATATTACTGATATCTTTATTAAGAGCGCCCTTAAAATATCTTAGATTAGCTTTAAATAACGTATTTAATACAACATCTTTCCTATATATTACATCTTCCCTTCCATATTTAATATTCTTTGATTAACTCCTTCGCGTTATATAATTCCTCCTTAATTTTCTATGGGTTGTATTAGTAATTTTAAAACCATTTAATACAACCTTAATATATTCCATCGTTTGTGAATTTATAATCCAATAAGATCTTAACTTCGTAATTAACACCGTTTTATTGTTAGAGTTTTAAAAGTCTTTAACGGGACCGGGAGGTAGAGCGGTTTAATTAAAAGGGTTATCTCCGTTAGGGGTAGGCTTTAAATATATAATAGAAATAATTAAATAAATCTTTATTTCTTTAGGGAGCTCTAAGTCGTATACGAATGTACCTACTTTACAAATGATTTTAATTAGTCAAATATATTATTATAATAGTTTTTTTAATAGGCGACCTAATAAGTAATATCCCTTATATAATTTAAGGAATATTTTACTACTAGCTTCTAATTCGAATTATCGGTAGTTAGAATTATAATAATATTTGGAATTAGTAATGATAAAATCTATAGTAAGGCGGGTATCTTTTTGAATATAATTATAAAGAATTTTTTAGTCTTATACTTCCTTAGTAATAATATTATTAATAATTAAATCGATGGGGGCTACTAATTTATAACTAAAAAGGTATTCTTATAAATTAGCTTTAATAGTTTTAATATAGATACCATTAAAATTCTATTATAAATGGATAGTAATACCGAACTATATTCTATTTAAGTAATAAAAGATATAGAATTATAATATTATTTCGATAATTTGATTTTTATATTTTAGTAGTTTATTTCCTTAAGGGTAATATACAAGAATTATTCATAATTCAGTATTTATAGTTTTCTATATACCTTTCTATAAAACAGATAAAGATTTACGGTCCTAATTAAAGATAATAACGATTAGCATTCTCTAATTATATAGTAATAATATACGGATAAAAGTTTTTCTCTAATCTTTAGTAATATATATAAAGTACCTAGGAATAAATAAAGATTATTTAAAAGATTTATCGGTTATAGGCGCTATATAATAAAAAAGATTATATCCTTCGAAATACTAGGGAATATTAATAATTAATATTTCTAGGAAGTTAATAATAAAGTTTATAATAATTATTCGTGTTAGTAAAGTATTTTCAGATTGAATTAATTAATAATTGCTAATTAATATACTTCTATCGGTTTAATTAAAGTTATAATCTAGGTATTTCTAAATATAATCTCTAAATAATTAAGTTTTATTAAAGAAGGAGAAAGCTTTTAAATTATATATTATATAATCTTTACCGAAGTAATATTTTTCGTTATATACGAATTAAAGGATGTCCTTAACGTAATTAAATAATATATATAGATTTTTAAATCTATTATTCTATTAATTAGAAATTAGGCCGTAGTTATTTATTAATAATAAATATCCGGGCCGGTGAAAAAAATTACCGTCCTTAATAATATAATTTTGTAAATCATTAATAATAATTAAAAATTTAATATCGGTCTTATAGTTGTCAATAAAGCGTTTACGTATTGCTTTATTTATTTAGACTTCGGTATAGGCGTAAAATATTTTAATATTATAACGTTCCTCGCTTAAATACCAAATATTATTTAAAATTACCTCTCCCTTAGGGTTACTATTATTATTTTTTATCTTTAAATAATTTAATACGTTTAAAAAAGAGTTAAATTTCCTGAGTAAGTGGTAAACTTTAATATTATATTAAAATCGATAGATTAATATATTAATTAAACGTCGATTTACTCTATGTATTAAAATAAAAATTCCCTTCGTTATTTAATAGTCGGTAAGAATAATAACTGTTTTATTATAAGAGAATATCTACGTACGTAGCCGTTTAACGGCCTAAATTAGATATACGATTTCTAATTTCAATAATCCGTATTTAATTTCCATTAAAATTAATACTTTACTAAGTTTACTAAGAAATATAATGGGCAGGATTTAATTAGAAGGAATATTCAATCCGGGGGCCTAATTGTAATCTTTCTTAAGGTAGAATATTATAATACTAAAGCCTTTCTTAAAGGATCTATCTCCTTATAAAATGGCTTACCGGTCTGGGTTAAAATAGTTGAATATAATAAGGTTATTATAAATAACATTCTATAATACTTTAAATATAATTAATTCGTATTCGCTGAATTCGAAATTAATCTTCATATAATAAACTACCCGCTTTCTATAGTTATTTATTATATTTACTTTCCTATTTTCGATTAGTTGTACAACTTTTCTATTCTATAGTGATTTAACGAATTAAATATAGTAGGGTATTAAATGACGGAGAAAACTATTTCTATTAATATATTTTTCAAGGGTCTTTAATTATTTTAAAAAAGTTAAATTACGTATAGTAATGATCTATTTTATAGTAGTTGATAATCCTAAAGAATCTATTTAAAAACTAAAGAATTTAACGCTCGGGTAGCCAAAATATAACTTTTTAGGCGATAGTACGGTATTTTTACTCACAAAAATCTCAAAGATCATTATAAAGTAAATAATATATCTCTTAGCTATATCGCAAGCGGTAACAATATTATTAATATATACCCAGCAATATACCTTATGATCTTTGAATAGTATATCTATAAATCGCTATATATAAATTAATATATTTTTAAAACCTATTTAAATTACCGTAGGTTACTCTAAACTTCGATAAATAATAAAAGTAAACTTATTATAATATTTCTACCATATATTAAATTAGTAAAAGGAAGATACCGCATCGATAATATTAATAAAGAACTTACTTTAAATAAAAATAATGATTCTGTTTTAGAACAGAAAAAGGTAATTATTAAATACTATTATACTATTAAATTCCTTTAAATCGATAATAGGTCGACCCTTTAAACCAAATTTAATTATCCTCTAAATTATAAATACTAAATAGGCAAATAGCGTAATATAAAATACATATTCTATTTTTCCTTATTTATAAAGCGTATCGAAGATTTCGTCGATTATAATTTAACCCTTCTTATTTAACGGGTATATCCTTATTATAATTTTCTACTTCTACCAACCCTCTATAAATAGGACTCTTATTATATCCTTTAATCGTATATTAATAAATCCTCCTTCCTTCTACAAATTGGGGAAAATAGTTACAACTTTCTCCAATACCTTAGCTAAGCTTAAATCAGCTATATAAATATATACGCCTTCGTTAATAATAATTTCTAACACTTCTTCTATATAAATGCCTAATATTGAATACTTTTTAGGAATATTTAATAACCTTAAGATATTAAATATTAGGTTGTAATATTATTCAGCGTATAATTTATTAGAAAGAAGAATTTTAGTATTTTATAATAGTAGAAGGTTTTTAATAATTTACTCTATTACGTCCGTAGGTATAAGGGGACAGCAGAGCGATACGCAGGTGCTAGCCTTATATATGTATGTTAAGGTTCTACGAAGAAAGAAAAAGGGTAAAAACGCTACCCTCCGGATCGTTCGAATGCTAGAACGTTTTATAGCCGTAGGCTCTAATAGCTGCCTTATAGCCTAAAGTAGCCGAAGAAGGCTCTAGAGAATTTGTACCCCGAAACTATAGTACTATAATCCAATTTAATTAAAGAAATTTAAACGCCGGTTACTATTTTGATATTCGAATTTAGCTAATTAAAACCAAATACCTCAATAGGCGCTAATCCTATAATATTAACCTCCCCCTTCTCCCTCCAACTATATTTATATATCATATTAATATTTATATTACCCCTATCTTACTTCTTTATAATTTTTACTCTCCTTCTTACTCCTTTAATAAATAATTGTAATTATATTGTACGTATACCTCCGGTTTAATTTTAAAATACCTTAAGATATTTATTACTAATTCTTTATTATAATACTAATTCCAATTGAAATCCTTTTAGGCTCCAACCTATTATTCCAATTCGTCGCCGCCTAATTATAGCTACTTCTACGCCTACGCCCGTACCTATACCTATACCTATATTTATATCCGTACCTACGCCCGTTACTATACTTATACCTATTCTTACGCCGGCTATTCTTATTACTCCTACTCTAATTCCTACTATACTAATTTCCCTAATACCCCAAACCCCTAATAATAGTAATAATGATTATTATAAATTTACTAAAACCTTTATTAAAAAATTATAATTACCTAATATTCTTAATATATAGTATCAGGGGATTATAACGCTTATATACCCAATAAAAATAAAAACTACTATATATTTTACGTACGTTCAAAGAGTTTTATTACCTACCGGTAATAATCTATTACTATTTAAAAGTATTACTCCTTTTAACTAGAGGAGAGGTATTTATATAATAAAACTCTATCTTACTAATTCTTCTAAAGTATAGTAATTTCTATTTAAAACTTTAAATAATTAATAGCCGAGGGCTATATTACCTTATGAATATATTTCGAATCCCTTTATTTCATTTTTATTACTAATTTAAATTTTAGGGATATTACCTACTTTACACTCAGTTACCCTATAAGTAAAATAGTATCAACGCCCCTTCCTATTACTATAGTATTTCTAATTATAATTCCAAATATTTCTTTATCCTTAGCCCCGACCTTAATTATAATATTTAAAAAATTAGAGACTCTAGAGGGGGGTTTTAAAGCCTTTTATATAAATTAGAATAATTTAATAACTTTATTATTATTATTATTTACTAAGTTATTTTTAATTAGCTGTAAATCGATTACTTTAATAAATACTATTATAGAATCTACCCGGAATACTAAATACGTTACTATTATAATTGCTATTTATTTAAATACTTTTATTACTAAAATTCATATTCGGATATTTAAAATAATTTAATCTTCTGAGAAATAGTAATAGTTAAGGTGGTAATGATTATTTTTAGTAAATTAATTGAAACATTAAAGGTTTATATTAGAAAATTAAAAGGGTAATATAGGTCGATAGAAGGGGATAAGGTATTATTAGGGGAAAAGGATTTATATATTTATTCAAATTTATTATTTAATAGGGAGGAGATAGGTATGAAAGGGTTGAAGGAAGAGGAGTTAAGAGAAGGGGTAATAAATATTTGGAAATTAGAAGAAGGTTTAATAAAGATAATATAATAGGAGGGGGATATTCTAGAGGAGAAGAAGTAATTAAAGGAGGTAATTTAATTCTTAAATCTGGTAAAAGAAATACCCTCTCCTCCAAAGAAGAAGAAAAAGTTACAAATTCCCTATAGTAATATAACTTTAATATTATTGTCTCTAAATATTATAATCCGGTAAAATGCTAAGGTAACGTTAGGTATTAAAGATTTTTGAATATAAGAGATTAATATAGGCGGCGTTTTAGGTAGGCAACTATATTTCTTTTTACTTTTAAATATTAATTTTATTTACTTTTTTTACGCTATTAATATTCCTCTCTTCGTAAACTTATTTAATAGCCCGTCGTTAAATCAAACATCTCTATATTCCTTTCCGAAAAGTTTAAATATTTTAATATTTCAAAAATCTTTAAACAAGTATTACAAAGGTTTATAATATCCCTTCTACTTCATAAGGGCTATCCATCTAATTAAAGATCCTCTAATATATAGAATCTTTTCTACGTAATACTCTTTCTCTCTTTCTATTATTACTAGTAACGGCTATTCGTTGGTTAATATTTAATTAAATGAGGGTTTCTAATAATTCGTTAGAAGCGGTTAATATAAAAAACGTTATAAATATTATTTAGGAGGCCGGAAAATTCTATAATTAAGGGGCAGAATACCTTCGAAATTATATATTTAATATATAATTAATTTAATTTCTTCTTAAAACTTAAATAATATATAATTTTCAAAATTGAATTATATTTTATCACCGACCTAAAACCTTTCTATCAATTAATAATAATGATTAATAAACCTCTTCTATTCTTAAACCGCCATAGCTATTATAATTTAATACAAATCTATAATTTATAATAATTCTTTAACGAATTACCGAACTTAAGCGTCTATAAATATACAGGAGTCTCTAACTATTTCGGGAATTATTAGGATTACTAATTCTGGGTTAGATTTATAAATTATAAAGAAGGGAAATATATTAATTAAAATATTAATATAACTATTAATAGTAAAATCTATTAATAAGTACTATTCGTATTAATTATTTTAAGCCTAATTAATATACGCTTTTAAAAAGGCCTATACTTTTTAACTTATTTATTCCGGGCCTCTATTAATTTAAAAATGGTAAATGATATTAAAGAACTATTTAATCTTAAATAATTTATAAAATGTACTTTAAAACCGCTTAATTTAATTAGAACCCCGGTTGATGATTATGAATTATAATTATTTATAATATTTTTAAAGGAATTTATAAATTTCTTAATATAAGTTTTAATACTTATTAATAATATTAACTTTAATATTATATTGATGAAATAGTCCTTAATAATATATCAATAAATATTCCCTTTTATTATCAGGAGATTTATAATGAAATTTATTTAAATTTTTTAAAAGGATTAGTCCAGTACCAATATTAATTAGAGCAACGCTTTCCGCTAAATTCTCTAATACTTAATAGAATTAAATATATAACAATTATATAGGAACTATCTTATATAAATCCTAAATAATAATTAATAGATGTAGCGGATTAAAATTATAATAATATTTTTTCTATTAAAGTATCCGAACGCTTAAAAATTATATATAACTTAAATAATATAATTAAAATATAAAATCCAGTTCCCCTAGGCGGAGCCAAAGTCCAGGGGAGACAGAGAGACGCCCATATAAAATATTTCAAGAAAGGAAAAGAAAAAAAGATATTTAAAAAAAGAAATAAAAGAAAAATAAAGAAAAATACAAATAAGAGTAAAATAAAGAATTAGAAAAGTTCTTGAAATTTTTCGTTATTTTTCTTTTCCAGAATTTCTGTCTTCAACCCTAACCCTAACCCCCCCTCCAAAGCCTTCAGGATTAAGGGTGCGGTCTAGGACTTGGTCATGTCTAGGACTTGGTCATTTACAATACCCGGGTGCATTTACTACCAAAATCCTTATTTTCAACTTCTTTTACAATTTTCTCAACAATTAGGGCGTGCACTATAATGCAACCGGTATCAAAATGACCGCCTTTCTTTTCTTGTCATTTTGGTATAATGTGCATTTGAACGCACGCGACGGTGGGGGAGAAATCCCTATTGCAAAGGAAAAAGTAGCTTTTTCGAACTACTATTCAAACTATATCTTACTTAGCGCCAAATTTTCCTATTTAGGCCTACCAAGACGGGTAATTTTCTACATTCTAGCCTATTATAGACAGATACGCCGCGCCTTCCTCGCTTGCGTTGGTGGGCCTATAGACCACGACCTTTGGTGCGGATCTTCTATATCACCTTTCGGCCCACAACAACGCTAGAGCTCTAAGGCATAGGCGTCTCAATTAAACTTTTGGTTAGTATTAAATAATTTTACTATTTTTACTTTAATAATTATTAGGTACCTAAGTATTCACAATTTCTTTTATAATATTTTAAACGCTTAAAGTTGTTGATAAAGCAATCGATTATTTAAATTTTAAATTTAAATAAAAAAGGTAAATCTCTTATATCGCTTCTTATTACCATAAAGATTTATTAATATATAATATCCTTCTCTACTGTAAAATTCTAAAAGTTATTATAAATTTAGATTTTCAAAAATTTTTATACCCCTCCCCTAAGCTATTCAAAAACCCTTCAAACTTATTGTTATAATATAAATATAATTATATAAAATAAACTTAAAAATAAATTAGAAATTTCAAACCTCTCTATTACCCTCGGTAGGCCGGTCCTATTCCCTCCGGAATAATACGTTCGGTAGTACTACTTCCCTACCCGATTAGTATTAAAATTTAAAAGAAAATTTAGAGAACTATTCGGCCTAATGAATTTATTATTTAAATAAATATTAACGAATTATGAAATATTCTAAATTATAATAATCAATTAAATAGTAAAATTATTATAATTATATAATTCTACTTATTACTTTTATAAGTAATTAATAATTATTAATATTTCTTTATTATAAATTTAATAATTATATTCTATTGATTTCAACTTCCTTAAATAGAAAATAATAATACGTTATTAGCTACTTATTTCTTAAATTAGGTAACCTCTAAGGACAAACCTATTATAATCGGCTTCTAAAACTATTCAGTATTTAGAGTCCTATTCCATTAATATTAATACTCGAATAAATAGGGTTTTAAATAATTGAAATACCTTTTTATATGTTATTGATTATTTAAATAGAACCTTTTTACTAATTAATACTATAAGCGGAATGGTTATTATAATAAATTCGAATATAAATTTCCAGTAATAATATACAAACCCTAAAAAGCTCTACACTCCCTTTTAAAATATTAAAATATTTTATTCCAAAATAATTTTAACTTTTTCAGAGTCTATTTAAATACCTACGCCGACGTAAATAATAAACCTTAAATACTTAGCCTTTTAATATCAAATTCGTATTTATTAGGGTTTAAAGATAGTTTAGTATTTTAGAAATATCCGAACATTGAACGGACCTTCTATATATAGTCTTTTCGAAACCTATTAGTAAAAATAAAAATATTATTTATATATATTGAAAAAAAATTATTAAGGAATTTTTATAATATTTAATGTGAGAGGAGCAGCCAGCCAGAGGAGAATGGTCTAGGACGACCATTGCTAGCAAGAGCAAGTAGGGCACTGCTCAGGCGCTTAAGCATAAAACCCAACGCTAGAAATCTCTAAATAGAGATTCAGACTTAGGTAGAATCAATCTATTAGACTATTTTAAATCTATTGCGGCGTTTATCTTATAATATTACCTAATAACAATTGAATTAAACTATTATCCTATACTATACTATACTATTAGATTCCTCCTTAGAAATTATCTTTTTATTAATAAAGCGCTTTGCCCGGCTACTATACTTCGCTTCGGTAAATTGTATACCGGCTCCCGAACCGCCGTTCATTAATTAATTAATTATTATTATTTATTAACGCTATACCTAAAATAGATTGAACTAACCCGGTAACTATTAAGGATTTATACTTCGTATTAAACTTTATTTATTTAAACCCCCGCTGTAAATAAATTGGATAATTAAATTAATTAAAATACGAAGCTTTTAACCGTATTATTACAATTCTTCCCCCTATCGATAAAAATATATCGGTTGCTTTATTAATATCTATAATATAAATAATATATCGATTATAATGAACGTCTTTATCCTCCTATTTAAATAATTAAACCTTCGATTTCTATATTCCTAAATAATTATTCGATATAGTAATTAAATTCGTATTATTAATGCCCCCCCTCCTAATTAAATAATATAATAAATATTAACAAAATTAATTAATTACCAACCAACCCCTCCCTACTATAATAAAGTAAGATGAGAATTAATTATATAACGGATAGCGTTCCTATAACGAAGCCCAATTCTCGAAGTTAACAATACTAGAAGGATTACTTCCCCTGTACTTATAACCTAATGTCCAACTGCTCGATTAGCTACTCGTAAACGGTAAAGAAGAAGACGGCTAAATAGCCAACAACGCTAAAATATTTATCAAACTAATATTATTTGAATTTAATAACCGAAATTTCTTTAATTTAATAGATAAACCCTTTTCTTCGCCGGATATCGAACTGTTCCCTAGCGATAATTAATACGATAAAAGAAATAATAATAACGAATTAGATTTATTACTAAATATATCGCTATATAATGAAGAGATTGAAAATATATTACCGGGCAACGAAAACATTGAAAATATTAATACTAAAATAGTAAATGTAAGGTACGAAACCGCGACCGATATAATAATAACCGAATTATTAATACTATTTAACCCTTATAAATTGAATTAGGCTTAATATCCCTATTAATATAAATGTTCTATATTAGCCGAATTAAATGTATTAATACTTAATATACTTTATTAAGCTATAGCGAACCTAATTAACTATATAATTTAATATTTAATAAATATAGGATTCTAATAAATATCTCCGTTCGAAATACTAGATTAACCTTTAATGTAATTATTGTTGTAGCGAATTTAAGATAAAGTAGTAATTATAATTTCCTCCGATTCAAATTCGATTTCCTTTAATAAGTCGAGTAGCGTATTGGAAATTATACCTATAGAGTAATTAACCTCTATAAGAATAATAAATAATAGAAATAACGACCTAAACAAAATATTGATTATCGATACAATTAACCTAAATCTATTAATAACTATTTATTAACCGCCTGTAACTAATAATAAGTAATTATTGTTAAGCTCCATAGTATTTTTTAAACCGTCGAAGAAAACACCTTAAAACCTATAAGCTCCTTCCCTAATATAACGAAATAAATAATAATATATTTAATCGATAATACTTTTTAAGTAGTTAAATAATTAATAAAAGGAAGCCTTAACTAAACTTTGAAGATTATTCGACGCCCTTAAATTTATTAAAACCCCGTTCCTAAGTTTTAATTTCCTTCGCCTCTATACCTTTTAATATAAATTACGAAATCTTCTTAGTATTATAATCGTACCTTTATTAAAACCCTATTTATTGGTATAAATTTCCCTCTCTCCTAATATCATTAAATTGCCCCTTAAGGATTAATATATAATCGAATTACTTTCCACTTCCTAATCCTCTAAAGAATAATTATATAAAGTATTAAAGAATTTACTTTTTATGTCCCGCAGACTCTAAATAATTATTTAACGATAGCGTTAGTTAATTAAATTTAGTAATATAAGTTCTATATAGGTAGATACCGGTAGTAATCCTACTACTGGAAACGATAATTGTAGTTAAAGTGCGGATAATAATAATAATATTCGTCTAATAGGTATATTGGATATAACCGCCAACGAAAAGCTTTATTATATCATATATATATAGTTAGAGCTATAAGTAAGATTAATAGTAATAAATTCGAAATTATAGCCGATTGTTTCGCTATTTCCCTTTAATCGATTACTTTAAGCAGTTAAAAGATTTTAATAATCGGCTACTTTTAGCCTAATATAAAAGAAAAAAATAGTAATATAGGAAGTAATTACTTTTAATTGAAAGATAAGACGTATATTACTTTATTAAATTTTTTATATTAAAAATATTCGAAATAATATTATTGATAATAATTTTAAGGCCGATGCTTTCCGAAAGAACTTCTATTAATTATCTATAAGCGGAGTAAAGGTATAGTATATAGATTAATTTAATACAAAGATATATATAGTAATGAAATAAAGTTTTGATAATTAGTATATTACAATCCTTATATATTGGAAAATACTTCGAACCTAATTATTAATTAAATTCGACGTATTGAAATATTTATACAACGATTATCGCCTCAATAAACTACCCTACAATATTACGATAGAAGTTATCCGATATTCTAAAGAATTGGGTAAGAAAGATAGAGATATATATATAATATATATTTACAATTATTTATACCCTAGCTTAAAGGATTTGGTCGTTAAATTAACCAACGATATAACTTTCGATAAATGGTTAATATATATATAGACTACTATATGGAAACTTATTGTTTTGTAATTATTAACAATTCAGGAGGTTATAATGATAGTTTTAATAAACGGATATTAAAGGTTGAATTCGATAATAAATTCCCTAACATTAAAGTTATTAAAACTATAAATTTCGTAAAGTAAAAGGAAGACCCTAAAGAAAACCCGGAAATAGTACTTTAGGGATAGGATAATTACTACTATAATTATTCTAACCTATTATTTAATTATAGTAATAACTACTAACAACTATTCCTAGCCCTATCCAATTATAGTAATTACAAAGATTATAGATTATATTACAGATCGTCTAGCGGATATTAAAGCGGTTTATAGTCTTATCGAGGAGGATTATCTTTATATAGGTATCGTAGTTTATTAGGAAATAATTACTATAGTTTATTTCGTAAGAATAATAGCCTACTATCCGGCTAGTATAGCGGCTCCTCTAGCCGAAGTTAATGTTAGTAAAATTGTTTATATTAACGTATTTATTATCGATATATTAAATTTAGGTTACCTTATAGTGGTATTTATATTATTGAGGATAAATGCGAAACGTATATAGGGATAGACGAGTCTAATTTTGAGGAAGAGCCTTTTAAGGGCTAAGGTTTCGAAAAAGTTAATTAGAATTATAGTTTGGGAGAGGAAGAAATAATTCTAACCGTTAAACTGTTATTAGATAATATATTAAGAAATATTTTTATAAATATTATTAAATTTAATATTAATTCCGGTTTCATTTACCTATTTTTGTATAACGATATAAATCGTCGAATATATAGAAAGTATAATAAAATCTTCCCTATACGTAGTAAAATATTTATTTATATTTATACTAATTTATATACTAACTTAAAACTATAAGGTTCGGGACTAGCAGCTAATAAACCTCGTCTATTGAATTAACCGCCTCAATAATCTAATAATCAAATTTATATATTAATAGGCTTTATAATAAATAATATCGAATATAAGAAAATAATTAAAGCCTTTAGAGTAGTAGAATAAACCGATTAAGGCCCTTTAAAGTTATTAAGTAACCCCTTATACTATAATTATTTCTAAATAAAAATTTATTTAGAATTCTATAACGATTAATATAGTATTTATATAAATATTAATTAATTTAGCATCTTATTTAACAAATAATAAATTAACAAGCACCTAAATATAAAATTTAATAATTCTGAAATAGAATTATTCAATATCGTTAGCAACTATATTGTCCTTATTAAACGAATAATATTTACCCTCTTTATTAAAATTATTATTAATAATTAATTAACCTAATAATCTTTTATATTAATCATATAAGTAATTAAAAGGCTAGTAACAAGGCTATTATTAGGAATATAATAAATACAATTAAACTAAGTTATTATCGATTCTTTATTAAATACTATACGAATTCTAATATGCTGTAATATAATTATATTGATTAATTATATAACGAAGCTAATATACTTAAGAGTATTAGTAATATATAATATAGTTGTTCTATTATATTCCGAATGGTTCATTCCCGTCGAATTTATATATATCGCCGATAAATTGCTAGCGGACATACCTAAGGAATATATCTTCGAAGCTAAGTATCCCTACGTTCGAAATTATTTTTTCAATATTAAAACCTTTAAATTCGTAAATACAATTAATATTACGGATAAATTAATATATATTTATTACTCCTAACGGATAGGGATAATTAAAAATCTCGATAGCATTAATTATTAAATAATATTTTTTATATAAATATAAATTCCATTAGCTGTAGTAAAGGTTAAACCTAGTAAAGAATTTATATTTACTATAAAGTTTAAAAGTATTATATTAACCCCTAATCAAATCACCGTCCCTATAAAAGGAATAACTAAAATAATTAATAACGTTCATAACTATAAATTAGCCGAAGAAAATACTTTAAAACTCTTCTACAAATTATTAAAATAAAACCCGTCCCTCGGTATAAATAAAAATAAAAATATCCTAAAAATCGAATCTATTTATAACGTTAAGATTTATAATTATAACCCTATATACGTATAATATATTAAAATACTACTAAATAAATACAACGTATATTACAAACGCAGTATTATTAAAATAAATAAAGAAAACATACTTCGCGTCGACCTTATAGAAAATTAGTATAAATAGAAAGTATTATCTAGACTATACTAATTCAAAATATAAAACCGCTAACTCTTTAATAAAATATTTAATAGGATATATAAAGATAGTAGATTCGAATAAATATACTAGGTAATTCCATTCGGTTATTTATACTTTATAGTATAGTATATTATCAACGGAATTTAAAAAGGCCGCATTATAATTAATCTACGACTATTGAATTGTATAACTATCGGTAACTCGTACCCGCTCCTAACCTAAGATTCAATTATTATTAGGATGAGAGGTAATAATTTTGCTAATTATTTCGATAGTTCTACATTTTTCTATTAAATTAATATATATCTATTATATTAAAATAGAATAATATTAATTAGTTTGAGAGGCCTAAAATAATCCAACGTTATATTAATAAATTATAAGAACTCCTTAACATACATATAGCGCTCTATTATTAAAAATTATACCCCTACCGCACCTTTACGGCCGGTTATATTAATAATATTATAATATTTAACGATATAGCTAATAATTGTTTATAATACCTCGAAGTAATTTTCAAACTCTTTACAAATATTAACTTTAATATTGTAATAGAAAAATCTTCTATAATTTACCTATCGGTCCGCTTGTTAGATTATTATGTAAATGGATTAAATATAATAATAATTATTGATCGGATTATAGCTATCCGAAATATTTAATAATTAACCGAATTAATATTATTAGAATATTATATCGGCCTAGCTAATTTCCTAAAATAATTCATCTCCTAATTTACTTAAAAGATTGGTCCTTTCGAAAAAAGGAAAGTTAAACTTATCGAATTTAGTAAAAAAGAAGGGAAGATGCTAGAGAAGAAATCCTTAGCTATAAGAAAAGTATTTACTAATACGTTAACTTTCGTACTAATAACCTTCGAAAAAAAAAAATTTACTATCTTATAAAATTAATTATTAAAAAAGATTATTATCTTTTACTATTACTCTAATCGAACTATATTTCTCAAAATTAACGCTTCGAAAAGATAGGGATTTGGTATTATAGTTTTTTATATCGAGGGTAACTAATAGGACAGGAAATTTATCCCTATATATAAAATTTAACCTATTCTATTTTATAATAAATAATTATCCGTTACTAAAAAAAATTATTAGCCAATAAAATTAAAAATAACCTATTTAATACAAACTTACTAATCTCTCTATTAATTAGTATAATCTTATACCAAGCCCGTTATTATTTTTATAAATTATTATATATTAATTAGTATCGTTAAGTAAATTAATTTTAATATTACTAACTTTATAAAATTAAATTTTAAATTTATCGTTATATTAATATATTTATTTCAATTCAACTTCAATATTCGCTATATACCTGGAGAAATTAATATTATCCCAAATATTTTATTTAAATTACCCGGCGCCGAAGCTAAGCTATAGCCGGAGATTAGCAAGCTCGATAATATTTAGAAAAACGTTGCCTACGCTATTTACGTCTATATAGACGAAGATATAAAGAATAAATTTATTAACGGCTATAGTAAAAATAAATATTATATTACTATTGTACGGAAAAAAAATACGACGAAAAGAATACGAAATTTAGTTTTAACGCCGATAAATAATTCCCCTTTCAGTTAAAAAACGGATTATTATACAATTCCCTTTATATAGGTAAAGTAAGGCTATATATATTTAACAATATATTATAAGACGTACTCTCCCTTATATAAAATAAATACTATTATTTCGGCCTAGCGAAGATAATATAGGAATTGGAAGGATTTTATTTCCCTTATATAATAAAGGTTTTGAGGCGATACGTCGAATACTGTCCGTAGTACTTCAAATCTAAAACCGATTGTAAAACCGCCCTTAGATTAATAAAGCCTATCCAACTCTACCCTATACCCTTTTATACTATTTATATAAATTTCATTTTAAGGCTCTTAAAATAAATGAATTAATTAATAGTTTAGGGCGGAAATTATTATAATATATTTATAATTATTATTTATAACTTTAGTAAAAAGACCCTCTTAATCCCTAGCTATATAAATTATATTATAGAGTAATAAGCCGAGCGGTTAATTACTATATTTCTACTTTGCGATTAGGGTTTATTCCAAATATTTATTTTAAATTAGAATATAAAATTTCTATCTATAATATAGAAGGTAGTTTTTAAAAAATTGAATATAATATTAACGTATATTACGGTTTGGAATTCGAAATCGAACGGCCAAAATTGAACAATAAAATTGGGAAATTGAATTAATAATTCGATATTATATAATAAAGAACTTTAAAATTCTATAACTAAATATACTCTTTACCTTATAATATAACTTTAATTATAATTTCTTTAACGCTATTAGGCCGTACCCCTAATAAAATTATAATAGGATTTAAATTAAATATAGCACTCGACTTATTTAAACTAATAGACCTTTAAAATAGCAATCTTAATACTATTAAACATTTATATTATTATAAAGTAATTAAAGCTATTAATTAGGCCACTACAGAATATAAATTAATATTCGATTAAGGTTATCGCCTACTTTAATTCGCCGAAGGAGATAAAGTTATATTATAATTATATAAAAGATATATATAATTAGGGATTAAATTATATAAATACGCCGATTAACGAATTGGCCTATTTATAATCCTATTTATAATTAAATATAAAGTCGGCGATTTGATATATAAATTTGAATTGCCCTATATATAGAAAATTCATCTTATTATTTTAATGAATTATTTAAGAGAATATCCCTAAAGTAAAGATTTATTTTATTACGAAGAGTAATTAAAGAATTGGAGTATTATTAAGGGCGATATTAATAATTGGCAATTATATAAAATTAAAGAGATTATAAATTATGAAATATTATGATACAGTAGTAAACCGTTAATTAAATATTAAACAATGTCTAAACGATATAGTATAAAATATAATAAATAATACTTATAAAGTAATTTATATATAAATATATTAATAGAAAACGTTTAAAATCTTATCTATAACTACGAACGATTCTATGCTATCGATCATAAATTACTTATATATAAAAAATTATTTACAGATAAAATAATGATAATTAAAATCGACTATATTCTTAGGTTAAATATTATTATTACTATTCCAATAAAAGTTAAATATAGAAAAACGTTGGTAACTTTAAATATAATACTATTTATAACGTTAATGAAAATAATTTTAATAATAAAATTTATTAAGAAATATATTTTTAATATAAAAACTCTCTTATTCCTAACCTACTTAACGCCGTCTTTATTAACCTAAGTATTATTACTTCAAACCCAAAAAATACTATTACTAAACCGGCGCTATACACTTTAAATTATTAACCAGTCAATTATTCCTTAGATTAATATTACTATAGCCTTAACTACCTACGATATTATATAAACTAATTTAATTAACTGCTTCGTAATAGTATAAAACGAGGCCGGCTCCGTTTAAAATAAATTCCCTTTAAATAAACGTATTAATAAGCCTAAAATTATAGGAATTAATAATAATTTAGTTACCCGGGTAGAGTAAGCTATTAATAAAATATTCTCGGATAATAAAAAAGCTAATATTATAATTATATTGAATAAATATAGTATTTATAAACGTATTTCTAATAATAATTATTATAATTGTAATCGCTACGCTATTAACTTTATTATTAATTAATACCTTTTAAAATGATAGGATAATTACCCCTATTTAAATATTTATAAAATAAATATTGGACCTTATTATTAACAAAATAGTAAAAATATTAGATATACGAAGGCTTTAAATAATTATTATCCGAAATAAATTGAAGTTAAAAGTATATAGAATAATAATAATATATATAAGAATTGTAGGGCTCTTTAATAGCTACTATATAAATATTACCGAATTATATTGCGATTGGCTTAAATAGTACGTAATAAACCTATCCGCTAACGCCCTAATTATGTTCTTAATTACTATTATTACGGTTACTATAACTACGTCGCCAACTACCCTGCTTATATCTTCGGCCAATTAAATAATTATTATTATAAATAATAGTAATAACAATACTACTATTCTAATTAAAAACTTTATTACCCCCGTTTAAATACCTTAATCTATTTCGGGCCTATTTACAATTAACGTATTTCAAAATTAACCGATTACCGATAGCCTAACTATATCGAGCCTTTATATATCTAATATATTCTAGTTAATTAATATAATTATCTTCAAACGTACTATAAATACTATTATTGAGAATATAATTAAAAAATAAAAGAAAAGGGAAATATTTTAAGAGTAGTTCGATACGATAATAGTAAAATTTAATAATATAACCAATAAATTTACAATTTTAGCTATTAAAATAGTAAATAAATTTAACGAATATAATATCTTTATTAGGAATTATAAAGCCTTTAAAGGTCTAATAGTTATATTATAAGTATTGAATTATCGTTATACTTAGTTTTTTAAAATTATTTATAATATACCCGCCGATACTCCGGATAGATTAAATATCTAAACCAATATTAGAGCTGTAGTAAATAAAGTATTTCGTCCAACTAGATAAATAGAATTAATATTCTAATCTATTTACACTATAAAAGAAGTATAGAATAATTTATATCTATTCGAAATAGATAATACTATTAATTTAATTAATAGCGAGCGATACGTTTACAATATATATCGTTATAGTCTATAGCGTTTCGTATATATTAAGGAAGGTCTATAAATTGGATTCGAGAAAGCTATTAATATAGGAAACGCCCTAAATTAATATAATTATAGTTACGATAGCGGTTACAACGAATTAATTGGTTATTACAATATAGTAAGAGATAATATAAATAAATAGGATAATTCATCCTAGGAGTAGTCGAGGACGGCTATGGAGCAATTAATAAAATAATACTTTCGAAATATTTACATATTTCCTTATCCTACTCTTTTCCTTACTTAGAATTACCATTTAGACTACCCACTTCCATATAATTAATTAATAATCGGGACGATTATTATTGCGGAGGGGGTACTGTGAGAGGAGTAGCCAGCTAGAGGAGAATGGTCTAGGACGACCATTGCCAGTAAGCGTAAGTGGGGCACTACTCAGGCGCTTGGGTATAAAACCCAGCGCTGGAAATCTCTAGATAGAGATTTAGATTTAGGTAGAATCAATCTATTAGACTATTTCAGATCTATTGCGGCGTTCATCTTACATTTAATTAATATACCGTTAGAAGGCGGTTAAAGTATTATATAGTCCGAAAAGGGCTATTAACTATTTAAATAAACTGCAACGAATCCGGAATACTATTTCATATTCTTCCCCTTCTGCTATTCGAATTTTGTAGAAAATTTATATTACATTTACTTTAAAGAATTACCTTATCCTTTTAAATATTGAAAATATTTTTTAGATTAATAGTAAAGGGTATGAATTTATTTAAAGAATTATATTAAAAGCCTAGTAATTATAATAAAAATAAAGATTTCTACCCGGTTTCTATATAAAGAGGATTAGGGCTTTAATAACCGAATCACTAACGTAAATAAAATTTTTATCTATTAAATCCTAAAGAATCTTTTTATATATTAAGAATTCCTTTCGAAATATATTATATAATGGACCGAAGGGAAATAGAAGGTCTTTACTATCCAATCCCTTCCTCAATTTAATTTTCAAATCGACCCCTAACTTATAATTATTAAAGTAGTTAGTTTCTTATTTCCTAAAGAAAAAAGATAGAATTCTATAAAAAATCTTAAAATTAATTTATTAGATTTTTTTATTAATCCGGACTTATTTAAATACTAAAGCTTTTTCAATATTCTTTAGCTAGATAGTAAATATAAAAATTTCTATAGTAATCCGGCCTATTCTTCTTCTTATTCAATTAATATAATTAATAAAAACAATAGTAAAAATATATTAATTCTTTAAAATATTTCGAAAAGTAGAATAGTAATTTTAAATTCATTAATATAATTTACCTTAAACTTTATAACGCTATACTAAAGTCTTTTCTTATAATGAACCGAATAAATTCGGTTAACTATTAATTAGGATTTCCCGAAAATAATAGGGTATTCGAATCTTAGGATTGTATATATATAAATTAGTAAAATATAACCCTAAAATTAGTAAGAAAGTAAGCAATATTCTGGATAGAAGGACCCTTTATAGTTATTATAATACTCTGGATCTATTAAACCGGAATTAGTATAATAGGGATTTAGAGGTTTCGAATGATATTTTTATTAATTATAATGTAATATTAATGTCCTTGGTTAGTAAAAGCGTAAAATAAATTAGTAAAATAATAATAATTAGTATTAAAGTTAATTCTATTTTTATTTAGGTTTTAAATTCTTTTAATTTATTTAATATATTAGAAGTAAGTTTTAATACCCGATTTTGTATTAAAATTATTCTTTTCCTTAATTAAGTTCGGAATTTAAAATTTTGGTTATTTGAGAATTGTTATCGAATAATAGGGTTACCTACGTAATTTAAATATATATTCCTTTATTTTAAAGATTTACTAATGGGAGGTATAAGTATTTAGTAAGTATATAGCCGGTAGCGTTATAATAAATATATTATCCTTTAGTATAATATTTATTTTTTTCTTTTTGAAATATCTATTTAGCCCGGCCCTTTTATTAACCTAAAAAGAGGCTTTTACTTTAAAAGTTATCGGTATTAAATATATTTATAAGGATATTACTATCGGTATTATATTAGGTTCTAGAAGGCGAAGTGGAAGGGGATTTATAGGCTTAGAATTAGGAATTAGGGTAATTTAACTTAATAATAATAGGAACGTATATTTCAAAACGTTAATTATTTTAATTACTATTTCGTAAATAGTTTTAATAAAGGGCTCGGAGTTTAGCGGTCTTTTTATATTTATATATAATATTCCAAGATTATTCTATATATATAAAATAATTATTAGAAACTTTAATAGTAAAAAGGTAATTATTAAACTTTTTAATAATGGTGTAACGAAGGAGCCTTAATTTGGTATAGCTATTTTAATTATAACCGCCAATTCTTAAAATTTATTATCGAAATTAGTAAAAAATTCGGAGAAAAATTTACTATCCTTTTACTTTATTTTAATAAAGTTATCAAAAGTATAGTTTTAGGTATAATAAATACTAAAGATTCATTGGACTTATTCGAATAATTCGGTAGGGTTTTTATTATTAAAAAGGATTCGGACGGTTCAATAGCTTTTTAATTATTATTATTTATTAATTAGTAAAGTATTAAAGATTTTAATTCATATAATATTAGGATTAGTATATAAATTAGCCTTAAAGTCTGCGTTATATATTTCAATTAACTTATTATAATAGAAGGGAAAGGTAATAGGTTTACTATCCTACCGGAGGAATTCGAATAGCTTCCGCCGGTATAATCTATAGGATTTATTATCCAATTTATTATTAGCTTTAAATTTCGCTTTATTTTTACTACTAATATTAAAGGAATTTTACCTAGTAAGGTACGTAAATTAAAACTTTAAAATAAATTAAGAGTAAATAGAAAACACGATTATACATTTAATTTTCCCCTTTAATTCGGAATTCGTTTATAAAATCCGGAATAGATTACTAAATAAATTAGTAACTTTAAAGAATATTCTAATATTTCTAATTATTAAATGATTATAGGGAATTTCTATATCGGTATTATTATTATTATTCGCTATAGTAAAAAAGGTTATTCTAATATTAATATATATCACGTTATTAATTATAGGCTATCCTTCCTTCTAATTAATTAATTAATGATAAGGTAAAACCTAATATAAGGGGATAGTAGAATAATACGTAGGTATTAACTTTATATATATATATTAAAATTCTATAAGGAAAGAAAAGGGGTGAAAATGCTACCCTCCGAATCGTTCGAATGCTAAAGCTTTTTATAGCCGTAAACTCTGATAGGTGCCTTATAACTTAAGGTAATTGAGGAGGGCTTTAAAGAGCCTGTACCCCAGAAGTTATAGTGCTATAGTCCGGTTTAGCTAGGGAAATCTCAACGCCGGCTGCCGTCATAGCACTCGAGTCTGGCTAATTAGAATTAGATACCTCAACGGGCGCTAGTCCTATAACAGTAGGTATAACGTTAGGATTATTCTTAAAAACGGCTAATAATTATTCAACGACCGTAATAGCATTAAAATCAGCCTATAACGTTCCAAAGAATCTACTATCCTTATATTTACCGATAGACTTAATATAAATTCTTTTTAGAATATTAATAATTACCTACGATATTTTTTACTTATAAGAATATATGGGGAGATTGACTATTAATAATTACGTAGGGAATTACTATATATTATAATATAAAAGTAAAAGAGCGATCCTTCAATAAAGATTTATAAAAAATTAGTATTATAATTTATTCGCCTAATAGTAATAGAATCTTTTTACTAATCGTAACCTTCCTATTATACTTATTAAAATACTTAACCACCGAGAAATTCTTTGCAAAACCGTTTTTTTGAAAACGGATTAATTCAACTTCGTAATTGATATTAATTTGCCTTAAGTATAGAAAGGAATTGGCGAATAGAATATTTAATATTACGTTATTTATTACCTAAACACTTACTTTAATTTTTAAAAAGGTATCTTCGCTATTCTAATTAATATTTAGAAAATAAATTATAAAGGTAACCTACTCTTTCAATTTAATCAATTTATTACCTACCCCTTAAACTACTATAAAATAATTTATTGAAATAAAATATCGAAATCTAAAGAGTATTTTTTAAATTGATAATATTATATCCTACACTTAAATCGAAATAGATTACGAAATCCTTATTTTCTAATATAATCTTTACTTTAATACGTAAATAAATATAATTTAATAGTAAATTACTAGCTAAGTCTTCGCTTAAATAAACTATTAATTCTTTAACTTTATAATCAGTAAGGCCGTTGGTATAATATATAACTTTTAATACTAATTCCCATTCCTTATAAATATCCGTTAAAACGTATTTATATTTTTTAATATATTTGAAAACGATGTTTCGTAACAGGTATATTAGGTAATATTAGTCGTATATTCTTAAGGAATAGAAACTCTAAAGAGTAATTAAATAACTTCGTATTTAATTACTTTATAAGGTAAATGTTATTTTACGTAGCACTTCTTTAATAAAATAGAATTAAACTCCTTAAAATATTTATAATAAATTAATTCTCGATTATATATATAGTCAATATTATTAATATTACTATTTAAATCCGAATCTTTCATAAATATTACATTATTTTATTTAACTTTATTAAGATTATCCTTTCGCTCCTTAACGTCTTTAACGTAATAAACGCAATTACTTACCTTATTATCTTTACTTCCTCTAGCCCTATTATTATAGTAAATATCCTAACGATTATTATAATAAGTATTTTATCGATTATCACGGCGGTTATTACGTTGGTTATTATATTGGTCGTTGCGGCGTTTAGCGCATCGATTATTATAACAGTCAGTTTAGCGATTATAATCGTTATAATACGAAGTATAGCCGGCAACCCTAGAATTATAATTATAATATTAATAGGAAGTATTATACGTCGAATCGTAAACCGTACGGTTAATAGAATTAATAATATAAATGGATTTATAGAAAATATTAAGGTACTTATCCTTAACTATAGATATAAGGAATTCTTAAATATTATTAATCTCCGCTATATAGTTGGTTAAAAAACCTATTTTATATAGGGGGCGTAATAACGTCTTAATATAGGTATTTATATTATTCTCAAAATATATTACAATACTATACCAATTATCCTCTATCTTAGAAAATATACCTATTACGCAAACTAATCGTAATTTCCTTATAATATATATCGAAATTATATTTTTATTCATAACGATATTTCTAAGGGTAATAGTCCTTTAATTAAATTTTCGAATAACGGTAGCGGAATTTAATTTAAAACGAGCGACCAATTTATTATATAAACTACTAAATCCATTACTCCGAATTATTTAATAATAATTCGGTTTGAGCTAATTATATTACTATTGGAATACCGTCCCTTATAGCAATTAGGGATAAAGATAGATTAATTAAGTTTCGGCTTTAATTCTAACAGTAGGAAATCTTCTAACAAGTAAAATATAATCTATAAATATCTTTACATTGATATAAATAATATCTTTACTCTCCTATATCATATTAAGGTTATTAGGGTTAGAATAATAATAGGGTCCATTTTCATATATATAGAGTATTGCATTAAAAACAGCAATTGAGTGTGCATGTGGATCGCTGGGACTGCACTGCCGCCGTGGCGGCAGGGTGGGCCTTAAAGCGATAAGATAAGGAAAGTGGGTCGCCCAAATGGATTATATCAATTCATCTATACACAGTTCCCTCTCTTCCTAATTTTTCTTCTACTATTACGCTTCATATAAGAATAATATTATTACTTTTATATATCAATTATAGGGTTATTCTTTAAGGCGAAAATAATTTATATTATATAGTAGTTACAACAATTTTAATCTAATTACCTTTTTAACACCTTTTCTCTATCGATCGAATTATAGTAAATCGTATAGAAATTTACGATCTAATTGAGTTGTAATAGGTCGGATAATATTACAATAATTAATTTAAATAGGTTGTATCGCTCCCCTATATAAATAACCCTCCCTTTATTTTATTAAATTGTAATAGATTATAGCGATATACGTTTCCCCTCCTTATTAAAATAATCGAATGATAATAAATTATACAACAACTTTACCTTATTAAACGGCCGAATTAAAATAGGCCAAACAATTAATTACTCCGTTTAACGAACTTTTAAAATTTTTACACGATTTACTACTTAAATCCGAAGCTTTTATATTACTTAATATAAAATACCCTCGAAGCGAAAGGTTTCCCCCTATTTTCGAATTTAGGTAAATAGTAAGCTTTTCTATCCTTCCTATTTACTTAACACTATTTCTATAAATATTAATAATTTTAATCTACTAATATACCTTCTTAATAATTAAACGAACCCTTGGATAATAGTTATCTGCCTAATTAAAATTATTAAATCGACCTATCGAAGCAATTACTAATACTATACGATTTCCGAGCCTTAGTTCGAAAAATATATTCTAAATTAATTAGCAATTGTAAAATTACGAATTTAAAATCATAAATTTACCTTCTAAATAACTTTTTAATCGAGCTGATATTTAAACGGATTTAATTAAATTACCTTCTCTAATAGTACTGAAGTAAATTAGTAATAATACTAAAACTATAAATTATATTTTAATTAAAATTAGTTGAAATATTTAAGAGTAGGATGTTTAATATTATAGGATCGATTATAATATAGACCAATTCCGGATTAAAACAAACGAAATAATTAATTGTATGAAGGATATTAAAATTATTCTAAATAATTTTAGTAAGGTTAACAATTAGCGATATTAAAATATAAAATTAAGAATAAATATTATAGAATAAAGTATTAACTCTATATTTATTATAGTAATAATTAAGATAGATTAGGTCATTACGTACCGTACCTTAATACTATTTCTAATATAAATATTAACTATTTATTAAACTTCTTAACTAAATAGTTTTATACCTTATTTAATACTATACAAACTTTTATAGCAAAGTAATAAACTGTATACGCTATCCCTTTATTACTTAGAAATTATTTATAAATAGTATAATAATATTATACCTCTCGAAAGTTCGAAAGATACTATTATTTACTATCTATATATATTATTTAGCGTTTTCTTAAAATTTTTAAATACCTTTGAATAAAACTATTCCTTACTTGTAATAATTGGATTCCCGCTATTTATAAGAAAGACTATATATAAATCACTTTAGGTAGAAGATAGTAGTTAAACCCCTATTCTACCTATTTTACGTATAAATTTATTATATATTGTAATTAGTAATATAACGATTCCCCCTTTCTAGAATAAAATAAGTAAAACTTTACCGTATCTCCCCTAATATATTTCTAATACTATTACTATTGTATATGAAATTAAATAAACGTTAATTCGTTATCCTATTAAATAAACCTTACTCTACTAGTAAACCCCTATATAAATAAAATCTATTAAGAGATATATTAGTTCGATATATAATATAATTCCACTTATATAAATTGCTCATTAAATCTCTCTTATAGAATTAAATATACTGTTAATATTAAAAAGTATCTTAGTAAAATAATAAATAAATATACTTAATAAATATAACGCCTCGCTAATATCTTTTAAAATAATTAATAATAGAGTATTCTATAACGAATCATATAAAATTATTTAAAGTATAGAGTATAACCCTACTTTTATATCGTTTATCTTATAAATAATTTAATAATAGGCTAAAGAATATTCCGAATTCCGTATATTAAGTAAATATAAATATTTTATCCCTAAAAGGTTAAATTCACTTATACTTAATAATTATACCCTCGGCAGCCCTCCGAACAGTCCCCCTCGAAGCGGCCCGCCCTATACTAAAATCGGAGGAGATTTTAATAACGATAGTAATAATAATAATAATCCGGATAATAGTTATAGTAATAATCGGGGTTTGTTATACTACTTCTCTAGCGGAGAATAATAGTTATGTAAATTATGATTAAATTTCTACAAATTTAAATTAAAATATAAAGAAATTAGATAATTCTATTCCTATCAGGAAGATTCCGAGGACTTTAGAGTAATTATAAATAGATATAACCTTATTTATATAGATATCTTCTATTTTATAAATAGGTTTAGGTTATTTATAGAGGATGATTTTATTGCCGAATTAATTAAACGGTAGTTAATATTAATATTTTAGGTCCTTTTAAGCGGCTTTACTATAAGATAATAGAATATAGAAGTTTCTTTAGAAATTAAACGAATTTTAAAACGAAGTTATTTTAAGGATTTATTTAATACGTTTATTAAATAATGAATATTAAATTCTACAGCTGCAATAAAGAAATTTACTAAAGGATTGATTACCCTATAGGATATTACCGTTAACGAAAACGTATTATCCAACTTCGTTTAAAAGCAATTACACTACGTTCGAATAATAAGTATCCTAGGTAAATAATCTATAAATTAGATAGGAATTATAATTTAAATATAATTAAAAATGGATTTATATATTTAAATTTATTTTAGACCCCTTAGGTATAATTCTCTTAGTAACTATATTAGGGAAATTAATAAAATTAAAACTATTTTAATAATTATAATTGCTAAGTAATATTTATTTGTTAAATATATTTTTTATTTTTTATAAAAAAATAAAGATATTAATATTAAATTAATAACTAAAGGTTTTTAAAAGAATGTTACATCCGATAAAAAAAATGACTAAAATAGTAAAAGTAATTACAATAGTAATTATAATCGAAATAATAAAGATAATATAAATTGAATATAATACGATTACGATAAGAATAAGGAGCGAATATATTATATTAATAATAATATTAACCTATTAGGAATTAATAAGTAAACCTACTATATTAATAATAAAAATGATACGTTGGATATATTAGTAATTTCGGATTTAGGAAATAAAATTTTAAATATCGTTTATAATACTACTTTTACCTATTATAAGTATTATAATATATTTATATTTAACTTCGAAGTACGCTGGTATTAATAGAAATATAAATTAATAAAAGGAATTTAGGTAAAGGTAATCAAATTTAAATCTATACAAAATAAATACATCTACTATGATTATTAAACTTCTTTAAGAAACGTTTTCTTCTAATATATTAAATATTATATAAAAGTTAAAGAAAGTAATATTAAAAGTATATTATTAAACCTTTCCTATTTAGTATAGGAGGAAGAGGAAATTGAATTAGAATTATACGACCTTATAGAGGCACCCTTATTTAATAATTATAATATTGAAAACGGCCTACCATTTAGCTATACTTATTTATATATTAAAATTAAAGTAGACCCCCAATTTCCAAATACCGAAGTATATATCGATCCTAGAATAGGAAAATCTATAGTCGACTACGACTTTTTATAAACCTTCAATTATATAATCGAATAAAAGCAACCTCATCGCGTTAAAAGTATTGGTAGTTCCTAAATAATTAATAAGTAAGCTACTTTCTATATATATTTAATTAGTTATAAAAATAGTAAACCTACCTTAATAAAAATAATTAAATCCGTATAGGTAGTTAATAACCTATTAATTAGGATACTATTAGTTAACGATTTAATAGATATTAAGTAAGGATATATCGATTATACTATTAGAATTATTCGGTTTAAATTAATAAAAAACTTTACCTTACTATTTATAATCGATTACTAATATATTCCCTATATTCGTAAAATTACTATTTAAAAGAGGGTTACCCTATTACTTAGCTAGTAAATTTACCTCCCGGTAAATTATAAATTGCTACTTAAAAAAAAAAGCTTTATATTTAATAGTAAATATTTATTAGCGGTTAATACAATTATTAATATAAGAACCCTTATAATTATTTTAGTAAAGAATAATACGGATGTTACTATTATAATTAATAAGAGATTTAATATTGGATTAATTATTAAGAATAATAAAGGCGCTTTCTTTAAAGTATTATAGGAGGGAGTATAGAGAATAATAGGTTTAAATTAGATTTTAATCGCTACCTACGACTTTTCTAATAAAAATAGCCGAAGAGTTTATAATACCGTTTATAGGTTACCGGCGGTATTAATTAGTAGCGAATTTAAATTTAATACCTTTATTTAAATAGTAGTATTAAAGAATAAATCCTATATTAGTTACGAATATATTTTATATTAATAATTTTATATAGTAAGAGAAATTTCGAAACGAAGTTACTATCCTTAAAACCTTGGAAGCGGATAGTAATAAGCGGAAATTATATATCCTTAAAAAGTATTCTGCGTTGGGAATTTAGATAAATAATAATATATCCGATAACATCTCTAAATAGGGAATTTATATATATAGAGGTTATATTTAGGAATAGTTGGAAGAATCTATAAATTTAATTTATAAATATAAAGATATATAGGAAGAAAGTTAAATAGTTAAAGTTAAAGAAGAAGATATAATAAAGGTGTTATTAATTGAAGGTTAGTGAAATTAGAAAATTAGTATTAAGATGTATTTATTAAATAGGAAAGATTAGGTAATTATAAACAAAATATTTAATAAATTTTATATTTAAAGTAAAATAAAATAGTATAAAGAAGTAAGTTTATTCGCTTATCTAGTCTTTATAATTTAGAAAATAGTAAAAGATAAAGTAAAAGGACGTCTAATTATCAATCTACAAATTCTAAATAGGGTTATAATATTAGATAATTACCTATTTTCTTTATAATTGGAAATTATTATATAATTATAGGGTAAGAGATTTATTACTATTATTAATGCGGTAGTTTTCTTCTACTAATTTAGAGTTTAGCCGGATTATTATAACTAATTGACCTTTATTAGCTATTGAAGATTAGAAATACTAATTATTGTATTTATAAAATTCTGGAATTCCCTAACGTACGTATAGCGATTTATAGATTGATTTTTAATACTTTATAAAATTTATTATTAAGTTTTTATTAATAATATAATTATCGCCTCAAATACGTTAGAAGACTACTTAAAATACTTTAACGCTATCTTTGGTTTATTTATATCTAAAGGTATCTCTATCTCTTTAAAGAAATTATACTTTAATTACTTAAATATTAAATTATTAAGATTTAAGGTAGACGCGTTAAGGTTTATAATAATTACTAAACGTATAATAATTTTAAAGAACCTAACCTTCCTAAATTAATTTAAAGTATTAAAATATTATATTAGGAATTTAAACTTCTTTGACTATTTAATACTATACTATACGTAGTTCTCACCATTCTTATAAAATTATAAAGCTACTCTCTTTATAAAAGGAAAAGAATTTAATAAAATTGTAGTAAGTAATATAAATAAATAGGTTTATTACTATGTATTTATAAAATATAAACCTATAATAGAAGAATATAAATTATCTAAAACGTTCTAAAAAGTATTTTACAGTACCGATAATAGTAAAAAATTGAATATTCTTTATTATTACAGCCTAAATAAGTAACTCTTTTTATAAATTAATAATTCTATCGAAAGAAGGTTCGGCGTAATAGCCTTCTATTTAAAGGACAGATATAAATAGCACCTTAATATATAGATTCCTATAAATTAAATATCACTAATTATATTCTTAAGTAAATATCTTATTAAAATTAAAACCCGCTATAGGCTATCTAAGTTGGAGGTTATATACTTCGTTTAGGTAGTACGTAGATTGCGTATAATTATTTATTTAATTAATTAATTAATAATTATACTTACCGGCTATTTAGTAATTAAGGGTATTATTAAATAAATTAACCTACGTATAATATCTACCGATTAAGGTAATAGGCGTTTAATTAATATATTAATCTACTTTTCGTAATATCATTTCTAGATTTTTTATATCCTAGGTAAGTTTAATTTCGTACTAAATATTTTTAGCCGTTTATATATAATTAGTAACGGCCTAAATCCCGATAGGGAACCTTTATTAAATAATTTATAGAAAGACGACAACGTTTATTCGGTTACGGAATATCCTGAGTAATTTCCTTGCGAAAATACGTTAAATATTATCGAAGTAAAAATATTACATAAATTATATTAGGAATTAGTTAATAGATATAAGAAGGATAAGAGATTTACTAAAATTTTAAAGGATTTAGAAGATTTTACTAAGGAAGGAGGAGTGATTTTACATACCGGCTACCTATTGATTGAGACGCCTATATATTCAGAGCTCTAGCGTTGTCGTGGGCCGAAAGGTGATATGGAAGATCCGCACCAAAGGTCGTAGTCTATAGGCCTACTAACGTAAATGAGGAAAGCGCGGCGTATTTATCTATAATAGGCTAGAATATAGAAAATTACCCGTTTTGGCGCGTATTTAGTAGGCCCAAATAGGAAAACTTAGCGCTAAGTAAATACGGTTTGAATAGTAGAGTAAAAAAGCTACTTTTTCTTTTGCAATAGGGATTTCTCTGCAACTATCGCGTGCATCCTAATGCATATAGTGCCAAAATGACGAGAAGAAAAAGGCGGTCATTTTGAAACCGGTTGCATTATATTGCACGCCCTAGTTGTTGAGAGAAATGCAAAAGAAGTTGAAAATAAGGATTTTGGTAGTAAATGCACCCGGGGCATTGCAAATGACTAAATCCCAAAAATGACCAAGTCCTAGACCGCACCATTAACCCTGAAGGCCTTGGGGGGTTAGGGTTAGGGTTGAAAATGGAAATTCTGGAAATTCTAGAAAAGAAAAAAAACGAAATCTTTTTTCCAAAATTCTTCTTATAAATTTTTTTTTCTCTTCTTTAAAATTCTATAGTAGTGTAAGTATAGGCGTCTCTCTGTCTCCCCTGGACTTTGGCTCCGCCCAGGGGAACTGTATTTTTATTAATAAATAATTTATTTACTATAATCGATTAAATAGTTTATAAATATTAAATATCCCTTTTGATTACATTAAAAAATATTAAATACTACCTACAATTAAAAATATTATTTCGGTAAATAATAAATAATACATAATTTTAAAGATTTAATTATACCTTATAAAATTAATTTCGTAAAGAAATATTTTAAATAAATTCTCAAATACTAATCAAACAAAATTAATAGAGATTTACCTAATAGAAGTTATTAACTTATCCGACCTAAATATACGTATTCCTTATTTATAAACGTTATTACAATTAATTTTATTATTAAATTACCTAAAGTATTAATAACCAATTCCCTTTAAAAGATAGAAAATTACAATACTTTTAATACTTTAAAAACTATTACTAATAAAGTAATTAAGTAAATACTTTTAATACCCGGTTATTTAAAATACAGTTCCCCTAGGCGGAGCCAAAGTCCAGGGGAGACAGAGAGACGCCCATACTTACACTACTATAGTATTTTAAATAAGAGGAAAAAAAAAAAAAAAAAAAGAAACTTAGGAAAGAATATTAGAAAAAAGAAATTTCGCTTTTTTTCTTTTCCAGAATTTCCAGAATTTCTATTTTAACCCTAACCCTAACCCCCCAAAATCTTTAGGGTTAAGGGCGCGGTCTAGGGATTTAGTCATTTTTGGGACTTAGTTATTTGCAATGCCCGGGCTAAAATCCTTATTTTCAACCTCTTTTGCATTTTTCTCAACGATTAGGCCGCGCACCAAAATGCAATTAGTCTCAAAATGACCGCCTTTTTCTTCTCGTCATTTTGGCACTATATGCATTAGGATACACGCGATAATCGCGGAGAAATCCCTATTACAAAGGAAAAAGTGGCTTTTTTACTCTACTATTCAAACTATGTCTTGCTTGGCGCCAAGTTTTCCTATTTGGGCTTACCAAGTATGCGCCAAGACGGGTAATTTTCTACATTCTAGCCTATTATAAATAGATACGCTACGCCTCCTCGCTTGCGTTGGTAGGCCTATAGACTACGACCTTTGGTGCGGATCTTCTATATCACCTTTCGGCCCACGACAACGCTAGAGCTCTGAATGCATAGGCGTCTCAATTATATATTACCGAAAAATAAAGTAGAATACTTACCTAATAATTTATTATAGCAGATTAAGGTATATTTAAAGGTATTATTTCGGATTAGGATTATAAATTTATATCCGAGCTTTAGACTGGGATATAGAAAGTATAGGGTATTAAACTACTTATAATAACCGTTTATTACCTTTAAACCAATAGGCTATTAGAACGCAAAAATCAAACCGTTAAAATAATTATTAGATTCTATTATTTTACCTTCCCTAATTTAAATTAGCTTGAAATTTTATTAATTCTTTAATAGAATTTAAATAGCGTATTTATACAATTAATCAATATATCCCGTTATAAATAATTATACGGTTTCAAATTCTCTAAACTCTTTAATACATTTACTATAATTAAATACAATCCTCAGGCGCCGGTAATTAAAGAATATTTACGTTAAAACGCTATATTGGTAATAGATTTCGCTATAGCCGATGCGAAGCGATAATATAACGATCATTATTATAATATTTAATTTAAGAAGGGGGATAAAGTATTTTTATAATTATATTATAGTTATTATTTACCCGGTAACCCTTCCCGGAAGTTATTATAATAACAATCTAATTTATATACGGTACTAAATAAAATTAGAAGATTGGTATACTGATTAGACTTGCTAAAGAATATAAAAATATATCCAATTATATCCGTTGTATATTTACTCTTTATACCTAATAGTAAAGATATATTCAATCGAAATCTGCCGCCCCTAGGACCCGTAGAGGATTCTTAATTCGAAGATGAATACGAAGTAGAGGTAATCCTAAAGTATAAAGAGATTAAGGGAGTATTTAAATATTTAATTAAATAGATTGGTTAAGGGTATTAATATAATGGTAGGATAATAAAGAAGAATTTAAATAATTATTAGGAATTATTAATAGTATATTAGGATTGGTATAAAGGACGCCCCGGTTAGAAGCATAATAGAGGTCGCCTAAAGGGGTTAGGTAAAAAGAAGAAGGTATTTTAAATAGATTACTAAGGATAGTAATTTTTTTATCGCGAGAGCCGGGACTTAATACGGTCCATTTTTATATATATAGAATATTATATCAAAGATAGTAATTAAGTATGTATATGGATCGCTGGGACTATATTACTGCCGTAGCGGTAGGGTAGGCCCTAAAGCGATAAGATAAGAAAAGTGGGTCGCCTAGATGGATTATATCAATCCATCTACAAGCGGCTCCCTCTCTTCCTAATTCTTCTTCCACCATTACGCTTTATATAGGAATAATATTATTGCTTTTGCATATTAATTGCAGGGTTGTTCTTTAAGGCGAAAGCAGTCTATATCAAATAATAAAGATTAAAATATCCAATTTCCTCTTTCTTAATTTTAATATATTCTTAGAGATAGCCTCTATTTATCCTAACTATAGGTTTTTTATTAAAGGGAAAACTATTACCTCCTTCTCTAGGCGGGAAATTTCTTCCGCTAAACGGGAAACCTCTTCTACTAAATAATATTAAATAACGGTAATTAATATTATTTTTATTATTAGGATTGGTATTACTTAGGGCTCCTACAGCGACTTTTCCCGTTAATTTAATAAGGGGGGTATTATTTCCGTAATTAAACACTATATTCGAACTAAATATAGATATAGTTTATAATATTACTATTTAGACATTAATATCTTTGTTCATAGCTTCCATATCCTTAACTACCTATTTAAAAAAATTTTTAAATTCTTTAACGAATACATTAATAATATAAACTAATATATATTAAGGGTAAATACTAAAGACCGGTAGGGTTTTAACAAGTCGGAATAAACCCTAATCCTTAAAATTATATAGAAATATATTAAAAAAGCGTAATATAAGCAATAGCTAAATTAGTAAAAAGGGGTTTCAAAGTATTTTATCTATTTTTAACTATAGGTTTAGGAGGTATAGCCTTATATATATCAAGGTTAGCGGTAAGGAGGGCGGGTTTAAATTTAGTATTATTAATTAAAGGACTTTTAAATATTAGATATTTACATTAATCTTCGGTTAATATTAAACTAGGGGGTAATCCGATAAATTAAAATAAAGGATTACTAATAATAGGGGTATAATATTAGGTAATTACCCGTTTAAAGGCTTTTCAAATTAACCTTATTTTTATAAAGCGTAGCTCTTCATTTAAAATAGACTCTAAATATACGCTAGGGATAGGGGTAGGGAGAATACTATTACCGAATATCTTAATAATAAATACAAGCTAATTTCTAATATTTTTATTCAATTTATTAGACTATTCAATTACTATTCTAAGTATAGTTCAATTTACCTAAATTATAATAATCTTCCCATTTATTATAATGAAGTTAATATTAATTTATAATATTTTTGTACCTATTATAACTATTTTACCGTTAATTATATTAATTTTCGATTATATATCATTACTAATTAGACGAACGGTTTTAAATTATTTGTTTACGAAATTGGTTAATCCTTTAATATTATAGTTTGCTATAATAATTTAGTTTAATAAAGTAACGAAATTATAATTTTACCGGATGTTGACGAAGGCTATTTTATCGATTAAAAAATATAGAATTCTTATATCGATTCTAAAGCGTTTAGGAATATTACATTATTCTAAATTAAAATAAATTCTTCTATCTTCTATTTAAGCTTCTTAGTGACGTTCGCATCTTCCTTATCGTAATTATAAAGTTTGTTACGTCCTATAATTATTAAGTTGCGGTTATAATAAGTTAAAAGATAGTTTTAAGTAAGGCGGTATTTAATATATAATACGTTATCGTTATTGATGTTCGCTTCGGGAGGTATAATAAATTTAATTCCCTTGAATATATTCTTTACAAAATTTGTAATATCTTTGATCTTAGAAGGAGAAGCGGGTTCCTTTTTTAAGAGCCTCTTCAATCGCCGGTTTAATAGGATTATTAAAAGTTATTAGAATAAAGGCTGATTTAATTAAAGAATTATTAATAATTAGTAGGTCGTTTAATATTAGAAAAGTAATTTTAACTTATAATGATAAAAGGATTGAATATAATTTTAAAGGTAAGGAAAGGGGCGTAATTGGTAAGGAAGGTAGCGGAGGTGGTAATAAATTTATTAATTATTGAAAAAGAGTTAACTTAATAAATAAATTCAATTATTTAATTTTATGAAATTAGGTTACTAGGCTAGGAAGTAATTAGATTAGCCGGGTAAAGGGTAATCTATTACGAATTAAAAGGAAATTTATTCGTCGGATAATAGTATTATTGTAATCAATTAAACTATCAAAATTATTAGTAAAATAATTTTCTTTTTAAAATAAATTATTATACGTTAGCAATATATTAAATAAATCGTTAGTTGGATTATAATCGGTTATAATATTTAAGATTAACTTCTTAATTTATAATATACCTAATTACAATCGCTAATAAATAATAATATTAAAAATAAAAATAGTATTTGATAAAGTTATAAATAGGAATTTAGGGGTATTTGAGAATCAAATAATTAGTAAATGGGGTTACCCTTTACGTCGAGGCCCGTAAGTGCTCGAATTGGGGTAATACAATATAATATTCTAATTAAAATAAGCCAATACAAATAAATTAGTATAATATAATTAGGAAGCGTGGGGGAAAGGTATAAAGGAAGGATAAGAAATAGTTTAGAAATATAAATAGTAAAGGATTGTTCATTATTAATTGCAATTACGGGGTCGGTATTATATAATATAAGGTCTTTACAATTAGAAATTCAACGAACCGTTTAATAAAGATCAATTAATTTTCCTAATTGAAAGCTCTAATCGGAAGGGGTCTAGTTTAGTCAATCAATTTTTAGTTACAATTACTATTTAATACGGGTAACCGGAATGCTTTATAAATAATAGTATAATCATATTTAAAAACGTTATAATAAAATGATTTAGAAGGAAGAATTAGAAGCCAACGGCTGGCTTAGAAGGTAAACCTTATAAAACTTCCTTATCTTATTACAATCCCATTCAATTGGGATTACAATTTACCGGCTGGGTATAACCTAATTATAGCAACCTTTATATACAAACGGCTAGGTAGACTAGTCACACGTGACCAGGCACCCTATAGCCTTATCTAATTTATGTACAATGATACAGTTGTCCGGTATTAAAGGGTAACGCTTTCTTAATCCAATTACCCTAATTTTAAAAGATATCTAACTAATTCCTACCTAACTATTTATAAAAATTCTTTAATAACCTATTACTAAGATAAGAAGTAAAACACCTATTAGGAGAAATTATTTACAATAAGGGTAATGAAGAATACAAAATAGATTAAATTATATTATTAAAAATATATGAGGGAGAACTACTATATTAAGTATAATAGTACAGATAAAACCCTAATTTAAATTAAAACCCTATTAATAATTTTAAAAACATTATAATAAAGCTAAAGGAGTACTATAATAATAACCCGGATACAACCGGCCTACCTAAGAGGCTATAAAAATAGATTACGGCCGTACTAAATAACGAAATTACTATAAAATATAATAATAATAATCTTTTAACGTAGAAAGGCGTAAAGGCTAGATTTCGTTTCCGTAAAGGGAATCGAATACGAAGTATAAATATTTGAAAAGAATTTTTCGATTTAATTATATATAAAAAGATAGTAATTAGAACGTTAACGCAATATATAATAGATTGGCACCCCGGAGGCATTATTAGCCAATTACTACGAAGGTACATACCCTCTACCGGGGAGGTCACTAGTTCGAATCGGTGTACGCGCACTAGATTTTTCTTTTTTTTTTATAACGATTCGAGGCGAGTCTTTTTTCGAAGGGGGGGTAACATAACAATATAATTCAGCCGTTAATTAGCTTAGACCCGGCCGGCACAGTGCCGGCTCGGCAGGACCCGCTATAGGGCAGACCTACAATTCTTAGCAACGCTCGAGGTTATATCCTTTACGTTATAGCCGTTCTTTATATTCTAATTTTCTCTTTTCTTCATCTTTTGATCTTCTACCAAATGGGATTATTGCTGTCTATCACAATCCATTCCTCTTTGCCGTGACAGATAGTGACAATTATAAATACTCTATTCGTACCCTATAAATCTACTGGTTATAGAAAGTAATATAATCGATTTAGGGTATTTATAGTAGTTTTAATTAGAAGATGGGAGTTTGTATATAGGTAATTAAATCCCTTCTATTAATTCTTTCTCACTTTAAAATTATACAGTTTAAGCCAATTAAATCGCATAAATAGACTAATCCCGCCCTATAACCCCCCTATTACCCCATTATAAGAAAATATAAGGTAAGAACCAGACTAATAAACTTTTCAGGACTAATGTGTAATACCTGAAGTATGCACCTGCAGGGGTCAATACTATAGCCCGGGCGTACATAGTACCTCCTATCATACCTTGAGGTTCCCCCATAAGGGAATCGCGGTAGCCTTTGCAAAACAATTACAACACTGCACTATCTTCAATATACTAACAGCCTATGCTGCTGGTCAAACTCGACGGATTTGCCTCTTCATACTCAGCGTGGTGGAATTTATTTCGTGGTTTGACGCCTGTATCGCAATACTTTCAGCAGGCCAACATCTCGCACTGTGACATACTGGCCGCTAAGGTACTAAGGACTGTGTGGTGACCCAATTGGACAAAAAATGACGAACAAGGGCGACAACGGATCTTGCGTATGGAAATTGGGCTGAAGATTAGCATCTGATAATGTTTGTATATTTATTTGCCGACGGTGATTATAGGGATCTCACCAAGGCACAACAATATTCGTGCGGAGTGAGGTAAACCACTGGCAAGTAGAGTTCAGAGTGTATTCTAGATTACAAATGCCCACCACAGGCCAAGCTTTCAACCTCCTGTACTTGATTGCTATAGGAACTTGGAATAAATCGATAATCGAGAGAGCAATATCGGAAACTCATGGACATCTTCATCATCACCGTTGCGCGTATTCCTCCATAGAGTCCAATCTCCCCCCGGTCCATAACGCGCAGACATATTTCAAAAAGAGACGCCAGAAGGACTAAGCTCAAGTATGGTTGACAGGAATAGATATTAAACATACGACTAAATTTAGGTGAAGTAGGTAGAACGATTTCCTGGTATTATCATGCCCCGTCCATCGTACGGGTGCATCACGAGAAAGCATCAAAAGCAGAAGGGCAACATATGGAAAGGAAAAAGATTATGGGATGCGTAAGGCACCTATCCGCCCAGGCATGAGCGCACGACTCATTGCATGTACGCTTCTATCTGACAAAAAGTGCCCCATGAGAGAAATAACAAGACCAAAGACGCATTGCATCCTACCAAATTCATCGATCTTCCAGCCCATGGGGAATATTTAAAACGAGACAATGACAGCGATAAGGAAGAAAGAGGAAGAATCAACCACACTATCCTTATCTCTAAGCGAACTTGTGCTTGAGCTTACTGAAAAAACCACTCACTCGGTTCTTCTTCTTCCTCTCTGGGGTGGTAGAGGCAGAAACCGTGGTGGTTGTAGTCTCAGGGCCAGTGGTGACAGTGGGTTGCTCAGTCGCCCTGCCATTGCCATTGGCAGCCGGGAAACCCTCCGTAGTTGTCGGCATTGTTGGAGTGACCGGTGTCTCAGCAGGCTTGGAAGCAGCGGCTGTTGAACCATTGGCAGCCGTGCCGTTGGTGGTTGCCTCTGTGGATAACCCTCCAATAGGCTCCGTGCGCTTGACCTCGTGTAGGAGTTCAGCCTCAACAAACTTTTTGTCGGCTACTACCTCGACGGGCTTCACTTCCTGTAGAAGCTGGGCCTCGACTGCAGTCTTCTCCGCCACAACGTCGGCATTGGCTGCGGCTTCAGGAGCCTTACCGGCCTCCACAATGGAATCCTTGACGGTTCCTGGAACTGCCGAGGCAAAGGCTAGCGGAATAGACTCCGTGGGCTTCACGGTCTTCAGCAGCTCATCCTCAACGGCCTTCTTCTCCTCAACAACGGCAGGATAAGCAGCAGCCTCGGATGACTCATCGGCTTGCTGGAGGGAATCCCTGACTTCTGATGGAACAAACACGGCTACGGCAGGGGGCTCGGCCTGTATGGGCTTTACCTCCCTCAGCAGCTCTGCCTCAACGGCTTGCTTCTCCAAGACTGCGGCGGCATTGGTAGTAGCTTCGGGTGACTCGCCGGTCTTCTCGATGGAATCTTTGACCTCAATAGGAACGGCCGCAGAAATCCCCTCAAAGCGTGATGCCTTTTCTACCGCGAGGGACCTCTCAACCTCGGCAGAAGTAGGAAGAGCCGTACCTTTTTCGAACGCCGTTTGAAATGATGTAGGGAGAATATTCTGGACCGCCCGTGGTAGGTGGCCAGTGACGTCTGGCACACTCGGGAGGCTGCTTGCAACAGTCGATGTAGCGTCAGAGGTAGTCTGCTGGACTGAGCTAGCAGTGTTGGCGGTGGTTTCCTGCACTTGGGTACCGGCACTAGCAGCAACATTGGCAGCACTGCCAATCACATCACTGGTGATATCTTTGGCGCTATTCGCGGTGGTACCAAGAGCTTCACTGGCGGTTTGTCCGATCTTGCTGCCAATATCGACAGTTGCATTAACGGCATCCGGGATCTTGCTACCAACATTTATCGCGGCGTTTGCGGTACTCTCGAGCACACCGGGAAGCTTGTCAGCGGCAGCAGTGGCAGCGCCGACGACAGCAGCGGTGGCGGCATTACCGGCGAATGCAACAGCATCGGCAAGGGACAAGTCGGTCTCAGCCTTTTCAGTGCCATATCCAGCAGTGCCCTCGGAGGTTGAGGGAACCTTGGAAACCTTGTGCACTAGCTCATCCTCAACGGCGGCCTTGCCCCTTACCTCCTCGGCTATACCACTGGCGCCGGGCTCCACGTGGGCCTTCTCCTGACTTTCCCTAACAGGCTCGGGAACCGTAGGGTCTTCGAAGGGAACCTGGGCGGCCAAGGCAGCAGTGGTTGAGACGGGAGTGACGGTATTGATGAAGACATCGTTGTTGTTAGAAATGGGAAGGCTAGATTCAGGGATCATGTTCTTCGAAATCGGAGGCAATGCGGCGTCGAGGCCGGGAATCCGATCGGCGCTGTTCTTGTACGATTCCTTATCGAGTGTAACATTGGTGTTGATGTCTGCAGCCCTGACGTCATCGGGAATCTTCTCGCCGGGTGCGAGCTTGAAGGGGTTGAGAGCACCCTCAGTTGCAGGAAGAGGGTTGACTTTGAAATCGGTTTCCGCGCCAGTGGCCATGATAGGGGTAGCAGAAGGTGATGTGCTGAAATCGACGCCAGGAATGCGGTCGCTCTGTTCATACGACTCTTTATCTAGAGTAACGTGGGTTTTGCCGTGTTGGGTCGAGGTGCTATCAGGGATTTTCTCGCCGGGCTTGAGGTTGATGGGGTTGAGAGCGCCATCTGTGGCAGGAAGGGGGCTAACGCTGAAGGTCTTGTCGCCGTCGGCCGCAGGGGTCTCGACCCAGCCACCTGGAGGGCCGTGGTTCTTGTTCTCTAGAGGGTTGCTGACAGATTGCGCCGTCGAATCAGGAGTGATCGTGTTGAGTGCGCTCATGATGGTCTCTGCAAAGCTAGGCTCTCCTGTATTGCTGCTCCCTTCTACCTTGCCGTGCTCACTCGACATGGCTTGTTGCTCTGATTCTTGTGTTGATGGGTCTGTGGTTCTGATAAGGTTCTCGGGTAGCAAGACGTTGTTTTCGTTTCCTTCGTGGTCTTTTTCTTGTGGTGCTGTGTGATCGGTGGTCCAACGTCCGTCCACAACAAACTATTGAATATGATTGCGTCAGTGCTTGGTCAGAGAGCTGAATGGGTGGTCTCGTTTATATGTGAGAGTTTAGAAAGTGGAAGGTAAGGAGGGGTTGCGCTTGGATGACGAAGCAGGAGCAAGACTGCCTGTTCGCTGCCCTGGTCTGCCCCTGCCTTGTTGGAAAATCCCATTCCACCTGTACCAGCGTCTATCTGGCAACTTGGCAACACGACAGAGCGCATGCGATAATGCCACCCGAAGAGGCGCCAGAACGCTGCAGTACACCTCCCAGGAGCAAGGCAATGTATGGCAGTGATGAAATAAAGTAAGCTGCAGCTCCACACTAGTGCAGAGACCCCACACCGGCTTGAAGACCACAGATGTATTTCTGGAGCTCAGTGCCCCATTATTTGGATGCGTTCCAGCCAGTCACGGCCTCGCTTGCGGCTCTGGCCTGGCTCGCTTATTGGGGATCCCTGGTGGCTCTCTAGAGGTACCGTCACGCGATGTTGCGTTGCGTCATAGCCAACCTAAAGAATGGGACCCAGCAACCGCCCGAGGCCGCTGGAGGCTGAAGCACGCCCCGGGATCGCACTGGAAACGGAGCATCAACAGTTCCACAGTTGCGACAGGGCAACCAGCCCCAAAGCAGGTGAGCAATGTTGTTCTCCAATGCTTTTCGAATTGCTCATTTCCCAAAATCCGGTTCGGCATCAACCTCGGGGAAAGGGTGAGAGAATGCGCTTGCATCCTTGGACGGCCCCCTTATCGACTCAGTTGCTGGTTGCTTTGTCCTCCTCTTTCTTCTATGAGCGCGCAATTGCGATGCGAAATGGTATCGATTCGTCGACAACCTTGAGAACTAAAGGCAAAGCTTGGGACATCATAGGCTGGCCTTACCAGCAACTGGTGTAAGTCATTCTCCATCCACCCCGCACAAGGCCTGGAGGGCAGCGGGCCAGCACACAGCGCCGCGCAGCGAGCGCAAATTGAATTGACGAATGGGATTTTATGGGCATTGGGGACAAGACCAAACTGAATCATCACCGACCTTGTAGTAAACCTTCTCTTTGAAATTGGGAAGGGTAACTGTCTTCTCGAAATGGCCGCCAACCTTGTCGAGTTGTTCACTCTTGGACCAGCCGTCAAAGGTGCCGGTCACGTAGACCTCCTCAGCGGCGTGAGGCCTGTTCATTTTCAAGCAGACAAGTCAGCATAGAAATCGCAGAAGGGGACGAAATGGTACTACGACACCATCGTGACACCGCAACAATGCATGTTTTCATGGTGCTTCACACCCCCGCCCGACACTTGCAGGCTGGTGCACGAGTTGAGTTGGGATGGCAGCGGGGGTGCAATCAGGTGAGATGCCGCTTTCTGGCTCCTGTCTCGCGATCCAACGCCTCCATACGCAATAGCAGATCATCGCGCATTGAATGGCGGCCTTGGACGGGCAACCACATGTTCATGCCGCTTCTTGCAATGTGCCAGAATGAAACGATGCGGGAGGGATTGGATGGAACTGCGCAACTGACCATCTGAAGGTAAAAGTGCCCATTGTCAGCTTGTTGATTCGTGCACTGGTTCAGGGTTTCGGGACTGGATGTCGCTTTTTGGATTGAATTGCTTCTCGAGATCGGTTATGACAGTGATGATGTCCTCGTGGGGGATGGGGGATGCGGTTAATTTGGAGAGTACGTGAATAACAAAGAGGTCGGTGGTTGTGCGAAACAGAGGAGTCGGGTGCTTGTTTGGAGATTATAGATGCAAAGGAGCGGCGCAACACTGCTTGCTCTTCCCGACTGTCGCTGACGTCAGGTTAATTGGTAGTAGCGTTTCTGGTGATTGGAGATTCGGGGAAGAAATTGATTGCAATTTGGAGACGCAATAAGCATGAAAAATGGAGGTCAAAGGCTGGACGCGGGAAGGGAAAGAGTCCAAAAGAAGTCGCAGAGGGGAACAAAGACTCCAAAGAGGAGAAAGAAAGAAAAAATGAAGAACATAAAAACAGAACAACGAAGAAAAAAAAAAAACCATATCCCCCCTTGCAGTGATCTTCTAGTCTCGTGCGACCTGGGCCAGTCAGCTCCTCAGCTTTTTGGGATCGATCGGAACGAAGGACAGCAATTCAAATTGGACCTGCTGCCAAGAGAGACTCAAGAGGGACCAAAGAGGAGACCCAAAATCCCCGGGTCAGAGAGCCCATCCACTGGGACCAGAGACCGGGCAGTGAGCTTGCAGGGGGAGGGGTGCCGCCAGGGCAGCAGGGATGCGAGGCTCCACATTTGTCTAGCGAGCACGCCCCATTTTCCCGTCCTCCATGCTGCTGTGCAAGCTGTGTGCACCATCTTCGACCACTTCCCTTATCAACGCAAACCGTGCCCGTCACCGCCATCTACTCCGTTACCAATGGGGGGGAAAAGGTTCGATTCCAACTCTAGGCGTCAAGTCCGTGTCAGTGCCAAACGTGCTGCAGTTCATTGGATGGCAACAACGAAAACTAAGACAATCGATGGGAGGGTAAGAGGCCAAGAGGGGAAGGATGCTTGAAGTGCTTACCATGACGAGAAGCCAACGTCCAGGGTACAAAATCCATTCTCAGCTGTGCCATGTAACCTCAGCCTCTTGCCCAGCGCATTGTTTGCACCGATGTTGCTATCAATCGTTCATTGTTCAACCTCTTCTCTCTTTCCAAGAGGCGTGAAGTCCAAGATCAAGACCGCAGACGTATAGACGACAACAACACACGGGTTCATCAGGTCGGTTGAACACGAGAGAGGAGCCCGCGCACTTTATATAACAACCGGCAACCAATTATGTATTAGCTCCACTCACAGTCACCACTGAATATGAAATCACTGATTGATGCCTTGAGATCACGATCTTGAGAGATATGAAGCAGGTGAGGTGCACTGTAAACAATGTGCATGATCCCCCATAAAGGGATTGATAAGATCGGCGTCAAGTAGAGGTAGGTAGACAACCATGCTACAAATGACTGACTACCTAATTTGTTGTACAACTCCGGCTCAGTCCCAAGCCAACTTTCGGTGTCCCTCCTTCCTTCTTACTACTATGCTTCTTCTTATTCTTCCTTTTCTTCTTCCTCCTTCGTTGACAGTCATATGTCTACGCTACGTATCTAGCAAAATCTACTCCTAGCGTGCTTCGACCATGGCTGACGCGAGACCGCCGGGGGTATCTGTCTATTTTCAGTTAACTCCGTTCTTAGTGTAGAGTCGGAGATCGGGTGTCTTTTCAAAGCGGGACTATGATGTGCAACAGCAAATAATGTGCATCATCTTCACGTCGCTATCTCGCATCCCTAGCTCACCTACCGTCGCTCAGCTAGCTGATCGCTGTTTCCTCATCTCCAACACAAGCGAGCAAAAAAGCCTCCAAACATAGAGGTAGTGAGGGGTTGATTGTTTGGAAGATCCTTGGCAAAAATCTCATGCTAACAGATTTGGCTAAGGAAAACCACCTGATTCAGATGATCCCGGCAACCTTTGTTAATTTTTTTCTTGCCCTACCCTGCACACCTCTGCCGGCTTATAACTTACCTCTAGGTTATAAGCGTGGTACCGCTACCTTACAATACTCAGGGAATTTGGGGTGAGCAACAAAGTCAGTCATCTTTTATGGAAGATAAGGTACCTTATCGCTACTTTGCAGTTCACTGCGCTACACGTCTAGCCTTTTGCACTAGATGTCGACAGAGGTGTACACCACTTAGTCTACACTACAAAAACATGTTGAAGAGGGATGTCGCCATTCGTGCACTCACCAAAGTTCATGACGGACATCTATCTTATAGAGTTATTTGGATTATCCATCACCTGTCAGAACATCAATTGGTATACGCAGACAGGAGTGCCTGACACGTCCTTTTCACAAGCTTTTCATTCACCTTTTTTATTCATACCAATGTTTTTCTTTTCCCTCTTCTCTTGGTGCTGGCGTACCGATGTCGGCAACGTCTTTTCAGTTTTGTTGCCTAGTCACAACTTCCGATTACTGTGTGCCAGTTGCGCAGGAGCTGATGGCCAGCAAGGTAGCCCTGATCCTAATTGCGCTATCACCACCAGGTTCATCAGTATCATCGTCCAGTCTACGACCATAACACGGAATAATTTCCCTCGAGTTGTTTGTTCTAGATATCAGTTTTTGAGTCCGGCAGAAGCCAACACGTCGACTTCCAAGAAGCACAATGCGAGAAGTGACAAGAACGACACTTCAACGTGGCGGACGTCGACGCAATGGATAGGGGCCTGCAGAATCCCACATGAATGAACGGCATCCAATGGGCTGGTTGCTAGGTTTCTCGGTCAACATTTTGTAAAAAATACTTACTTATCGGGAAAGATCGAAAGTCGTGGTTGTTCAAGGGTGGTTGATAGGCTCCATGAACCTTGACTCCCCTAGCTCGAAGTACACTAAACCCCCCGGAATGGAAGTTGATGAACAACAACTCCGAGCAGTGCCCGCGTCCCCTCCTCATGATCCAATTCGATTACACCCATCCAAAAACACAAGCAAACTGGGACACAAGAGACAACAGCAACCATACTCGTCACGCTACAAAATCGACCGTCTGACTAGCGGGCGAGCCACTCACTAGTCAGGGACAGCGATTCATACCGCGGTACGTGCGCGGCAGCGACTTGCAAAGGCTAGAAAAACCCTTGGTACCAAAATCGCCTACACTAAACCAGTTAGCCGGCTTACCTGCATATGTATTTGGCTTAGGTGCATTTACCCCTCCGAGCTGAATGTCCGATGTATGCACACCATATACCGTCTCGATACAGGAATCCGGTACGAATCGCTGTCCCTGACTAGTGGTTCGCCCGCTAGTCAGACGGTCGACTTTTTAACGAGTAGCCCAAGTCCAACTGGTTCACAGTCATTATGGGTGCACAAGAAGGGTTATATACAATGTAATTGTTAACTATCGCTGATTATGAATCTCCGAACGCAAAAACCATATCCAGATCGAGACCCTTTTGTGCCAATCCTCTTCAGCGGCTCGCAAATCATTTACCATCCAAACTGCTCACAGTGTAACTCCACCCCCGGCCCGTCTCCCTGTATCAACCTCGCCGTCGTATCTCTCACGACACGCATGAGCCCATCCGGTCCGCACGCCGCCACGAGCACGCGCTGGTTTGAAGGGGTACCGACAACGGCCTGGCGAATTAGTGTGGCCATGTCCGGTCTGCCGGTCTTGATGGCGTGCTCGTAACCGTGCACATCATGGGAATGAGGATGTAGTTCGGTACCAGTGCTGTTGTCCACCGCGTGGTTGTGATGAGAGACCACGAGGAGGCCGCCGCCCACGTGTTCAGACTCGTTTTGAGACCGGGTCGATGATTGGTGGTTTCCATGCTGGTAATCATGTGTAGGTAGCGGCAGTTGAGGCATCTTTTCATTATTTGGGGAGCCGCTGCCGCCGCTATCAGGCGATAAAGATCCTCCCGAAGACGATTCCGAGGTGCGCGGTCGTGCGTGGTGCAGCAAGCTGTGGTCGTGAATGTGCGGCAAGTGATGGTGATGCTGAGAAGCGACTGGTGATCGTGTCACGTAGATGGAGACGTCGACCTTCGGCGAGTGTGCGTGATTTTTCATTGTCTCCAGGTGCTCCTTGAACCATACCAAGTTCTCTATATCACAGATCGAAAATTGTCAGTTACTCTCCCTGAACAAAGACCGTCATAGTCGTGGTTCATTTCGAGAAAAAAAAAAAAAAAAAAAAAAAAAAAATTGGGAAAATAAAACATAAACTGTCCATGGAAGCAGGAAAATAAAACATAAACTGTCCATGGAAGCAAAGACGAAACGGTCATATTGTGTACGGCGCAAGACCCACCATGCTTCTTCACAGTCCAAATGAATGTGATAGTCTTGTGAGGTTCATCATGTAGTCTCTCAAGAATGTTCGCCACAAGGCCAAAGGTGAAAGTAGCACCTCCACCGCCGGCGATGAGGACAATTTTGTCGTAGTCCATCGGATCCGGAAATGTGCCGTAAGGTCCATCGAGAGAGGCCCTCACGCTAATACCTGGGTTGGCAAGCGCACGTTGGTGGAGGTCACGAGTGAAGCCCTCTTGTGCTTTGATGGTGAACTCCATGGAGTTCGTCTTGTGGATCGTGAAAGGATGCGTTTCGAATTTGCGTACCGCCGGTATCCATATGAAGCAATGCTTTCCTGCCACTGCCTTGACGGGTGCCTTTTTGAATATGACCTTGGTCCCACCATCCGGAAGAGGATATAGTGTCGCCTCGTTGTTCAAGGCGTAATATAGAACTCTGGTAATCCTGGTCAGGCGATCAAGCCCCCACATGGACGCTACCAGAAGTATAACGATAATTCCCTTCTTTGCAATATCCGATCGATGGATTCCAAGCGCGACAATCGCCAGGATCCAGCTCGAAACGTGGACCACGTAAAATAGCTCATACCGAATTCGCCGGAGAATGGTGGCCGAGAGGACTACCGTCAGGAAGGAAAAGCCGGCTACGATTGCCGCAATTTCAGACCGGTCCTCGAACTTGGTAACGATCATTCCTGCTTCACTGAAGTATGTGGTGTACAGTGACGCATGGAGTATCATCCAGATGAACATTGTGTATCCGGCAATTCGATGGAGACCGTTAAGCCTCTCGTAGGAATAAGCAGTGAGGAAAGCCAAAGGGGTGTTCTTGAGTGCCAGAAATATGACGAGTCCCAGGTTTGATAAAGCCAGCCTTGACGTACAGTCTCATTAGTACTTTGAGGTAAAGTCTTGGGAGATACACGAATCACTTACCAGCCAAACCTAGAGGCAAAGTTAGCTTTAGCGCTGGCATCTACGTTCGTGAACCCAACGGCAACATTGGCCACAACGTATGCTGTGATGAGCAGCGCATGCCCAGCCGATTTGAAGCCAGGAACCTTGCGAACAAGAAGGTTCCTTGCGGACCTGGTATAGAACCCTTTAGTACAGGCCGTAACTCGAAGTTGGAGTAGGACACATGCCTCTCAATCGCAATAAAGGGACGTCCTAGTATAGCTAGTGGCCTCCATGACCTTTCTGCTCTTAAAAAAAACCATCTTGTCCAGTGGAAGACGACAAAGAGAGCAACTAGGCCACATAGTGCTGCTGCGTATCTCTTCATCATGTACTCGTTCTTCCGCTGCCTCATGGCAAAGAAGGCTTGCAAGGCAGGGCTCTCATGGCCTCCGTCACTCGAAGTAGCTGTTCCTCGTTTTCCTCCTCCTCCTGTTCCGGTGTGCCCACTGGAAATATAAGGTGATGGTGGGACCATTATGAATGCGTAGGTAAGATTGACATGAAATGATGGGGAGAGGACGAGTGACGCTGAAACAGGAGTGTCCGTTGAGGAGAGCTGAGTGAAGCAACGCCCCTTCCTCTTAAACCAAGATTTTGGACTGGACTAAAGGGTAAGTATGAAACACAAGGCAGGAAGGCACGCTTTAGGGCTTGTAGAGTGGGAAAGGGACACGGGGGAAGGAGCAAAGATCTAGACCTTCTGGAATCTGGCCAAGATATATCTCGATCGTGTGAACTACAGGTACATCTAGTCCATGTAGCCTTCCCCATCTGCTCGGGGCATCTCTACCGAGTGATTTCGAACCTAATTAGGTACTTACTTGTTTCTCTTCCCTAGAGGGTGGTACCGAATGGGGTGTAATTGGACTGGCGCGCAGAATTAGGTCAGTAGAAGACCTGTTTGAGATAACAAGTGCATTATTTGCTCATCGCATAAAAGCAAGCCGAACCCTGGCAAACACAGGCAGAACTGTAGTGAGAACCTGTTGGGTGATTCATGTCCGGCATGATTGCCCAATACGAACGTGGTATTGAAATTGCCGGTCGACATTAACCAGGAGCTGCCGTCTCTAAACTGGGTCCAAGCATCCATGGAGCATTGCGGGAACATTAAGTAAAGGCAGTGGAACTGCACCTCCCGCATGGTCTTTACTGCATGGACTGGGCAGAAGCACGTCCTCTGTCTAATAGAAGGACTTAGATAGATGTGGCTAGATCTGCCGGGTACGCGTAGATAGTTGATGGTGCGGCGCCCTTCTCGGAGGGGTCTGTGGGTTTGCCTGCTTCCTAACTCGGATTGAGGGTGATACTGAGTGAAGGTACTGTCAGCCTGGCAGAATGCATGTACCCAGTACTTGACTGAGTGAACGGGATAGTGTAAGGACAACTTGTGAGAGTGGTGACCATTATGGAATTCTTGGATGGACGAGCAGATCGGCCCACGTCTACGGATGCTGGAAGGGTAGCATCTATAATCTGGATAAAGCGCGGGATATAGTGAAAAGAGATGGACAAGTACAGCCTGACCAAGGGAAACGTGGATCGGCGAGTAGACTAGATATCCATCTTCCCTCCCTCAGAGTTTGGTTTGGTTGATATGGTATCCCAACCTTATTTACCCCACAAACGCATGTAATATAAGCACGACATAGCTATAAAGGCAACAAAACTTCTTGTAACGAGTTGAGATTTGCACCTTCTTGGTGTGACGTGCCAGCCAACATCGTGGATGAGTATTCCGTGCATCCTCCTCGGCAATGTGAGTTTGGAAGTGTACCTCTGTGATGTAAGAAGATCGGGCTTCAAAAGACAATAGAGGCTCGACGTTGAGACTAAGCAGCGTGTGCCTTGATCAGGGTTAAAGACGATCTGATAAGTATCATGAAGTAAGCCCTTTCTCAACGGCCTGGTACACGGTGCAACGTTTGATCACCCTCCACAACAGCCACGACAGTCCTCGACCTGCAGCTTTTATTGGCATGGAGCTAAGTAGCCCACGTGAAGGCACGGTACCTTGGGTGGTAACAAAGATATGGCGGATGCATAGCCGAAAACCCATATTATGAACTCAAGCCTCCCAAAAGGGAAGTCACGTCACGTAGGCAGGATGTGTAGACGGGAATAACTACGAAGTCCGATGTTAGCGGTCAAGTCGATGTGGAAGAATGAGAAATGTACCCCAAAGAATGGATAGGCAGATAGGTGAGCCGGTCGGTAAGGGAAGCCTTAGTACTAGTCTGCTGCTAGGCATCAACGGCCTTTAACTGAATTTCAGGTATAATACAAACGCGCCACTCGACATATCCAGTTGTAGCATCTAGGTTTGATACCCGATATGCAGGGGAAACAAGCGATTGCCAATTCCAAACGGGGTGATTTGGGAGATGCTAAGATGCGGCTTTGACAGTCGATGAATGAGATGAAGATCTCAGATGGCATATACAATGCTTGAGTACGACAGTTAACCTGGAATTCGGGTCTTGTTGCTGATGCTTGATGATTTTTATTGACGTGATGGAAGATGTGTATGGGTAGCAAGGTGGAAAACCGCTGTTTTGTTCGAAATGTATGGAAGTTGACTTGAGTAGTACTCGATGCTTGGAACGCTTGGCGGCATTATTTCGGGCGCAAGAGTAAAGTACCTGCGCAGTGCATATCTCGTTGCCGCCGTGATCAAATACAATCCGAGTCCGCTCGACCTCACTTGTCCTGACACCTCGTCGTTAAGACTCACTCCCTCACGCACGCCATAGCCGTGGTGAAGTCTTAGCACTGCTGGCTGGTTCAGGATCTCTGCCCCACCCACGACTACGCCGAGGGCCATGTCATCGCAACAAGTACTATGCAGTACGCGATCCCATACCCCCGAAGCGCGGGTTATGGAGGATCACTACTACCTGCCTAGCTAAATACTACTTATAGCAAGTTGCCAACGCGGTGAAATCAGTGAAGGTGTCCGGCAAAGGCCCGATGGTTTGCGGAACGAAGTCCGACGGTAACGGACTGCGCGATTACATTGCCTCCTTCAATCGTTCTCGCCGAAGTCCTCAGGTAGCGGGATATAAGCACCAAACCAGCAACGGGATTCCTTGGAGACCGCGATACGACAGTAGAACCACAGGCTGGCCTATCTCGCATAACCTGCGCCTGCCGTGGACAATCCCACGGCTTTAAACGGGTTCAGGTACGCAATACGAGCGGAAGGAAGGTATGACTGGAAATGAAAGAGGAAGGTTTCTGTTTGCTTATTTTCACATGCTCCGACAACCGCAGAGGAACTGGAGTTCGACATTTAGGTTGTTCTTGGGTCGCACTCTCGGTGTAAGTGACAAATACTCGGCAATGGTTGCAGCGGTAGCAACCGACTGTGTACCCTTGGACTCCTCGGCGTACACATCACCCCTGCAATATCCCCTAGCGTGGTACTTCCAGGAAAGGATCTTTAATAAAGGGACTGAAGGGGCCCGGCTTTGATAATGCACTCAACTTACCGATTATGGAAGGTAGTGAGGGTTGATTTCGGGTGATTTAGGTTATGTGGACTTTGTAGAGGATCGCGGCTGCCGTCAGCTTGGCTACGATGTACGACCGCGTGGGCCAGTGCGTAGTACACATCACCCCTGGAAAGTTAGCGGCACTTAGAAGCACTTGCTCCATCTGGAAATTCGCAAGCATCCTCGCCGAAGGCGCAACCGCAGCTGGGGTGGGGGTTGTCACCTTCCCCCATATCTGACTTTCTCCTGTCTTCCCTCTACTAACTTCCCTTCCCCTTCCGCCCGTGCCAGGAGCGTACCGATCGAGGTTTTCGCATGACGACGACAGTACCGCATTAAGTTACGCCTTCAAATTCAAGACCAAGGTGCGGGATGACTTTTGCTTATCAGTCTGAAGGCCCTGCCACTCCGTTCAATCCTAGTGTAGAGGGATACGTACGCATGCGACACTTTCTCGAGACGCATGTCTCCCATTCCTTTCAGCATTACAAACAATCTCTCAACAAATCAAGACAAAAAGTCACTGCCTTCGTGCCAGCCGTCAAGCAATACCGGCATCGAGGCCACCACATGCGTAAAGGTTGCAAGCGTCTATCCACTGCCGGCGAGCTTACGCGGAATCGTCTTCGAGCAAGCTTATTTCGACGATAGGGTTACCTGATTGGCCGGCAAATAATCCACTTTTTCGGCTATCTCCAAAGGTCAATCCCACTGAACTTCCGCTGTTAATATCTGGTTGCCACAAGGCATCAGAGACTTGCCCCAAACTCTAGTTCTACCCGGTGCACTTGATCCTCCTACATACCTGCTTGTCCTGCTGTCTCTTATCGAGGGATTGCGAGTTCGGAAGGATACAGTAAAGCCTGATTGAACTCCCAGTCACTGTACCTTGGAACCATGTTTACTGACCGACGGATCACCTATCTTCTTCTGCTTCATAATACGGAACCAAGTAGGAAATCAAACAAAATCCTTGAGCGGCACTTCGTATCGATATCAAGCCTGTGGCCTGACCGTATTGCGGAATGCTGGAGGTGCCTCAAAAAACAGAGATAGCATATCGGCGACTTTATAGGCTCCGGTTTCTTCCACGCCTAACATACCTAGGTAGGTAGTTAGATTGACTAAGAGGGAGGTCTGTCACTTCACGAGAGTGAAGTCTCTGGAGCCTTTTGCCCCATTTCAAGCAGATCAAATCAAAAACACATGCCCCAGAAGGATATGGTCTTGAGACGTCTAGAGAAAACTCACGGCCAACCGTCAACTGCATTCTGGAATCTGAAAGAAGAAGAGGAAGAAAAAACAAAAAGAGTGCTATCACATTCCTCTAATAGAGTTAAAATTCTGGGATGCTAAAAGTATATAGAACTTATAAGGTCATTAACGGCCACTAGATGTGAACCATGGCAGCCTTTGGACGCCAGTTCTGCCAAGCTTTGCTTCCCCTGGCTCTCGTTTTCCTGACATCAGACGCTACCTCGGTTACCTATAACTACAGCCTTGTAGCCCTTCTAGAACTTATATTTGATCTTCCTAAATAACGACCGAGCTGCATCACGATCTATATAGACCAACGTCTTACCGATTGCCAACCGGGCCGCCCCGGAAGACAGCCAGCTGCCTAGGCGCATTATACCCAAGAGGAACCTAAAAAATATCCACCAAGTGCTGAACACAATAGTACACATCAGTTCTGAAAAGTTTGTTGGTCTGATTCTTACCCTATATTTTCTTATAAGGGGGTAATAAGGGGGTTTATAGGGCGGGATCAGTCTATCTATATAATCTAATTAGCTATAACTATTTAATTTTAAAGTAAGAAAGATTTAATAGGAGGGATTCAACCACCCACACATAAACTCTCTTTTTCTAACTAAAACTACTATAAATACCTTCAATTAATTATATTACCTTCTATAACTAATGAAGTTATAAGGTATAAATAAAATATTTACAATTGTTATTATCTTCCCTACTTGAACTCCTATACTTAGGTACCGAGCTAACAAACTTACTACAGCTAATGTGTACTTCTATAACTACTGTTAATATATAGGCTATAAAGGTTCAAAAGCTGTAAGCTATGCTGTACAGCAGTCGCACAATCGGAGTAGACGTAGTGTACCAAGTACTTAGTACCTAAAATAATTCTCAGACACTAGTGTAATACTGGATCCTGAGTTCAAGCGACGCCCACTGTATATTAAAGCGTACTTTAGATCTACATTACATAAGCCAATAGAATTTACATACTAAGAAGTACCAAAACGGGAAACGAGAAGATTCCTTAGTATTAAATAAGAGAATCTCTATTCGCATAGGGATAAAACTTTATTCGTACGGGGATTTATTTTTTTGCTTATCTATAACCCTAACCTTGCGCATCCTCTACCGACCCGTACTAATCCCGCTCGTACCGCGCCTGCTAAGCTTCTAGATTTCAAATTATTATACGTATTTAAGGGTTATATTAGCCACCCTAATACTATATTAGCTACTTAGCTAATCTAATTTAACGATTATTCTATAATATATTTTATTATATTACTTCCTTTGTCAAACTATATATATTATTACCCTTATTACCCTTAATTAAAATACTACGTCGTACATCGCTAATAGCTATTATATTAATAAAACGCTATTACTTAATGAAGAATATAAACTAGTTAATTACTTTTTACTATTTTTCCCTAAGTAATTATAATATAAATAGCTAATATAACAACCCCCTAGCCGACGGGAGCGTACGACCGTAGTACGCATGATTACCCTAATTAAGTAATTAATTTTAACTTTATCGACGTTTAATTGAAACCCTTAATAGATATTACTTTGATTAAACTTATTTTTACTTAACTAAAGCTTGAAGAGATTAATAATAGTAATTCTAATAATAATGATAGTAATAATTTAAACGGTAATTGTATTTATAATAAGTATAATACTAATTTTAAAACCTAGTACAATACCTTCGATAAAGCTTTTGGAATAAATAGGGATTAGGGTATAGAATTCGGTTATTAATTACAGTAGAAATCCCCCCTTTTACAACTAATGCGGGCAGCCCAGAATCTTTGCAAAAGAGGGGATTTCGCAATAGAGGGTGCCTGCGCACAGACTAGATATAAGCTTCTTAGCGGCTGGATAACTGCTAATAGACTAAGAAGTAGGTCTTCTAGGCCGGCGGGGCCCCCGGTATATAGTGGAAACCCCCCCTTTTACAACTAATGCGGGCAGCCCAGAATTGTTGTAAAAGGGGGGATTTTGCAATAGAGGGTTACCCTATATCAAAAGTATTAGAATCTTATATATTTTTACTTATTTCTACATCCTAATATCTTATTAATTGTAATTTGAAACTTTCTATTAATTCGCTATCCCTCTACGTATTATTTCAACCGTCTGAACTATTAAACTTCGTCGAACTTCAAACAATCCTTCTCAAAAGCCTATTCTAATACATCTTTAAAATATTTTACTACCTTTTTATTTAAAATCGTAATTAACGGCTTATATAAGCGGTTATCCTCCTCCTCTTCTATAATCTTATTTTTATTATTTTTTACTTCCCAATCCCTAATAATACTTTTAAGTACTTCTTCTACGATCTTTGACTTTATAAGTACCTTATTCTCGTCTTTAGGATTTAAGATATTGAATAGATTTATCCTTTCTCGTATAGGGATATAGTTGTTTGCTTACTTAAAAAAAGTATTTATATATAATAGTAGCTATTTAGTAATTCTAAAGGCTACTATTCTAGTATTTAAAATAGTAGATTTGATCCAATGATTCTAGATAGTTTTGATTTTAATTTTAAAATACTAAGTTTATAAAATGAATTTAAATACTTATCTCAAATTCATTTCAACTATATAATCTTTAATAATAGAAGTACCGGTAAATTAAATATATATCTAATACAAAAAGTAATAATAATAATAAGCTTTAAGATTATTAATTAGCCTTTAACCTATTGATTAATATAGGAATATACTATTTAATGGGAGAAATTTAATAATAATATTAGGGGGTAGAGAAAAACGTTTAAAGTTAAACTTATATATAAAGAGATTATTAGGTAATAAAAAACTCTTTTCTCTAGGCTTTTTACTATAAATATATATATAAAAGTATTAAAGCTATTTTTATTTAATTTTCCCTATTATTTATATATTATCGTTACTTTTCTAAATAATACGTATAATATCCTAATTGAACTTTTTTAAAGTATACGATTCCCTAAACCTCCTAATTACCTATATATTAAAAAATAATTACTAATATCGTTCGTTATAAGGGTACGTAATATATATAATTTATCCCTTTTAATATTTAAGTGTAATTTTAAAATCAAATTATATAAATAGTATACTGTTAATATAATTCCGTTTTATTTATATTATAACGGTTACTTTTAGGTATCTCTATTGCAAACTATTTAATTTCCTTTATTTATATAACTATATTTTTATTATATCTAGGAATTTTGGTTGCTTTACTGTAGAAGCTTTGTGTGTAAAGATAATACTATTTTCTAAAGAGAGTATATTATGTTTTATTAAGAATTAGGTACGCCCCTTCGTTAATTAGCAAGTTATTACAGGCTTTAGGGTATCTTATTTAAATTTTGTATACTTCTTACAATAAAAGTTCGATAAAAATACTTATACTTTGCGTTTCAAAATTAATTTGCTAGCGAAAGAATAAAGTTTCGAATATTAACTATTATCCAATTTTAATGAAAATATTATTAAATTACGAAGACTATTTATTAATTTAGGTAAGACTAATGGAATTTTTTTTTTGAAATATCGATATATTAAATAAAGTAATGTCTAGATACCCTATTATAATTTAATTTAATTTAAAGTTCTTATGAGTAATAGTTTAATTTTTTAATTATTTACTTATTCCTAAAATTGTGATTGTTATTCCTATATTAAAGTAGTGTATTTGATTTTAAATATAGCGGTTACTAGAAATAAGGGTATTTAATTAGGGAGAGGATTATTAATAAAAATAATATAGGGAGTAAATTTCTTATAAATAGGGTTAGTAAAGAGGGGTGGTATAAGTAAAAGAGGTATAATATAAAAGACGTTAATATAAAGAAATAGGTAAAAGAGGGTAAATTAAGGTATTTTGAGTGCTTTAGGGTATAGGATTTAGAAGATTCTATAACCCTAACCCCAAGTTTGATAGGCCGTTAGCAATTGTTAGATGCTCCGATTCGATTGCTAGTACCCCCCCTTTTGCAATTTCGGGCTATTAGTATTGTAATTTATAGGTTATAAGAATTACTATTAGAGGGAATGCGGGTAGAAGAAATCCTTTACAAATGGGGGGATTTTGTAATAGAAGGGGGGTTGCAAAAGTATGGATCTTTATTGTACGGGTATAAGAGTGCCCGCCTTACTAAATTCGACCCCTGCTTTTGCAAATTCTAGCCGTTAGCGTTGCAAATTGCAGGTTGCAGAAATTACAACTAGAGGGAATGCAGGTAGTCAAAATCCTTTGCAAAAGGGGGGATTTTACAATAGAAGGGGGGTTGCAAAAGTAGGGATCTTTATTGTAACTAAAATATAATTAAGTAATTAAATTAAGGGTTTAGTTATATAAGGGTAGATTTCGTATATTTAATTAACGAAATTCAATCTCCGATTGCTTACCGCTATTCAATACTAATAGGTATAGAGTAATACCTTTGGAAGGGGGTTACTAAAATATTAACAACAAATTTTAGACAGTAGACTTTTGAAATTAGAGATAGCTATAATAACTATACCTACTGAAATGGAAAGAAAACCACCACAACTACAACACTACTACAACTAAGACAAAACAATAGAAGACTGTAATTCCCCTATTAATTATCTAATTACATAGGTATAGTAAGCAATTATTAAACTTTCAGACGGGCGAAATAAAAGGTATTAAATTAAGGTAAGTTAGTTAGAATCCCTCTTATCTCCTTTTAACGACTATTCTTATTTATCCTTCTATTAAAAACAAACGTAAGTAGCAAATTTCTCAATATCTTTACTATAATGATTATACTAATTAGAGATTAAATAGGAATTCCTAAAGGAACCAATAATTATTTATTACTATATATATAAAGCGAGCGCTAATTAGAAATTATATAAAACAAAAGCTTTTCAATTTCAGTAAATTTATAATTAAAAGAGCTGAAGGAATATTATTATATAATAAAGATCCTTTTTCCTCCTTCTCTTTCTTTTTCCTCTATTACTTTTCTATATTAGGAGTTCCATAAGACAAGAAAAAAGAAAAAAATCATCGTCAGAAAGCAATGTATATATCCCCGGACCAAATTCCCCAAATCACTATCTTCTCGCTAAAATGTCAGATATACATAAAATTCTCAAAATAGAATATAGAACATTCGTTATATAGTACTTCGATTAATTGGACTACTAAGAACTGTAAGACTATGAAGTAATTATATAATTAATTTCCCAGTCTTCATTTTACCATCAAAGTATTAAAAGATCTTCAATATATCTTTAAAAGATGAATTAGTATAGGTTATAATCTCTTTTAATTAACAATAAAACTATTTATGGAAAAGGGGGTCCATCTTAAAGTTCATTAGGTAAATACTTTTTAAAAGAGTAAACCGATTGCCCTATTGTAAAATAAGTTATAAAGTAAGGAGCTTTATTACTAATACCCTACCATTTAAAAGTATAATAGTATATAGAAGATTATTAATAAGGATTTTCCTTTTCCCAGAATATTAGTATAATTGGTCTTATTAATATTAAGAAACAGAAGTAATTTGATTACTTAATAGATTAAGTTAATATTCGCTGTAAAACTATTGATATTAGTGAGCTAATAGTTACGATTATTAACTATAATTTGATAATATAGGCGGCTATTAAACGAGTCTACTTAAACGCGCGCTCCCAATTATATATTTCTTATAGTAATAAGAATATAATATTGAATACTAGATACAAATAGGATAAAAAGGTTGCTACCTTCATTGGTTATATATATATGAATATAAATAGTATATAAATATAATAAGAGGTATAGGTACCGGTATAGTGAATAGGTTAACCGTCCTAGCCAGCCTAGTTAGCGTATTTACTTAGTTATATAATAAAGATCAATAAATTTCATAAGGAAATTTGAAAGCATAATTATATATAAAAATGAATCAATAAATAGTATAGTTCAACTAGGCGTTCCCTCTAATATTATATAATACTTACAAATTAGTTTTTATAATCTTAAGATGTATATACACTATACCTGTATAATCAAAGTATTTAATCTTAGGAGAGATTCGAGAGCTTCTTTGAGTAATAAATTGTAATTGTTATATATCTAAAAGAGACGTATATTATGATCAAAAAGGAGTAAGCTACTTATTATTAGAGACTTAACTTTAGCTACTATATTTTATTGCTAATGGAATTGGTCAATCGAAATTTAAAGAGTTTTATTATTAGTAGTAGTATTTATATCCCCCAACTTTCTAACTCCTGTACCCTCTCCAATTCCTAAGTTTACTTATTAAATTGAACTATATTATATACTATATCTTAAACAATATACTATTCATATATTTATATATAAGGAATAATTTATTTCTTCTAATCGTTATATAGAGTTTTAGCCTCCTTTGTATAATAAGGCGCTGGATTAATAAATATAATAATAATAAGATAAAATTCACTTAATGAAAGTATTTTAATATAGATTAGTTAGAAGAGGCCCCGTACTAGGTATATTAGAAGGTATTCTAATTAGTTGCTAAGTAATATTATATTATTTTAGGTATAGTAATATTGGTTCCAATCCTAACCCTAGGTAATAAATGGAGTTATATATAGGTAAATCTCTTAAGTCATTTAGCTTACTATATTTGTATATTCTGTTCCTTAGCCTTCTTACCCAACTACTATTATTCAAGTTATTGAAATTGGACTTCTACTTTTATTAATAGTTTATAAGAAGTTTAATTGATAAGGACGAATATTTTCAATACTATAATTTCAATTATATAAAGTATTTACATAGCTACTCTTATAATGCAATATCCTTTATAAACAATCTCTATACTCCTTCATTGATACTATATTAATTAGTATTTAAATACTTCCTTTATTGGTTACGTTAATTCAATTCTAAGTAGTACTATTATGAGGTCGGAGACGGCCTCGCTTTTAGCCTACTTGCGGCCGCTAGTTTAGGGTAATGTATAACCTTATAATACTAATACGAGTACTACTATCAATTTAGCAAGTTGCGATTAGTTAGGAGGGTGTAAATTTAGAGGTAGAAGATATAGTAGATATTTAGCCTCCTCCTTTATTATTAAAGGGACGAGGCTACTTAAAAAGCTTTATATAAATTATATAGAAAGAGGGTAGAGGAGAAAGAGGAGGTAATTCTATATAGAGTAGAAGGGGTACGAGAAAGAAAGATACGCCGGCTAGTACTTTAATTGGTATTTAAGAGATTTATAAATGGTAACATTGTTCGATTATACGATAAATGTTAGATAAATTATAGATGTATAGATTGATATAGGTTAAGTATATTGAATTGATTGTTTAATTAAGTACAATCACGATTATACTATTAAAGGCTCCATAAAGTGCATTGAAGAATACCTTGTAAATAATTTAATTAAGGGTGTGTATTTGTGATGTGAGAGACTAGAAGCAATCCTAAAGAAGACTATATATTGGTATTCTATATAGAAAGCTATGTAGAAGGCTTAAAGGAGTATTTCTATAGCTTCTTCGATTATATATATTGTAATAATAATGTTTTCATACTATTTACCTTTATAATAGCTAAAGGCAAGAGTAATACTAAAGTTAAGTCTTTTAATAGCCTTATAATTTACAATTAGTTCACTACTCGAATTAAAAATTTCCCGAAATCAAATTTTTGGAAATAAAAGTACGTACCGCCTCCTTCAAAACTACTATTAACTAATATAATAATTTTGCCAAAATATTTGATTAAGTGAATAAGGATTTTTACTCCCTTAAAAATTATGCCGATTACTTTAGCGCTATCGCTACCGATCTATCCAAGAAAATAGTAGGTAGCAATCCTGACCCTCCTACTAATTAGTTTTTCTACGTTTTTAATACTGGTTTTTAATAAGTATTCGCTAAGAACTAATATTTTAAGAAAGAGAATGAATATTTATTAGCTTCCCTAAAAGCTACTCTCAACGCTATTAGAAAGACTATTTAGGGTAATAGAGACCCTAATAATTCTAATAAGGATCCTAGCGAGTTTAATAATTTCAAGGGATCAAAAAACGGTTCCTCTTTTAATAATAATAATAATAATAATAATAGTAGCCGTTCTCGTTCTAATATTCCTAATATTACTATTACAACTAAATCTATTAATAATGAACGGTTAGCTAAAGAAGAAAATACTGTTAAATTCTATTATAATAAGAAGGAGGATGAAATTACTTTTAATATATAAAACTACTAAATTGAAATTAAATTTGAAATTAATACTAACTACTTTAATTGAGACGCCCATGCTTTCAGAGCTTGCCCGGCCGTTGTCGTGGGCCCGAAAGGTGACATGGAAGATCCACACCAAAGGTCGTGGTCCATAGGCCCACTCCAACGCCGCAAGCGAGGAAGGCGCGGTGTATCTGTCTATAATAGGCTAGAATGTAGAAAATTACCCGTCTTGGCGCGTGCTTGGCAGGCCCAAATGGGAAAACTTGGCGCCAAGCAGGACACGGTTTGAATAGTAGAGTAAAAGCCACTTTTTCCTTTGCAATAGGGATTTCTCCGCGACTATCCCGTGCATCAAAATGTATATAGTGCTAAAATGACGAGAAAAGAAAGGCGGTCATTTTGATGTTGGTTGTATTGCAGTGCATGTCTTAGTTGTTGAGAAAAATGCAAAAGAGGTTGAAAATAAGGATTTTGGTAGTAAATGCATCCGGGTATTGCAAATAACCAAGTCCCAGAAATGACTAAGTCCCAGAAATGACTAAGTCCCAGACCGCACCCTTAACCCTGAAGGCCTTGGACAAGGGGGTTAGGGTTAGGGTTAAGAGCAAAATATTCTGGAAAAGAAAAAGAACGAAAAAAAATTCAAAAACTTTCCTAATTCCTAGTTTTACTCTTATTTGTATTTTTCTTTGATTTTTTTTATTTTCTTTAAATATATTTCTTCCTTTTCCTTCTTTGAAATATTTTGCATGGGCGTCTCTCTGTCTCCCCTGGACTTTGGCTCCGCCCAGGGGAACTGTATTTTAACAATTGCTAGAAGTTTAACTATATTACTGATCGTTCAGCGGTTAAAATTACTTAACCCTTATTTTCTTACTTCGACCTTAATTATTTTAATCGTTTAACAACCTTCTTTGAATCCCTAAAGTATTTGAAAATAAATACTATAATTATAATATTTATGAGAAAATGTTACAATTTTTTATACTTTATAAATGAAATATAGTAAGCGAATTTAGACTTTCAAAAATAGTTTCCAATGTTTAATTAGTTAATACCGCCGTCCTTGCAATTAATAGAAGAATAACCTTCGTTGTAAAATTATTAAGGAGATCTACTAAGCGGCCGGATTAATTTATTTAGACCCGTCTAAGTAAGTTAATAATTATATCCTTTTGTTTTACTCTTTAGTCAAGGGTATTTATATAAATACTTAGAGGAGCTACTAACGTAAAGGTAAGTGAGGCTTCTATTACGCCGCTAATCTTCTTCAAACAATTACTATCCTTAAGCCTACTTTAAAGATTAAAACTTTCAATAAACCTATTTCCAAAGAAATATATAAATTTAATTACAAAGGTCGTTATTTTTCTTATTAAAATAAAGAATATATAAGTAATAAATATTCTTATAAGAAGAAACTTATTAAATAATTTAATACCTATTTAGATTCGTTTACCAATGTAATTTAGAGTAAAAATTTATTCAGCGTTAAAGAATTATTCGATATACCTACTTCAGACGAAGAGGAGTTTTCCCCTTCTTTTAATATTAAAAATAATTCCGTTGAAGTTGATTACATTAGGATAAAATTCCCCCTAGGGTATATTAATAATCAATATTAATAGTATACAATATTTAGATTTCAATTTCCCTATTACGTTAATAGATAATCTTCTTTTCTTATTAAATATAGCGTAGCTTTTAATAGAATTATTATTATTACCTATAATACTCTTATTAATATTAGAGCTAATACTTCTATCATCGTAAATTTCCCTTTCGTTCGAAAGCTATAAACATTCTTAAAATTACCTAGATATAACGATTTTAACCCTAATTATATCACCTTATATAATGGGCGTAGACCCAACTCTATTAATAATAATCTTATTCCCTAACTATATCTATAGCGCCTTATTGGTATAAAGTCCTTCTCTAGATCTTTTAAAGGAAAAAACCGTTCGGCGTTCAAATACCGCTAAATAAGAACCTCTAATTCTATTTCGGTTATAATTAATTTACACTACTCCTACTTTACTTACTACTATAACAATTCTTACCTACTACTATAGTAAATAATTCGTTTTTTCTTTTATTATATTTATTCCGATATTCGAACGGTAAAGAGCTGCCGTTTCAACCTTATTCCCTACTATTAATTCTTCACTTTCTCCCCACTTCTCCGTTATTTTCCTAAATTCTACCACTTTATTTATTTTCTTCCTTACGTTATTTCTTTTATTTATTACTCCAAATTCTACTCCTATTTATATTAATATAAAAGCCTTCCGTATTCTTCTATATAAATTTCCTTTTAATCCCTTTTTCAAATTCTCCTTCCCTTTCTTACTAATCTATTCAATTATAATACTCACTAATCCTAACCGTTTTCCTATCGACTTCAACATAATTAATTATTCCTTTTCGCTTAATATTATTCTTCTAAATATTCCTTCGTCCCTTACCCTTACTCCTCCGGTTCCTTCGGGCTTTACCTCTATTAACCCCAAATAAATCCCTTATATATTCTACGTTAATGATATATTTAATTTACCTTAAAGCCGGTAAACTCTTCCTTCGTCTCCTTCTTTTAATTTCCATTAATAAAATTATATAAATCCATTTTATAATATTTCGTACCTTGATTATACTTTTATACTTATAAATTATAGTATTATTATTCAATATCCGGCTTTATTCCCTATATTCCGTATACTCATTATTAAGAGAATTTACTTTATCCATTATTAGATTTTGCCCGTATTATTATTTTATATCCTTTATTCAATTATTTATAAGTTTAAACTCATCTTTAACCTACTTCCTTACAAAAAATAAATATAGATTAAATATTTGTAATAACTTCTACAGCGCGTATAATAATATTCAAATAACAATTTATTCCGTAGTATTTATTTTTACCTTAATAATATTTAATCGCTACTTAGGCTATACCTATAAGGCTATTACAACTTTCCTAACCTATATACGCCCTTATTTTGAATCGGACGGCTTCCTTACTAATTATACAGCCTTACCGCGTATTAAAAATATCAAGAAAACATTTTATATATCGAAGGTTACTATAAGAAACTCCTAGTTAATCCAATCGTTCCTAGTAGTAGTAGCAGTTCTGTTAATCCGATCCGTATCCCGTCTAATTCCAGTAGTAGTACGGCGTCTCCCGGTCGCTCCGTTTCCGGTTCTGGTGGTGGTGGTCCGGCTACTCCTGCGACCCAACTCTATTGAAGTTGCGTATAAAGAATATGTTGAAATTTGGAATTATAAAATCTTCGATTGATAAATTCTCATGTTTCCTAACCTAAAATTTAAAAAAATTATTAGAAATATATAATTCGCCTAGAATAATATCCTTACTAATTCTACCCGGTTACACTTATTCTTTTCCTTTTTTTAAAAATAGGATTTCTCTTAAAAATTAGAAATTAATGAAAGGAAGGATTTAGAACCCGTTAAGTATTTTAACTTTTAAAATGATACTGAAATTTAAAGGGCTCTAATATAAAAAAAAAATTTGATACCAATGTAATAAATAAAATAATTACCGGGCTATCTAACTGTGAATTATTAAATTAGAATATCCTATCCCGTTAGAAGGCTATACCTTATTCCAATATCTACTCTCTGTCTTGTAATATAAGCCCACTTATTCCTTATTACTTAATCCAACTAAATAGTATTTTAATTATATAAATTAATGATTGTTTGTATAAATTAATAAAATACTCTAGAATTGAATAAAATACCTTTAATAATGCCATTCTATAAGATTAAATTGAAACCGATTTAGGATTTATACTTATTACGTAATGTTTAAGGTTATTATTGCCTAAAAATATAATTAAGAATAAATTAAAAATCATCCCGTCAATTTAGCTTTAATGAATATTGATCTTTTTTATAAAATAGGTTAGAAGAGGTGTATTAATTTTACCAATTTTCAGAAATCAAATTATTTTATTGAGGAATACTAACCTAGTCTTATTCATTAATTGAAATTTGAATCGATTGGAATCAAAATAATAGAATTTATAAAGAATTTCTGGATTACTATTATAATTCCTTCGAAATCTTTAACAAAGTTAAGTTAGATGCCTTTTTGGACCTTCGATTAAATATTAATTATTATATTCTTTTAAACGAAGGCGTTCGCCCAAAAGATTTGAATTATACCCTGTTATATAAAATATTTTTCGAGCAATTAGAGGCCTATAAGGATTATATTATAGAAAATTTAAATAAAGGTTTTATGGAATTAAATATAGTCTTATAGGCTATACCTATTCTATTGATATTAAACGTAAACGGAGGGTTCTATTCCTATATAGATTACTGAAAGTTGAACATTATTTTAAAGAAGGATTATTATCTTCTCCCCTTTATTAAAGAAATTATTACGTACTTCTTTAAAATTAAACTTTTTTATTAAAATCAATATTTGATAAGTATTCTAATATATTCAAGTATCTTCAACCAATAAGGGCTTATTTACTTTCTATTAATCATAGCATATGTACACATACAATTTGACCTTTTAAATGAACTAATAAACTAGTAATATTTCAAAATTTCATTAATAAAGTATTAATAACTTATTTTACTAATTTCTATAGGGCCTATATCGATAATATCTTCATTTTCTTTGAAAGAGAAGAAGAATACGAAATCTATACTAAGAAAATGTTGGAATAATTATGTAACGCTAGACTTTAGGTCGATATTAACAAATATAAATTCTATTTAATTTTCACCAAATCTTTAAATTGCATTATTTGTATTAATAATATATCCGTTAACCCCAAAAAGGTTGTTATCATTCGGGATTAGAAAGAATTTACTAATATAAAAGGAATATAATTCTTTATAAGTATTTACAATTTCTATTGCAAATTTATAAGAGAATTCAGGTAAGTAACTACCCTTTACTTATTTAATTAAGAAGGATGCCTTATTTTAATGAATTAAGAAATATAAATTTTTTTTTAGTAAATTGAAAGACGCTTTTTGAAGGTACCCGTCTTTACTTATTTCTATTATAAGAAATCTATTTAGGTAGAATCGGACGCTTCTAATAGGGTTTATACCGGTATTACTTTATAATTTTGATTGAATAATAAGGAATAGTGTTTAATGACTTTTTTCTCTAAAATTGTATTCCTGGTAGAATTCAACTAAATCATTTATAATAAGAAATTGCTCGCCCTTATAGAAGTTCTAATTATTTGGCGCGTAAATTTAATTAGAGTATACTTATTTATTATAATTACTGATTATTAGGCTTTGGAATACTTCTTTACAAGGCGGTTATTTAATTCCTAATAGATTGGATAGGCAAAATTAATATCCCACTATATTTACACATTCATTCACTAATTAGGGAAAGTGAATATAGTAGCCTACGTCTTTTTGAAGAAGTTAGACGACTTTTAAATTATAAAAAATAAGAAAGAAGATTAATATATTTTATAATTATTCTATTAGGAAAGAGAAGGTATATGTTTATTTGTTAAAGATAAATGAGATATATTGAGGGAAGATTTTTATATTTTTATCATTGGGTTATATTTATATAATATTAGTAAAAAATTACTAACTTTACTAGGGATAGATATAAATAATATTTCCCTAAAGATTTACGAAAATTTTACCTTTACTATTACTATACTTTAAAATGAAGGGAAGAAATTTAAAATTTATTCTATATAATAATAAAGTATTATCTGAAAAAGAGAACCGATTAGTAAATTTAGAAAGAAACTTTTGCTACGCCCTAATTTATAAAACCTATACCCACTTTATTACCAGCTATCCGAATAGAAATAAAATACAACGTTTTATATCTTAATAATATTATTATGCCGGAATACTAAAGAATATCGATTACTTCATTTATAATTATTAAATTTATAAAACTTCGAAAGTACTTTGTAATAAGACCTTTAGATAATTATACCTTGTTAACGTCCCTAATCATATATACCGTTATATCGTTATTAACTGTAAAAATATATTCAAAAATAAGAGGGGTTATAATAATATAATGGTTATAGTAGACCGATTGTTTAAAGTCTTGTAGTATATTCCTAATGAAAATAGTATTACAGTTAAATAAATTATTTATTTCTATTATTATAAACTATAGAAAATCTATAGTTGTTTTAAAGAAGTCGTAAGCGATAGAAGACTTTAATCTATATTTATATTTACTAATAAAATCTTTAAAATCTTTAATATTAAATAGAGACGTACTGTCTTTAAAATAACCAAAATAATACGATAGACGGAAATTATAAATTAATATATTGATCAATATTTATACCCATCTATTGATTACAATTACAATAATTAATTTATTATAGTCTCCGCCCTCGATACTATTTAGGCGTCTCTATATTATAAAAGTATTGGAATATCCCCCTATAAAGTGATTATAAATTTCTTTATTCTTTTACCTTTCTATAAAAATAGTTATATTATACTTATATTACCAAGAAATAATATTTTGAAGAGGTTTAATAGGCTATACGAATCCTATATAACTTTCAAAAGTTACTATACGATTTAATAAACAGAATTTAGGAGAAATAAGTGATATAAGTAAATGGATATCAGTATAAACCTGATTTTGGAGTAGGAAATAGAATCTTTATTATTAAAAAGTTTTAGTCGATCGATAGGTTTAATAATAAATTCGGGTTTCCTTTCACTCAAATCCCTTCTAGGATGAAAGTAATAAAAGGATATTTATACGAATTCGAATTATCCTTTATTTAGTACGGTGCGAAGGTTTACTACACCGACTATTGTCGGAAGTATATAGGAAACCTTTCACCCGGATAAATAAATAAAAACCCTACAAGAGAATTAGTAAGCGATTGAAAGAATAGAAAATTAAAAGTATTATTATATCCAGGATTAGGATTCCGATCTAATATAATACCCTGCTTCTAATTTCAAGAATTTATCTAACGTAGTTAAAGCTTTCTATAACACGAACTTAAATAAAGTTAATCCCTTAAATTAATTCTATATTTAGAAGGGTATATAAATGAAGGGTTTATAGTTAGAATATGATAAAAATAATAACGTACTGAAGGAGGATAGTATATTAGGTAGACTATTAAGGAGATTAAATCGTTTATATAAATAAGAAGGATCTTAGGGTAAATAGATAAATAGTTTTCGTAATATTTTTTCCTAATATAAACAAAACGATTCGTAAATTTAATTTAATTACGTAATGGTAGGAATAAGGGCCCTTGAATTATGTTATAAATTACCTTAAAGGGACCTTTTCTTCACTTAGAAAGCGATTGCGAAACTATAGGTTCGAATTGATTTAAATTAGGATTTTGTTTTTTCTTTTGCAAAGTTCTAAAAGTAAGACCTTCTTTGAAAGGTGAGGGTAATATTATAGCCTAATTAGACGGGTTATAATTTGGTAAGACGCTCTATTAGAATGTATTGCTAGGATGTAATTGATATAATTGGTTATAAATTAGATAAAGAAGAGTAGGCCGTAATAGGCCTGGCTTAAGGAGTATATCTCCTATTGCCAGCTATACGCACAACTCTTACCTTTCATATTACTCTTTAGTTGTAAATTCTATATTGAACGTTAATAACGCTACAGCATTGCCTCGCCCGTTACGTGCTCTCACAATATCTTTGAACGTGGATTTTTGTAAATATTATTCTCAAATTAAAACATTAAATTATTACTTACTAGGACGCCCTAACTAATTATAGGGCTATACTACATATCTGACTAGTTAGATTATAAGAAATTTCAATAAAAAAAGTTAGCTATACATAAACTGTTCTTTATTGAAACGCCCATTCCTTCACAGATTCGTAGTCGGGCCCAAAAGTCGTAGCAGAAATCTTTACTAGAGGTCGTGGTACCATAGGCCTACTTCAAAGTGAGGAAGGAGCGGCGGTTCTATCTATAGCAATCTAAATACTATTAATTGTAGAGCCCTTTATCCCAAAGAGGAAATTTAGATATCGAATTAAATTCGAAGCCCGTACTTTCAATTGCAAAAACCTAATTTTTCCTTTGAAATTGAAATTGCTCCTGAACCGTTACGTATATCAAAATATATAGGGTACCAAAATAATAAAAAATATAAGGCGGTTATTTTAGTACCCTTTTTAATATAGTATATACCCTAATTATTAAAAAATAAGTAAGAGAAGGGGAAAAAAAGGAAAAGGAAGAAGAAAAATCACATTAAGGCCTTTAACCCTAAGGTTCTAAAAGGGGGTTAGGGTTAGGGTTAGCTACGAGAGTGCCGGAGGCCGGCGAGGCCCCTACTAATAAATAAACTAATTAATATTAGCCTTATACTATAAAATATTAGAAATTTATATATATATATTTTTAATAAAAGTAATAATTATAGTTTCAAATACTTCTAATTACTCTAAATTCTACTTAATTAGGATAATAGGCGTTTCACTATCTTCGTTGGCCATATCCGGCTCCGGCCAAGGAAGCACTATTTTTAGTCCGTTTGGTAGATGCGGGTTATAAACTATAAGCCCCTTGGAGATAGTGAATATTATCCACCTCTGGACAGTTGAAGCACGCTTCAAAAATCCTGTCTGCATGACCCACTAGCAAGGCTTACGCTCGGATTCGATAGGTTTCGCCTTGGCGGTCTTCTCGCGTCGGTCCATTATCGCAGGTACAATAAACTTCGTTATAGTCATGTTGGTGTTGCAAGGCACTTCGGTTCGCAGAAAATAAGGTTGAGCGGCTCAATCTGGAGTAAAGCATTACACTTGGTCCAAATCATCTTTCCCTTGCTCCCTTGCTTGCAACTCGAGCTGTTCCTCCGATAGGTCGCTCGATGAAGTTGTAGGCAAAGCGGCGTCGTTCTTAGGTCTATTTGCTCTTGATCTGAGCAATGTAGCTTTTCATCATTTCCTTGAGCGGTTGGGTTCTCATCGGCGGCTTTTGAAATCCGTCTCGAGCGGAGGCTTGTAAAGCCGGAGACGTTACCAGCAAGCCTTCGATTGGGTTTTCAGATGAGATGCCGTCACCATAGCTGTGCACGCTGATCATTATCGTCCAGATCTAGCTCAAGTGAGCGTATTTCCTTTTCCTTTCCCTTCCCCATCAACCTCTGTAGGTCCTCTATACCTCACTCTATTGGTGTCGAGAGCGGCTGATGTTTCACTTACGTGCTCTTTCCCAGAGCGACAGAGCTGCTCACCAGAACGATACGGGACCAGACCATGGTGGTTTCGTCATGTAGGCTTGTCGAATCCGTGAGAGCTTTGTGTGCTTTAACAAAGTTGTGGTAAGCCGGGTTCCTTGTCCAAGGGATCGAGAGAAACCCCAATGAAAAGGGACATGCTCACGGGAAAAGCTCTCGTCTTCTCATGTGGAATCTCAACGCCCTCTTGTCTAGCGTGTCTGCTCGTGTCCATCCCAGTTGATAGTAGGTAACGCCAGTTCTGGCTGTAGTCGTGGCCGAGGTTGTTGCCAAGTTCGGAACTTGACAATTTTGGAGACTGATCAAGCAACATCAAACATAGTAGGGAAATATCATGTTATAGGTCCATATTCGAGAGTTAACGTGATTTGATGTTGATTTAGAAAGTGTCCATTCCGGACTTCGATGTAAGAAAACTCTTTGCTGAGTTAGACTTTCGCACAACAAAGATTGCTTCCCTACTTGCTACATATTGTGAACAAGAGCTAGGATAGAACGCTATGTGCACGAATGATAAATTCCTGATCTCTCACTACCTTACTTTTGGTATTCCCTGTATAAGTATTTGTCAACTTCATCAATCGGAACGACTTGGCATCATTTTCCAATGGATGACCTTGTTGTTGTGCAATGCTCCTTGATCCGTAAATCCTCCAACTGTCTACGAAGGGATAAGAAATGTGGTCTATCATATCCGACTCAACATCAAGAAGGGATATTGGGAATGTACCTCTAGGGGAAGTGACGAATGTCCGTTGACGAGGAACACATGGTCCCAAAGTCTTTCTGCCCTTATAGGGCGATTGGGATGGTACAGTTCATTGATATCGCCTATATATCCACCTCCCCCCAACCGATCTCAAGTTTGGTAGTATTGTCAACCTTCCTATACTCCTCCCGTACCTACTACTCAACAATCATCCAAGACGGCCGAGTTTACATGAAGTCCCTCTTCATACTGCTTTGCTGCCGTGATGACGTCTCACAGTCAGCATTACTTATGCCATCCCCATGAAGAAACTGAGTGTTAGGACCAAAGGTATGACTGGATATTCTGTCCTCTCTCACTACCACGACATCTAATCCATACCCGCCATTCATCTCCTCGCTAGAGCTGGAGTGATGACTCTCTTTCCTTCTGCCCAACCTTGACTGGCACTCTTTCGTTGAAGCCTCTAGTCCTTCTGGCCCCTTGTCGGCTGCGAACTCGCGCACGCTTGCCGCCCGAATGTAACACCAGTATGCCTTGTCCCATTGGGCCATTCGGCGGAAACAGTGGCCGCGAAAGAGCTGGGATTTCGCAACTAGCTGGGATTGGTCGTAGAACGAAGCGAGGTCGAGGGCGTAATCGGCGTGGGAGAGAGCTGTGGCTGCCCTTACTCCAGAGCCGGACACAATAGGCCTTAGGCTCCGTTCCCCTTGCCCTTGTGAGAGTAAATGGCCATAGATAAAGTCGACGGTGCTCCCACACTCGAGAAGGATCTTGCAGCGAATAAGGGAGTTGTTGATAGCTCTGGTTGACTCGATCCTAACGGCGGCAGAACCTCTGAACACTGGCCCACTTTGTAGGTGCTCCATTCCTGGGGCTTAACGGAGTAGCATATATAGGCCAAAAGAATATTTTGGTACTAATCAAATAGGACCAAGTATCAAGTTTCAAACCGGGCGCATGTCATCTTCGGTTTGGCTTCATCGATTTACCACGCAAACGCATAGGAAGAACGATGAAGAATAGGGTTGGATGAATCGCCAGCGATCATTTGTCATGCCTTTGCCGTAACCGAAAGCTTGTATGATTAGAGAAGCCTCTGGACAAAGGGACAGGCTGTGATCAAGGCGCGTACTTGTGAAGGGAGACGAATGGAGGAGGCGGAGGGGGTAAACAACAAAGGAGAATGCGCTTCAGTTACAAAGCGTACTAGGTCATGGCTGAATAAGATCAGGTCAGATATACCGTGCCTATCCCTTATTGCGTTAGTGGTCATTTCCCTCCACATCGTAAGTGGTTCAGTTCTGTCGAACATTCAAAGTAGTCCAAATTTTGCATTATAGAAAGAACGATGCTTCGGCGGTGCCGAGCGGGATAACACCCCTGTCGCGTGTTTTGGTTTGGGAGTATGATGGCGGCAGGCAAATGTATGTCAGAGAGCACAATGCAACATTAAAGCAGGAACCAACGACGTGCCCCCATCGGGAAGTACGCCGCACAGGAATCCGTTGGGATCTACACCAAATCTACTTTACTCCAAAAAGGCATTAATCTCTTGCAAACAAGTCCTTCCTGGGGTTGGTATTCGAGCTCCGTGTAGCCTGACTCGGGAGATTCCTTTGTTTGTTGGCGCGTTGGCTCGTTCGTTCTGCACTTCGTCAAAGAGAAACCCCCGAAGCGGCACCTACCCACCGTCGCCCGACATCAACGTCCGCAGCGCCTTGCGACTCTACCTTATTCGTACTCAAGGTCTTTGTCATGGACTGCACAAGCCCCGTGCTGCCAATGGACGAACTGCGCGCTTTGCTTTCGGAGGTGGCTTCTCAACAAGCCGACAAAGTATTCGCCCACTATCCGTTCGAGTTCTTGCCCTGTGTCCTTTTCGACGTGAGGTGGCAGCGAAGTCCCTATCTTGGCAGGTGTCTCATCAGCAACTTCAGAAAGGGCTGGTTTGTCTACCTTTTTTGCGGCGTCAACGCAGCCGTCTTCGCCATCTGGCAATACCCTTCCCTTCTCGAGCTCCCTTCCAAGCTTTTTTCCTCTTCCCAAACAAACCAGCAAGGAAAAGCAAGGAGTGGTAGAAGCAGTAGAGGTCTAGGCAGCAACGTGAGGACCATCCATAATCTCAATAGAGATCAGAGAGGCGCGAGATCGGAACGATCTGGATCCTTCCTTAGCCTTCAGAATGAAACCAACCACTTACAAACCCTCCGCCGCCACTTCACTATCTCCCTCGACAACACTGCCCAAGGCCGTTGGTGGACCATTCTCGGCGGGGCTGTGTCGCACCAGGATCTCGACCATATCGTCAAGAATCTGACCACCTTCGTCAGCGTAGCCACCATCGGTATCAACAAAGGTCTGTCCAACGGCCAACTTGTCTGCGTCTGCCTGGGCTCTGCCGTCGTTGGGTCGGTGGCACAGCTATGGCATTTCACAAACAATATGGAAAGAGATCGCCAGAGCCGTCGGCGAGGAGTTATCAGAACCCGTTATGGCTTGGGGGCGAGCGGTATCGTAAGCGGATTGAGCGTCGCTGTAGCCGTGGTCTTTCCATATACTCAGGTGCAAAAGTTCGCTGGAATGCTGCCGATGCCACTGACGCTGCAGTTGTGGACCGTGCCTTTGATCAGCTTTGCCTACGATATGTGGATGCTGAACGATGAAAGTTCGAAGATTGGACACGGGGCGCACCTTGGTGGTGCCATTTTCGGGGGACTGTACTCTTTTTTTGCATTGAGAAGGCTCACCTTTACAGCTTACCGGTGGTGATGTGGCACATGGGCAATGTAAGAGCGCGTACTATTATTCAAGCTGTTCAGGTTCCTGCAAGGAATCATGGGGCGGGCTAGCTAGGCACTATGATGCCGTGGGAATTACAGGTTTCGCGATCAGTTCATCAGCACGTGTCGAGCGCAGATCATGTAGGTTCAAAGGAACAGCAACGTATCTTAGATCTCTCTTATCCCCAACATCGCGAACAAAAGGAGTGGTATCATGAAGGAAGAATAAGAACTGGGACGAATAATGAAAAGGAAGAAGAAATTTTTTTAGACCGGGGTACGAAACAGCAAAGGAATAGCTAGTAAACATTCATACCAAGCCATACAGATTGACCTTGCGTATGCCGTCAAAAAGCGAGTTCAACTTCAACACAAGAAATCGAAATGATCAGACATAGAACGCAGACACACCATATGAATTTACCGAAGCCATCCTGTCTCTTAAGTCAGATGAAGCTCACGGCAAAATTGGGTAGAAGAAGCAGATCGAGGATCTGCAATTAGCCCCATAGTGCATCAGGGTCAACAAGCTTCTGCGCCTCTCTAGGAGTTCTCCTCGGCGTATCGGCCGGCATAGATCCTGATAGGGGCGGGCTTTCCGCTTCGCTGGGCACGTAGGGCACAACCTGTACCGGGGTAATCTCATAGGGTGCCCGCTGATACACGGGCTTGTCTTGCGGCGATGCCAACGGTGGGGGTAGTTGCGAATATATGGAATGGTATGGTCGCGGAGATGGTCGCGTAATCATGGGAGATGCTGGAAATGGGTGTGAGATGGCTCTCTTTCTGTGCTGGCTTGTTGATGGCCGCCAATTGCGTAGAGGCAGATCTGACACATCGCTTGCAAGAGTCAACGGGGCAGTCTCAGCCCAAGATGATCCAAAGGCCCTCCCAACAGGTGCCACGGAAAGAATGATAGCGGCGACAAGTACGAGGGTATCGTCAAATACCAGCGAGACGATTTGGGACTGCACCAGGCCGCTGGCGAGCCCTCCGGTAAAAGCAGCCAGTCGTATAGCTACTCTTACTAGCAGAAGCACTGAGGCTGCTTGGACGCCTGTTATGGTGTTGACTAGGATCTCAGGATCTGTTTCTGTGACAAAGGGGGAAGGCACGCAACTTACAGAGAAGAAACTTTTTAAAGTAGGAAGACAAGTAGACCATAGAAAACGTGGGATCGAGGATAAACCGGCGATGGGATAATTTGAGCCGGAAGTACCAGTAGCCACACAAGAAGAGGGCAAGACTTGTCAACTGTAAAGCCAATCCTGTCAACAGGATGTTCAGTCCCTGATGTCTCTGCAGTTGCCGAGTCAGCGAGCCGCTATTCAGGTGCCACAGTCAGGGTTCAGAGTATCAGCACGTACCTCAAGCTCGGTATCGCTCGTAGCCGACAGAGCAATCCCGATGGACTGGAAGGCCAAGGTGAAGATGTCGAGCGCCAGAAACACAATATTGCAATAGATTGGCTCATGGATAAGACTGAACTGCTCGCCATAGATAACCATGACATGTGGAAGAACCAGATAGACGGCGGCGCTGATGAATGTCGGTCCCCATAGTGTCCCTATCATATATAGGAGAAAACGGCCTTCGCTGGCAGGGTCCGACCGTAGCAGTATTTTCCCAGCATGACCCACAACCTCGAGAAGTAGGCCAAGCGTGGCTAACACGGCATAAAGGGGCGTTTTGTAGCGGACCCCAGTGACTATGTTGATGGGGATCAGGGCGGCGAAAGCAGCAAGCATAAAAGCATTACTGGCAGGGGATGTCTGGTATGACAAGAAGCCATCGGGGCTAGGGCATGATGTGGCGGGACTGCAGTCTCGGGCGGTCAACATGTTGTCATTTGGAGCCGCCTGTGTGCTCATCGATGTTGACAAACTTGAATTCCGGGTCGACATGCGGAATGGACGACATGCGACTGTGAAGCGACATGAACATGGCTGTCGGGCGATGGCGCGCCCATCGCAGAGATATATCCTCAATCCAGTACCCATCCGACGGGCTGGCTCATCAAGATGCCTTTCCAGCCTCGTCTCGACACTGACCCGACAAACTGGAACCCCATAGTACCGGGCGCTTAAGGTCCATGTTCGAGAGGAGAACCAAAAGGTGAAGATTGCAGATTGCCGATCGGCCAGGAGCGCACCTACTGCCGACACAGTACGAACAAGGCGCCGCGGGTCGTGCTTGTCTTGATGCTATCCGAAACCACTGCCGTGAAGGCGTCGGATCGGCCACAGCGTTGTGACGGCGTATGGTAATTCCACAGATGTTGCACAGTAATATACCTCTCTGCCTAGCCGAGACCTCCAAGCCCCTGTCTTTTGCTGCACGGGACGCGCGAGATGTGAATACGTGGTTGCATGAAGGCTGGTGAACGTTGGTCCATGTTGGTCAGCAAAGAGTTACACATTAGTCCTAGTAAGTTCGTTAGCTCGGTACATATAGGGATTTTAATAGGGGAATGATAAAGGGGGTGACAAGGAATAAAACCAATAAAACTACGCGTATAAGGCTTACAATTTTCGAATAGGGACGAAAGAATATTAGAGAATTATTATATTTTCTATATTAAAGACAAAGAATTACAAATATGTATTTGATTAATATACTAACTAGTGTTAAGTATGACTTCTATCCGTAGTAATAACCGCCTAAATTCTTCTAAACATTGAATACACTAACTGTTTAAGGTAGGTAACTAATACAACCTTCTATACCTACTTAATTACAAATTCAAAGGCATTTCTAATTAACTATACTAGGTAATTATATTGAATCCAATTCTTTATCTAAAACTATATATTTTCAATAAGGTTAAGATCTAGTAAATATAATAATTATACTACAACCTTAACGCCGTATAAGGTCTATACTATAAATACCTTTATGAATTCCAATTTCTAAAAGAGTACGTTATTTTATATTACAATAAAATTAGATTCTAACATTACAATTAGTATAAAAAAGAAAGGATATACTATTGATAAGATTTATTATTCATCAAACCCTAATCTTTATAATTTCATATTAGAGTAGTACCCTCAGTAATATTAGTAAAGTAAGTTTAGAATATCTATCTTCGAAGCCGATATTAGATTTCAATAAAATCTTTAATCTTTTTGTTTAGAAAGAGGGTAATGAAATAATAACTTTTATTAAAGCTATTTACCTATATTCCATTACATTAAATCTAGGTTTTTAAATTAAAAAAAGTAAAGTTTGTCACGGTACTGGCGGATGGGTCCTAACACCGGGACCATCCTACTTAACGTCGTGGCACGCGCACCAGCCACCCAAGGCCTAGGGTCAAAACCCCAGACGCAGGGCGCGCCTTTATACGTTTCCCTCTTTTCTTTTCCAGTTTATAATTCTTCTATAGACCTGGAATCAATGTATTAAACTTACCTTTCGTAATCTACGTTGCTCGTAACAATTACAAAATCAACACTATACTTTCTAAGGGAGGAAATTAAATATTTTATTACTTTACACTTTTAAAAAAAATAATTAATTAATCGAATTATATTGTATTACTAGAGAATAATACCTTTGCAATAGCGTACACTTCTGAAGAAAAAGTATTGGTTCGAGCTTTATTAGAAAAATAGGGATAGATTATTACTTTAAAAGTATATACTACTATAACTATTTAAACCAGCGAGGCTTAAACATGAGCTATTAAAGCTTAGAAAGATGAAATTGCCGTTGAGTAAATTATTGTTAATATTAAGGATATTCTAATTGTTTCTACATCTGTAATTGAATAGAATATTACCTTCTATTAATAACTATTAAATATTATTACTATTAAAGATAAGTAGGACGCTTAATTTAAAACTCTAAATATATTCAATTATAAAAAATAAGGAGGTATCTAATAACGTTGAAACATTTTTGCGTTTTTTTATTAGGAAATTACTAATAAGATAGCTATTATACAATATACCTTTAAAAAGGACGATTTATATCAATTCCTATATACAAAAATTACTACGATTATAAAATATTATTCGAGGAAAGATAACGGCCCTTCCTTTACCTTCTATCCTTTAAACAATTATTGAAAAATCCTAATTGAATTATTGATAATACGGTAAATCCCGTCTAGGCTCTCTACTAATAGACTTCTCTACCTTCCAAAATATTCATTAGAATCTTATAAATTTCGAAATAAATTTTGGAAAAATTTAATTGCGTACGATCTTTACTGAAGCGCCGCTCGCCTAATAGTATGGTTATTAAGTTATTACGATCAATTTAACTACAATTTAGTTATAATATATAAATACGTTATAGATACCTTTAATTATTAAAAGTCAGCCAAAGACGGGAATATCGAATTTGGAAAGAAAATTATTTATTTAGAGAATACTTGGGCTAATTCCGGTACCCCCTATTATTTTATTAATAACGTAAATGAAGTATGAAAATTAAAGAATAAGAATATATCTCTCCGTAAGAAAATTAATAATCTATAGGAAGAATTATAATTAAATATAGTTAGAAATAACCGTATTAGAATTGGGAATTATTATTTGGAAAGGGGTACTGGAGAATATAATTATAATAACGTTAATAATATTAAGGAGGATTGCAAAAGTTATTCTTATTTCAATTATTAAAATCTATACAATAATTAAAATTAGTCCCCTTCCTCTTTAAAAGACTATAATTATAAATAATCCTTTATACCCTTTAAGGAATATTGTAATTATCTTATATTATCAGTTAAAATAAATTTGGTTAGAAATACGTTTGATAAAACCCGGAATACCTTCGTTATAATTAATATTTAGGTCAAAGTATTCAATATTAAAGTAAGTATTAACGAGAGTGAAATTATTAATCTGAATATTATTATTACTTATTTGATTTAAGAAGATATTATAAACCTACGTAAGGAGAAAACCACTATTAATCCGAACATTTAAAATGTAAAAACACGAACCCCCCCAAATATTATCAATAACAATTCAAATAATAGTAGTAAAAGTGGAAAGGGAATATCCGTAATTAGTACTTTTATATATTATAATGACCAATTTACGGCTAAAATGAAAGATCCGTCGTATTTTAATGATACAAGGATAAGGATATTATTTCTTTCCACATTTAATACTGCTATATTTAAAATAAATTGAAATTCAACGCTAACTATTTCACCGACGATATATTCAAAAAATATATATTAAAAAATCATATTACTAATAAAGTAGCCTGGGATTTAAAATTATATTTGGGCGATGGACCGTATTATATTAAAACTTTATATTAATTATTCAATTACTTCATAAACAAATATTATAATCATAAGCGTAAGGAAAGGGCCATTCTTTAATTTAATAAACTATATTTTAAAATAAACTAGGACTTTTAGAAGTTCTATAACGCATTTATCCGCCTAATAGGGGAATATAACTATCCTATTAATATTTAGAAGTAGGAATTTAATTAGAAATTCCTAATTAATATATAAAATACCCTTCCATTCGCTTATAATAAAGATATTATCAATTTTTCAATTCCCGTACGTATAGTTAAGAAATATATAGAAAATAGCTAATGCTTATAGACAGTTAAATATAAGGGTAAGGATAAGGATTATGGAAATTCTACTTCTTTGATTAAATTCTTCCTGATTAAACGGTTTTGGTAAGGCCAAAAAACTTCTTGATTTTAATCTTTATCTATAGCTAAAGGTTCGGAGTTTCGCCGCTCCTCTAATATATTTAAGAAAGAAATATGTAAGCTATTGAAAGAAGATAAAAATTTTATTTATAAATACATTGATTATCGATTTAAAAATCATCCTAGTAAATATTACGATTTGAATTGTATCAATTAATTCATCGACCAATTTACCTATAAGGCTGAGAGTTTTACCGAAGAAGTAAAAAGTTAATTACCCTAAGGATTATAAATTTCTTCCTAGGGATTAAATGAGTAAATAGCTATTCTTGTAAATTAAAGATAAAAGTAACAAAATAATCAAAAATACAATAAAGTTTCTCAAATAGTTATTTAAAGGGGGAAGTATTATTTACCTCCTATAGTATAATAGATAGTAGTAAATCTCTAACTATAATTAATATATTTATCAACTTAGGGGTAACTAGAAATATCTTTATAAATAAGAATTTTGGTAGCCAATTCCTAAACCGTTTTTAAATCGAGTAACTCTAGGGTTTCAAACCCTATACCGTAGGTAGCTATAGTAAATAATATAGCGAAATAATTAATTTCTACCTACGGGGTACTGTCTAAATCCAAAATCGGTTCGTCCCTAATAAAATGATAATAGTTATTGATTTAAATTACTACCTAATCATAAGAAAATATTAGATATAGAAGTATAGGGTTTTAGTAAACGCTGCTGATTAATACTTCATCTTCTTCTAAATTAAAGAAAAAGAAGAAATAGAAAAAAAGGTTTAAAAAGAAAAATCCCAAATCTTAAAAAAAGATTACCCGAAGGATTTACGAGTTGGAATTATCTATTTTAAAAACTAATAAACTAAAGTAATCCAAATTACCTATATTAAATTGACCTATCGAATTATTCAGGGAACTTATTATTTAACCAATCGGTAAGGGGGAAGACGAAGCGTTAATTAAAATAGAAAAGGAATTGTATGATTGATATATAACTTTTAACAAGTAAAAGAAATCTAATTTATTAATACATTAGAAATATTATTACCATATTTCTTACTATATTTAATATGGAATAAGAAAATAACCCTTATTCAAATGAGGATATTCACAATTAATATTATTTAAAAAGAAGTAGATTAAATTAGTATAAGCATTACAACAATCTCGCTATTATAGGAGCTGAGGCCTTCCTAGAATTCATTAAACGAAAATATATAGGCAGTATCAATTCATATAAATTAAATAAGTTTATTAAAAATAAATCGTACAAGAATAAAACTTTAATAGAGGATAAGGAGGAATGTAACAGCACGATTCTGGGCACAGACAAGGCTGGGCCAAAGAAGTCGATTTGAATAAATCAATAAAGCTAAAGAGTAGAAAGAGAAGAAGCAGCCGAAGGCTAGCAGAAGCGTTACGGGTTTAAATACCGTTATACAATTCTACTAATCCTTACCGCTTTCTAGGGGTCGCAATAAGGTACAATAAAACGTATCCTATCGTATAGGTCTATTAAGCATATAGTCAACTGCTAATGCTATGATATTACCCCCCCCCCCTTATAATAAAGGCTTAGCCCCAAAGCCAAAAAAGAAAGAAAGAAAGAAAGAAATATTAATATATAAAAATAATAGCTCAAATAGGATTTGAATACGTTATAACTAGTCAATTATTCACTTTTTTCTCAACGTATAAAGGCTTTATAGTAATATATATATTAAATGAATAAAATTGGATTTCGTCAATTCCAATCACAATCTAGTATTTATACTACTTTTTGAATTCATTTGAATAATTTAAGTAATTAATACAACTCTAACTAAAATTGTAATTTTGGATTGAAAAGGAAACTGTTGATTTATTAATCATTGTAGCGAATAATCCTAAAATTTGATTGATTAGTCAAATACCAATTTCCAATAAACACACTATAACTTTACTATTTATAGAAGATAATAATAAGGGGGTTTGGGTAATTCTATTGATTCTGAGCGAGTATAGGAGGGTTTGTATGTAGCAATTTGAATCCCTCTTTCTTACTTAAAGATTAGGCGATTTCAGCTAATTAGAGCTTGTAAATAGATTAGTCCCGCCTTGCAATCCCTCCTATCACCCCCTTATTATAAAATATAAGACAAGAACTATGCTAACAAACTTTTAGACGTGGTAACCCTACAATGCATCTCACCCCTATAATATACTATGTAACTTCATAATTTATCACGGGCAATGGGTAGACGGTAGATGTGATCGTACGTAATTGTACGAAGGAGAAAGGAAGAGAAAGTGCAGCCAAGTGCCTAGAAGGCTAGCCTTATGAAGGCGGCCGCCAACGGGTCTAACAATCCTATAGCAAGTAGCGTTCTAATTAATTAATTACCGGTAATAGTAATACCTTGCCGGTAATGCCAGCGTATAGCAGTCTTAAAAGTTATTGTATATTAGCACTAGGCATAAGGTATATAAGCTAGCCTTATAATACTTCCTTAAATTGAAAGAAATTATATAGCTAACTAATATTATATAAAATAGTAGAAATCCCTATTAAATAAGCAGTCTATATTCGAAAAGCCTCTATAGCCGTCGTCGCCGGCTAGTATCGCTATAAATTCTACTATAGAATTATTACCTTCCGCTCTACTTCCTCCCATTTTTCTTTCTCTCTCTATCTCTTTTCTAATATTACTTAATCCGGTAAGTATAATGCTTTAGAATATTTATTATAAAAAGCTTAAATAGCGTTGGGGACTATAGATATATTAGTATATAATTAATATAATAATATATATAAGGGTACCTAAATAATAAAATATTCCTAATAACCTTTATTGTTCTTCCGGCAATTATTAATTTTAATAAATTTAGATTCTATAGATTCCTCTCTATTATCGGTCCTCCTTATAATATAATTATAATTAATATAAACGTTTTATTCTTTTATATTTATTTACTCTAATAGGCCTTCCTTATTTTATAGTTTAATTTTATTAATGTAGAAAGTAGGGTTATATTTTATATTAATTAGAAGTTTAAACGTTACTTAATAGCTATTTACTTTAAGGATTTCAAATAGTTTTTTAAAGAATAGTATTAATTTAGTATAGGAGCGGCTAATATTAAGGTTTTCAGTATTAAAAAAGACTTTATCCCCCATCTTATATTTTGATATATTAGATTGTTAGGTATTTATATTATTTTTATAGTATTACTATATTTATTAGGCTTAAATTGTAACGAAGTTTAAAAATTATTTAAATTAATTAACTAATTTATTAGCTTTAAAATATTTAATCTATTACGTTATTAATATCTCCGGTAAATATAGCTTCGCTAGCTTAACGCCTATACAAGGGTAGAAATTGTAATTAGCAAAGAAAAGGGAACCGCCTATAATCTTAGAAATCAAATTATTATTAGCGAACTTCACAATTAGTAACTAATTTACCTAATTATTTTAAATTTAATTAATATAGAGATAGAGGTATTTTTCTATTTTTATATTAATATATTCGGTCTACCTATTAATAATAGAATGAAAAATAGAGGAAGGTTTAAGCCCGATTTCTAATTATAACGAAAAGGCTCTTTAAAATTATAAAATAAATCAAGTATTACAATCGGAGATAATGGAATTTAGCAATTTATAAACATTATAAACTTTTTTAATAAAATATTCCGCTAATTCTTCTACCGTTAGACCTTCGGTAGGAATATAATACTTTATTTTTATAAATTAATTAATAATAATAGCAATATATTTAAATTCTTATTTATAATATAGGTAAAATATAAATAGGGTAATATAATTAATTGAAATATCCTTCTATAGTACGAATAGTATTGCTAACGGTTTAAAAAAATTATAGGGGGTGTATTATAATAATTTAAATTTAGCGTATACTAGATAGGCCTTATAATAAAATTAGATTATGATATATATTCCTAATTAAAAGAAGGATTATATTAATAATAAGTAGGTTTTCTTATAGTTTTGATATTTAGTAGCCGGTAAATTATAAGTATAATAGAGGAATAGAAAATAAAGTTTTATATCAATAGGGTCTATAAGGACAGCGCTATAAAAAGACGTTTAACTTTAAATTATTCGATATTTGACGAAGGGGATTTTTTTTATATAATTTCTTACTTCTTCAAATTATATTTATTAATTTAAATTCGATAGGTAAATAATAATATTTTAGAGAAATATAAATTTCTTATAACTATTTACTACTAAATTATTTATTAATTCTTTATTTAACGTTTCTAAAGCGTATATATAAATAATATTAACGTTAATATTATCCTCCTTAATTTCGCTTTCTAAAATAAAAACTTTATTAATAAAAATATTATAGTTAAATAAAACTTTATTCCTAATTAATAATCGTTTATCAGTATTATTTTTAGGTAAATCTTCTAGCTTCCTATATAATATATTAGGGCGTACTTATAAAGATCCCGGGCGATATTTAATTATAAAGTTGAAATGAGAAAGGAATTGCGATTAATATATATAATAGGGAATTAATTATTTATTAATTATAAAAGTCTTTAAATTTTTAAAATTGGTAAAGACCTCGAATAATTCTTAAATTCCCTCTAATTCGGAGCGCTATTCCTTAAGGGCTTTAACGATAATTAATAATTCTTTATTATAAATATTATAATTATATTTAATTATAAAGTATCGTTAACTAAAGTAAACAATTAGGTATAAAATTCCTTCCTTACTATATTAAGATAGTATATTACTATACGCTTAATTCGAAATATTTATTTTAATAATAATCTATTTTAATTAATTATAAATTTAGAGTATTAAATTACTATTAAACGCCCTCTTAAGGGTTTTAAAAGACTTTTAATAACTATCGGTCTACTATTATTCTACTAATTTCTTCGTTAATTTATATAACGGATTAGCAATAATTAAAATATATTTAATAAATCGCTAGTAGAAGTTAATAAAATTTAGAAAGTACTATAATACCTTTTTCAATTTTAGGGCTTCCTAAATAATAATAGTAAATACTTTATTAGGATTTATTTCGAATTTTCCTAAAGTAATAATTAAACTTAAATATTTTATTTTCGTAATATAGAATTCGTATTTATCGATATTGATTTACAACCCTATTCGAATTATCCGTTATAGGACCTCCTTAATATAATTTTTATAATCTATTTTACTATCCACGTAAATTAAAATATTATTAAAGTATATTATTATATATATATTAAGGATATTATATAAAACGTTATTAATATAATTCTAAAAGGTTCCCGGGGCTCCCTAGAAGCCGAATAAATAAATAATAAATTTATAAAGGCCGAAGCGGGTAATAAAAATAGTAAACTATTTATAACCCTCCCTTATACAAATCCTATTAAATATAGCAATTATATTAAATTTAATAAAAATCTTTATATAATATATAATATTCAAGGTCTCCTTAATTAATAATAATAGGTAATACAATTTTAATATTATATTATTAATATTTTAATAATTAATATAAATACGGACGCCGCCGCCTAATTTCTTTACTAAGAAGATAGAGGAGGCGGCCGCCGATTAAGACGGTTAGATAAAGCTTTTTTTTAAATTATTATTAATCTATTTCTTTATAATATTAATTTCGATTAGGGATATATATTATAGCTTTACGTTAAAGGGGGTTGCCCCCGGCTAGAATTCGATTTTATAATTATATAATTGGTTAGGAGGGACTTATTCGGTTAAAGAAGGGAGGAACGCTATTATTTTATTAATATATTACCGTCCCTCTATCTTCTTTAGGATAGTAATAATCTTATCCTTCGTTTTAATCGGTTAATTAACTCTATTGAAGAATTTCTTCGTATTTTTATTAGAAATTTTAATTAGGTATATATACCGGATTATTTCTTTATAGAGGGGCGCATCCTAATTAAAGATATTAATTAAATAGATTACTTTAATTAGAATCGCTACTTCCTAAAATTCCTTAAATAAATAAGCGCTAACCAAATTATCGATAAAGAAATAGAAAAGAAGAGAAAGACTTTCTTTATATTATTAATTATTATTATTTAAAATATTAATAATTATCCCTTTAATTAGGTCTATATTCTAGGTTTCTATTATAGTAACTAGCCTCTTAAATTTAATATAATTCGTAACGTATAACTATAATTATTAAAATTTATAAATATAATTGAAAGTAATTATATTAAACTCCCTAATATTATTTAATTTAATAGAAGAATCTTTTTCGAAATTACAATAGCAATAGGTTGAATAGTACAATACGCCTACAAAAACGTATTATTTATAAAGGTAAATATAAGGTTCGTAGTAAATAGGTTCTTTAATTTTAATTAGGAGTATTACTATACCTATAATACTAATTTTAAATCCAGCCCTATTAACTATTAATATTTTAATCGGTATTAAAATAAATTAATAATTACCTTAAATAATCTATAAAATTCCTCTAATATATTCTATTAAAAGCGATAAAAGTAAGGAAGGTACCGGTTTTCCTTTAATAGGGCTAGTAATTCTATTCCTTAAAGTTATTACCGGTATCCCTCTAGTAGAATTTTAAATAGAATTAGCAACTCCATTTTCTAGGGTTATTACTAATATCCCCCCGGCGGAGCTTTAAATAGAATTAATAATTCTATTCTCTAAAATTATTACTAATATCTCCCTAATAGAATTTTAAATAGAATTAATAATTCTATTTCTAGGGGTTATTACTAATATTTTCCTAGCGAAGGTAGCGGTATTATATTTCGGAATTAATTAGAGGGTTGGAACGCCTTTACTATAGATAATTATAACTGAAACTTAATTAGCAAAGGTTTTCGAAATTATTAATTAGGTTCTAGAAAGATCCGCTAATAGGTAGCGGCCCTTATAATTAAAATTAGTAAAATAGATTCTATATTAATTATGATTAATTTTAGGTTTATAATATTATATCTATAAGACTTCTAAAATAATTAGGTAATTCTTCGAAATATTATAAATTAGAAAAGTAATTATTTCATTATAATATCCGATCCGGAATTTAACTATTACTCCTTTAGAAATAATACTTTTAATAATTCTATTAACTAAAATAAACTTTTTTACCTAGCGGAGACGAAAATAGGGAAAGTAATACTTTATTATGAAAAAATAATTAATAAAAGCGAATATAAAGTAATTAAAATTGATAAAAGTAATATAATAATTTTTATATAATTTTATAATAATATAAGAGGATAAGAATATTGAATTTAAAGAAGTAGAACTATTTAACAATTATATTTTAACCTTTTTTAAACCCTTTAATTAAAAAGAATTTAAAATTTATCTCTATAATACCAATAGGAAAAGCTTTTATATACAATTAAGTATAAAAGTTAAATACTTTCTAATTCGTTATAATATTTATTATTAATAATGGTAATAGTAGGGAATATAGCGGGAATTATAGCGGCGGTAGCGGTAGCGGGCATAGTTTTAATAGTATAAACCTCTTCCCTACTATAATATTCCTTACCCTTACCTTTACTTTTATTCTTTTTACCCTTCTTATATTAAAGGCCTTAAGTATTATAATCAATAAAAGTAAAGTAATTACGGGTAATATAACTATTACTGTTGCAATAGTAATATTTATTATTATAAGTACGTTAATTAAATACGTTCTTATAAATAAAAATAGCGAGGTCGACGGTATTAAGGTCTATTTTATTATTACCTTAGTTAATGAAAATGTTATTAATATTGTAAGAATTAGTATTATTTATATTGATATTATTAAAGTTATTACCGGCGGAAATATTATTATTAAAAATATAAATATTTATTTTATAGCGGTAATTAATATTTTCTAGGTTATTAGTAATAATACGATAAATTGCGAATTATTTCTTAAAGTCGTTAACTTTAGGAAGGTTATAGTATATAAAAACGTTATAAGGATATTTATTAATTTTATTATATAAGTAGTAGACTTTTATAGAATTATTAAAGCTGTAGAGGTTTATTAAATTGGTAAATTCTAATTCGAACTTTGTAAAAGATATATTTTTTATAAAGAATTTTTTGAAGCGGCGGCCGGTATTTATTTTTAAATTAATATTCTAGAAATAGGTAATTAAATATTCTATAAATTCAGCATTAATTTTCTAACGTTAAAAGGTTATATCTCTTCTATTTTAAATAATATTTAAATTATCTTAGATACCGGATAAGATTTCGGGGTTTAGTAGTATAGCGGTACGGATAATTTTAATATTTTTATTAATATAAAGGAAGGGGTTATATTTCTATTGGGATTAGATATAGAAATACTATATTTCAAAAATTTTATACCTACGGGCGGCGTTAATATTCTCCTTACTAGTAAAAATCGGCGGATTCTTTATAATCTATTTTAAAGATAATATTTTAATATTAATATTAGGAATTTTAGTAAAGTTATTATATAGAGATTTAACGTTAGTACTATAGATTTGAATGTAGTGTAGTCTATAGTGAAATCGTTGAATTTGTTTTAGAGGGCGCTAAATTCGGTTTTTTAATTAAGTAATTAAAGTTTTTTAAATTAAGATCGTTTTAAATTTTGATTACTATTATATAGGTAGTTTACAATTTATTTTTACTATACTTAAAATTAATAGTAATATCTTTATACTAAATAAAATTATTATAATAAAGGCGATTAAGTAGAGTAATAATTAGAAAGTAGGATTTTAAATAATATTATTAATTGAATTGAGGTAGGTATAAGGAATAACATTCTTCTCCTTATTATTATTAATACCAATAAAAAAATTATTAATTGCCGTCGAGGGAAGAAGCTCGATAAGAGTTACTTAATAAATAGTAATATCGGTAGTACTAACGATTTCGTTAAATACCTTTTAAATATCGTTTAAATTAAATAATGTACTCCTAGAAAAAATATTAAAATTGATAAAATTATTAATATTATTGCTAGGGGAGAAGGACGTATAATTACTACTCTTATTATTAAATATAAAAAAGGTTAATTATACGAAGTAATCTTTTATCCCTTAGATAAAAATATTTACCCTTATTTATTGAATAAAGGGAGTGAGACTAGGATTTATAATTATTATAATTACAATTATTAATTGGGGTATTAGATTTAGCAATTCGTTAACGAAGTAATTTCTATACGTATACGTATTTAATATTAAAAATTAATTTCGTAATAAAAGAAAAGGTTTACGTTGTGAATGTAATAGTTTAAAGGTATAATTAATTATTAGGTAATAGGTAGACGGTAGATGTGATTGTATATAATTATACGAAGGAGAAAGGAAGAGAAAGTGTAATCGAATGCCTAGAAGGTTAGCCTTATAAAGGCGGCTGCTAGCGGGTCTAACGATCCCGCGGCAGGCAGCGTTCTGGCTAATCAGTTGCCGGCAATGGCAATGCTTTACCGGTGATGCCAGCGTACGGCAGTCTTAGAAGCTGCTGTACGCTGGCACTAGGCACAAGGCACACAGGCTAGCCCTGTGACATAATTAGGATTTAAAAAATATTAAAAACTGGCTATTTTTGTAGCGATTTCAATAGTTTAAAATGTTTTAAAATTATTCTTAATGTTCTTGAATAGTATGTAGTATCGATTCGAATACTCTCCCTAACTCTTATAATAGTTTTATTATCATTATTACTATAGTAACCTTTTTTTTTAAGAAGTTTGCTTCAAAGTTTTACAAACTTTAATAATTTCTTCCATCCGTATAAATATATTATTACCCCATTTTTTAACTTTTCTTTTACTTCTATATTTTATTAACTTAAGTTAAGTCTATAAATATCAAATTTAGTAGATTTTTATAATCAATTCAACGTTCGTATTATTGAAAGCCTTAGCCGCTTTGGTATATACGATTTTAATATTATAGTTAATAGCGGTTAAGTTATCATATATACTTCCTAATATATCCCTAAATTTCTATAGGGTTTAAAAGTATAGTTAATTCTGATGATTTTGTTTCTAGGTAGTATATTTAATAGTAATAGTTAGGCGGATAAGATATTGTTGTGAAAAATTGCTTTGGAGTTGTTAATAATAATAGATTTATTTATTAGCTATATTTTAGTCTTTATAAATTTTAATTTGAGGTTTCTGCTATTTACCCCCTTCTATAAGGCTTTTTAATGATATTAGAGGAATTGTAATTTATTTATTGATTTAGGTATTAGAAAGTTATTGAAATTCCTGACTAAAATCTTTCAAATACGATTTTACTATTAAACAGATTGAATAATTAAATAGTTGAGTTTTTTAAAAAGTGTAGGGAGGTAAAAAGAGTAATTGAATTTTGTATTGAAATATTTCAAAAACAAAAATATGGAATAAATGATTTAAATACTTATTAAGGATTGATAAATGCTAACTCCAATTCATTAGCTTTGCTTTCAATACATAAACCTCCTTTACTTATTTTGAAGTAATTTTCGAATTATTTTATTTATTCGAAGTATTATTATACTTCTAACTTTCAAATTTATTATTTATATTATTATAAAATTATGGATTTCAAAGGTTAAAATTAGAAACGTAAATAACGGGGGTTAATTCTTTACCTTTGAGAGTTTTAAGTTTAATAACAGTTATTTAAATTATTATAATAGTTATTATTAAATATACCTTCTTTATTAATATAGTCCTAAAAACCTTCGTACCCTTTAATTTTTGCTTTTAAAGATTGTATTCGTTTATATTAGTAATATTAGTTAGGATAATAGCCTTATTACGTTTCTAGGTTTCTAAAAAGTCGAAGAAGGTAATTAAGGTTTCCCTAGTAGATCCTTTTATTTTAATAGATTCGAAAGGGTTCAAAAGTATAATTTTGATAGAAGGATTCCTTTTAATAAACCGATTTATTTAGTAGGCGCCTACTTAATTCTTATTATTACTTCTTTTTAATATTAATATTGCGAACTTGATTATCTAACAGCGGTTTGGAGCCTGGTTAGTTTTTTCCTTATTTAATATATATTAATAGATAACCATTTTTATATGAGTAATAATTATTGTGTCGAAATTTTAGAGTTATATTTAGATGTAATACCCTATATATATCAGGATAATGTAGATTGCATAACGCTATATTACTTTGATGTAGATTGTTAGGAATGACCGTTCAAAATAGCTTCGAATGTTAAATTAAGGAGTTCATTTTTCTAAATTGCTATAGCTAGAAATTGATTAATTTAAGGTTGTTATAGTAGAGTTATTAATATTATTATTAGGGGAAAACGCATGTGGGACGCGATGTATTGTGGGGGGGATGCATTGTAGGGTTCCGACTCCTAAGGACTAATATATATAGTCTCAGTCGCTCAGTTACCTACGATGGCCCATGCGTCGCTTAAACCTATAAGGCTAAATGGTTGTTACATCCGGGCCCCACCACCCTCACCCACCCACCAATCAATATCATACTATTTTGCCCTGTAGGTCCAAAATGACTGCGCCACGGGGTGGCGGGGAAGTGGATAGGGGCTGACTAAGGTTGAACGTCTGTTATGAGAGACTAGATATATACAGTTTATATGACAGCGTCTCAACTGGCTAATTGGGGAATCGTTGCTGCTCTGGTGCTAACGCGGCAGACTACCAATAACGATCGATAGTGTCGACACTACAGGCCAGCGCCGACATGTTCTGTAACGGTTGGAACGCTCAGATGCCTTTGAACTGTTTAACCGAACCAACGCCGTTAAGCGCGGTACAACCGTGCCCAGGAGACACGGTGCAAGGTGGAATGGAGACCCCGCTGCGGAAGTCTACCGGTAGTCCAATGATAAGACGGCTTGCAACCTTCCTTTTGCACCAGGCTGGACATTTGCGCCATTGTGCCTTCCTGTTCGGTAAGTAGGTACTTACTGTAGCCAAGTACACTAGTCTAGAGGTGGCCGTGTCGCTGTCAACTTATATCGACTTTTGTTCAGTTTCATCAGTTGGTCGGGCTCACACCGTGACTAAGCCCTCGGTCAGTGCAAGACATTCGCGGTGAGCTCAGCGAACCTCGCTGCCTGCCACCCGGCGCACACCACCAGGCCTGGTAGCCAACTCACTAAGTTCTCTGCGATCGGCATATTCGGCCGAAAGAAAGCGCATTGCAGTGCGCTTTGCAGTGCTCAAGCAGCATGAAGGCTGTCATCGCAGTAGTGGCGTTGCCCGTGCGAACGAGTCTACGTCGTTGCGCAGCGAAGACGATGCTCACGCCAAAAACTACACCAACAGCCAGGCGCTTTTTTGGAGCGTCATCGAGTTGTTATCGCCAAAGCTTGGATCCACGCAATCGGTTTGCGCCCAAGGAATACCTGGGCAAGGAGATTGTAGACGACTATGCAATCCTCAGAGACCAGTATGGTGAGTTCCGAGCTGCTCCGTCTATCCAAACAATCATAGCACACGTCACTGACTGCTCCAGAAACACCCGAAAACCCCATCGTTCTGGCCCATGGCCTTCTTGGCTTTGCTGAACTAAAGCTCGCCGGTTCCTTTCTGCCTTCCATCCACTACTGGCACGGTATCAAGGACGCGCTTAGCAGCAGGAAATGTGAGGTCATTACCACCACCGTCCCTCCAAGCAGCTCGGTCGAGCAGCGTGCGGCTGAGCTGGCCCGTGGCATAGAAGCCCGGGCCCAGGGAAAGAGCGTCAACATCATAGCCCACAGCATGGGCGGTCTGGATGCTCGATATATGATCTCGCAGCTCAAACCCACCGGTGTAAGGGTCAAGTCGCTCGTCACCGTTGCTACTCCCCACCATGGCAGCACCTTTGCTGACTATTTGATGGATGAAATTGGCCCTGAACGCTTGCCCAGTCTTTACAACATATGGGAGCGCATCACCGGCTTTGAGACGGGAGCTTTCAACCAGCTGACCAAAAGGTATATGACTGAAGATTTCAACCCCAAGACACCCGATGACCCCGCCGTCCGTTACTTCTCGTACGGAGCCATGGTCCACGAGAAACCACCCTTCCTTAGCCCTTTCCGCCTTTCCCACGGAATTATTCACGGCATCGAGGGGCCCAATGATGGTCTCGTCAGTGTACAGAGCAGCCAGTGGGGCACGTACAAAGGGACGCTCTCTGGCGTGAACCATCTTGATCTTATCAACTGGAGCAATAGATTCCGCTTCACCTGGCAAAAGTGGACGGGCAGGCCGCCTACGTAAGTTTTCAAGTCGCTCATCTCGGCTCCCCTTCCCTTATTCCGGGCCTTTCTGACTCCACTGACCCCAGGTTTAATGCAATTGCCTTCTATCTCGACATTGCCGACATGCTTGCGAAGGAAGGACTGTGACCCCCTCAGAATTATGTGCTCGTTATATAGTAGAACAATGCTGCTCTGGCTGTTCTCAAGTTTGAGACATTACCGCAAGTCGATAACATAACGGCCGCGGCGTCTTGCATCAACATCGTATAGGTATCATTCACCTCCCCTCCCCTCCCTCCTATCCTTCTACATTGCACTACCTTACAAATCCCGGGGTGTTATGCATCGAAGGGCCGCGCTGACACTAAGCAGCAAATTGCAGATGAATCCAAAAAAAAAAAAATCAAAAAAAAAATGTGTCTGTCAGTGACACCGAAAGCAGGGGGGCGCCAACAATGCTACAAGCTTGCGCGTGAGACGGTGACACTTCATCATAGCTGTGCTCTCAAAGGATGGACTCATCTATAAAGAGAGAGTTACAAGCTCAGGAGAACGGCTGCCCTGCGGTTCCCTGATCTATTTAATAACCTGGTTAGAAGACATGCACTGGCTTTCAGAGATCGTGTGACCGACAGCCATTATGTCAACGTTTAAACGAAGGTCAGGGGTGTCTCGTGCCGATACTGTTCGACTCGTTGCTGATCCACGGAAGGGTCACGCAACGGACGGATATTTTATGATGAAATCCCCGGCTTGATCAGGACCGGAAGATAGTAGAATAGTGTGGGGGGTTGGATTGTTTTTAGACCTACAAGTACGTCCTGGTCAAGAATCACGGTCACAACTCATGCGACCTTCTAGAGGAGTCGGTTTGTGTAGATCCATTACGACAATGAGACACAGAAGGACGGACTCCCACTTCATTCCAATACTACATACACATGTGCTGAGAGCCGAATATGGACTGGTTCCCAAGCGTGAGTGTACAAGGCAATGGAACGTCACACAGCCTTGAATAAGGTGCATATGATGGGGTTCTGTCGCAGAACGGCCAGCAATCTTGTCGAGGATCTCAAAACTTCCCCGCCACTCCTAGCTGAGCGTATCGTTTGGAGGTTCGAATCCTGCCGCGCAGCATGCACTTGCCCAAAACGCGACTGACGCACAATAGCGTTCACTGCCTTCATTTCCAAGTGACCGGTTCCTTTCGGTCTCATGACCTGAAACTTTTACAATTCTCATCAGCATGTCATGACCAACGACGGTAGTCGATACTTTTGCAACAAAAAGAAGACCGGACGAGATACGAAGCTGGAGACGCAAGCAATCACCCTCTTGCGGTCGACAGTAACAACCATACCCTAACATGAATCACTGGTCAGATCCGAAAGGAGTAGTGGACTGGTAAACCGACCAGGACCCGGACGCTCTAGACACAACTACCACTTGGGTTTCATCTGTAGTACGCATGACGCACCGTTTCCAACCCGCATCGGTGAGACTCTCGCCAGCCTTCGTGTCTATCATTGTGCCGACATATCGATCCTGGTTTGTGACTAGTTACCTCAACCCACCGGTTGAGCAACAAACGTGGAAGCTCTCCTAACAACCGTGCAATGCCCCAACCCCGCGGCATTATGTGTGGGATTCTCGAACGTTACGAATCGACAATCACATATTGATGTTGTAAGACTAGCACCAACAGTGGTGGGTGATCAATCTGGACACCGCCCTGCCAAGCGCTATTGCCTCGGAATAGGCTTGATTGGAGGCCCGTACCCTCGAAAGTGCTGGGTCAGTTGATGTCTGCACACGCGTTCAGAGGGCGCATACTATTTTGTACATACCCCCTACTAATCTGTGAGCGATCTATAACGGATCAATCTATAACGGTTGATCAGAAGCGACTTGTCACTTCACTAGGGTAATTTAAACTCAGCCTCTCTACTGCATGAACACACCTAGAGCAGGAGTGGAAACTAGTGACGATGAGCCACGGCTGCATTTGGTTCCCTCATGGGTGATCTTGAGTGACCTTGATCCTCGAAATTCTCCATCTGCGCACTCAATCCACAATTGGTGGCCCAGGCTTACATACGTTACGTACCTAGTTAAGCTCCCATCATTCTCATGTACGGCAGATTCTCAAAATCACCTTCCGTCTTCAGAAAACGACAACCGCAACAGCTGTGGGCACATGGTTTTCGGGTGGTCACATCCAGCTTCCAATATGCTTTTTGTGCCTCCTAATGAATTGTTTTGTAGGAGGCAACGATTTTGGGGTCCTGTTGTCATACTGCTGTTGTCAACGCTTGGTCTCTTGGGTTCACGAACTCATTGCCTGCATTGTGGATTCAGCAGTCCCCACGAGACATGCCATCTTCCCAGGGTCGACACTCCAACCACCTCTTCAACGGATATCCTCAATTTACCCCGCATAGCGCATGCTGATGGGTCATTACTAGATAGATGATCGATCTTTCGTGTCTCCTCCTGATTTCCCATCGTGATGCGGGGGTACATAGGCCGACGTTGAGGCCCGTCTTAGGTTGGGCTGCATGAAGACTTATAAGACGAGACAACACTTGCTAGTGCATTAGGGAGTGGGTCTGAGAGCTGAGACTACCCCACCTAGGCCGTTTGATTTCGCACACAGTCGGATCTTCCGGGTCGATCTTCCGGTGTTTCTCGGAGCTTTATAGGGGAGACGTTGTGGATATGTCTTGTTCGCCAAGATGCTACATACTTACTGTAGATCTCCCGCGGTTACGGCATGTGCATCGACATCATGCAGGAGGGTACAATGCTCGTGCCGATCTCGATGGTCAAGCTTGTCCGGTTGGGGACGGGTACTATAGTAGCGACCTTGGTCAACAGACATCCAGGTCTGGCCTTCTTCCATGTCTTGAGTCAAGCCTTCTCGGTGGCCGTCAAAACATGGCCACGCTATGCTCACCTGTCCCCATGATATCTGGTTCAGGCAACCTACCAGTTGGAGAACCTGGCATCAAGGATGATTTTTGTTAATTACAATATGGACTGGCGGCTCCTCGTGACTAATGAGCATTTAGTCCCGTCATCCCCCAAGCTCGTGTCGACTGATATCATCTCAGGTCCTTCTTTCCTTATAACATATGGGTTGCGTCCGTCCACTCTCACAGACCCCCCAACTTGCAGCTCTCCCACATTCGCCCACCCAGGACAGCCCCTTCTGCCTGCATGAGTCCTTCCGAAAGGCACGTCAGTAGCTCCGCAAGTATAGGACAACTCCTTCAGGTTATCGATCAGTCTCTCTTTGGTCCGCGATTCGCCTTTCCGAGACCCCCTTCACGATCTTCCTCGCCATGTGGTCTTCGAAGATTGTGGCCATTGTGGCTGCAACATGTTGCGGAATGACTACTGTGCATGCCTCAACTTATAAACCTGCGAGGCCACCAGCGGTACCGTTGGCAGTGCGGACACCATATTTGAACTCGTGGCTACAATGTGAGCCTGAGTGCTTGCTTCCGGATAACTGGCCACGACACTGGACGTAAGTGTCAGTCATCCGCACATTTGGCGTTACTATCACCCACTAACTAAATCTTGCATTTGTGTAGTACACAAACTCTGGGGTGGCAGGGCCTGGTGGCAGTCAATGGGAAGGTGTTCAACTGGATGGGAAGAGCCTTTCAGAATCCGGTCGTCAGGCAAGTGTCCTTGGAGTATACGTCAACAAAGAGCATATTCGTCTTTGACGTGGACGGCAAGGTCGACCTTACTGTCACCTTTCTATCTCCGGTGTTTGCAGATGATCTATCCAGGCAATCGCAGCAGTTTTCGTATATATCTGCAAAGGCCAAATCTGCCGACGGAAAGACCCATGATGTTAGGCTCTATATGGATGTTTCTGGAGGTTAGTACTCATTCCACATTCCACCATTTCCGTGCCGTTGATGTGGTTACCTGTCGAGCTAATATTAACCCAAAGAATGGGCAAGCGGCGATCACTCCCAAAAGATCACTTGGACTCATGACAAAACCCACAAGCTGGATTACCATGCATTCGAACGGACCGAGCAAGTCGAGTACGGCGAGAATGGCGAGATCGCCGCTTGGGGAAGATGGTACTTCACTACTGGTTCTGACAGTGGGGTAAGTACAAATCATTCAGTCAAGCTGGAGAATTTGAGTAAAGTAGAGTCTACGGCTAAATAACATTCTGCTGCAGCTGAGTTGGCAAATAGGCTCTGACCAAATCGTACGAAGTCAGTTTGCAAGCAATCAAACACTGGCAAATACCGTAGACGCCACTTTCAGAGCTGTTCAGGAAGACTGGTGAGTTTCCAGCCCCATGATTGAATATCTGTGTTACGAACCACTAATCATCTTAGGCCGGTATTTGGATTCTCTCACAACCTCGGCAACGTTGGGACTAGCGATGTAGAACGGCTTTTTACGTTGGGCTTGATTCAAGACAATGTGATCCACTTCGCAGGCATCAACAAAACCCTCGATGCCGTCCCTGGACTGTGGCAGTCTTACTTCAATCACGATGACCAACAGGCCATTGACGCCTTTTACGACGATTATCGGTATGCAGCTACTCACAGCGGTGAACTAGATGACAGGATTCAGCAGGACTCGGTCAAGGTCGGCGGCCAAGACTACGCAACTATCACGACGCTTGCAGTCCGCCAAAGCTTTGGGGCACTTCAGTTCGGCGGCATGCCCTCAAAGCCCTACATTTTCTTGAAAGAGATCAGCTCGAACAGCGACATCCAGACGGTTGACGTCATATTTCCGGCATACCCTATTCTGCTGTACCTGAATGCGACACTCGCAAGGTACCTTCTTGATCCCTTGTTCGAGAACCAGGAGAGCGGAGCGTACCCGAACAAATGGGCCGAGCACGATCTGGGAACTTTTCCTGTAGCAAAGGGTTATCCATCTGGCAATGACGAGCCAATGCCGCTAGAGGAGTGCGGGAACATGGTCATCATGACGCTGGCCTATGCCGAGCGCACGGGCGACAGCAACTTTCTCGAGGAACACTACCCGATACTCTCGCGATGGGCAGAGTTCCTGGTCGAGGACTCGTTGATCCCGTCTAACCAGCTCAGCACGGACGATTTTGCCGGTACCTTGGCGTATGTTCACATTCCAGTCAACTTTTATAATGATCATGACTGACAGATTCTTTTTTGTTTGGGGGGGTCCAGGAACCAGACAAACTTGGCCATTAAAGGCATCATAGGCCTTAAGGCCATGAGTAGAATTGCCAACCTAACTTCCAGCAGCGATAACTGGGGTACGATCGCAGATGAGTACTTGGAGCAATGGAAGGTTCTGGCCATCAATAATGATACCGACCTTCCGCACACGACTTTGAGCTATGGTGACAAGAACAGTTATGGTGAGGATATTCGCCTTGTTTACTTGCTTCCTGATGTGTCGCATTTAACCTCTTTTGCACGACCCAGCGCTCTGACAAAGAACCCCAGGTCTTCTCTACAACATATACGCAGATAAGCTCTTGGACCTCAACTTTGTCGACCAGTCGATTTTCGACATGCAGTCCAAGTTCTACCAAAGCATTGCGCTGGAATACGCCGTCCCACTTGATACACGCCACACCTGGACCAAATCAGACTGGATGATGTTTGCAGCGGCAGTTTCCGGCCCAGACACCAAGGCAATGCTAATCAACAAGCTCGCAAATTGGGTCGGCAACACGACAACGAATAGAGCCATGACAGATCTGTATGATGCAGAGACAGGTGGGTATCCGCAGGACGGCCCGACGTTTGTGGCCAGGCCTGTCGTGGGTGGAATATTCGCATTGTTGGCACTGCCCTCCTGAAGGACTGAGTTGAGAGTATGAAAAGGAGCTCCGTTGTTGATGTGTAATAACAAGATGCGCTCAATCATGGACAGGATGGGAAGAACTGCGAATTTGGCTCACTATAGTGGGGCGTAACAAGTAGAGTCGAGGAAGGGAATCGGACAAATGAGATGTGTACATACCTCGATCTCCTGGAAGGTTAGATGTTTGCTTGTACATGACTCAAGACAACAGCTTTTTGGTTGGCTGTCCTAAACTGCCAAGCACCGCTTCACGCAGTCCCAGGCTCCCGGCAGGCACCTTCAATGCCGCACGTCGAATACCGCACTGTGTAGCTTCAAGTGCAGTGTCCCACCTGCCTATCTGTCCCACCTCCAAGAGTTGATGGTCCCGCCTCCGTCCTGACCCCATCTTCCCGTCTGCGTCGCCCCTCCTTCATGTATCCTTCCAAGTGCAAGTGAGAACACCAGATGACAACGCGGACAGCCTGACACACGCACCCATACCGTACCTTTGTCGTGCATCCAACTCTAGTCGACCCGTCTTCGACGTTCTTGAGACCATCGCAAGCGAACGACAGCCAACAGAATCCAGCGAGACTAAGAGGGCCCATAACACCGGGCGATCGATCCATTGTGATAACGGCCTGGAGAAGAGCCAGCGATTGAGCACATAGCAAAGAGCCCGACTTTGAACTGTAGCCATGAATCCCCACCAAGCAAAGAAGGTTGATATTCAGGTAGGTTGACATCATCAGTCGGTGCAGCAACCACTACAGCCAGCCGCATTTAGGCTTGGAGAGACAAGGCCCAACTCCGATACCATCAACGACACCATGAAGCATTGCGGGCTCCCAGCACAACACAACACCTTGCAACACTCGCGCCATGGATACCGACGCTGACGGTTCGCCAAATCTTACAGTCGCTCTCCCCCGAGGAACAACGCCTGTTCCGTCTGTACGGCAAGCTCCCTAACCGCAGCGACCATTTCGCCAAGCATCTCAAAGAGCGCAAGTACTTTGACAGCGGCGACTATGCCATGAGCAAGGCTGGCAAGGGCGACGGTGTCGACACGGGCTCAGTAGGCAGCCAGCACCCTGTCCCCGAGAACATCCCCCATTTGACGAACCCTTGCGGTGCTATCAACGGTGCCAGCGGCCTGGCACAAGCTCATCACATTGTTCATCAGCACAGCAACATGGGTCCCCAAGCAGGCAGCCCTGTCAAGGAAAGCAGCTACTTTAGCCGCGGGCTTAGCGCCGAAGAAATCGAAACCCTCAACAACAACGAACACAATGCGGAGACCAGACAACAGCAAGAGCAAGCCGCCGCAGACACTATCTCAGCCACGCCTGCTGATCAGCAAGAGCCCATCCCTATCTGACAATAAACATCCAGAGAAACGGGCGCATGGCGTTCGACGGAGGGTTTGCCTCCTCGATCACCAGCACAAGGCAATCAATCAGTCACGCACAGCATGAGTATGAGATCACGTTTCGGGGTTTGTGGCGTTGGGTTTGACGTTATTCAATGTAAAGATTCTTCCTTTGTTCAAATGAGATATGAATGGGTTAGGGTTTTGTGATCTCTGTTTCTACTGTTTTGGTCGAGTCGGGTCTATCCTTTAGCATGACAGCGCGTCTTGCTTTGAAGTCCATCTTCAGTGTCTTACATTAATGGGATCTATTGCAATGCTCAGATGGCACGTCATGAAGCCGTTCAACAACGTGAGCAAGCACAAATCTGCTTTCAAGATATGGACTGATGGTGGTGAACGTGAAGGCGGTGATGCAACATTTTCTCCCTCAAGCAGCGGGAGGAGTGTAAGTCAAGTGCTTTTCTAACAAACGCCGACGAACTTGCCAATCTGCATAGCAGCGCTGGATTCCTACTCCAGAGCCTTCTTTGCCATGGCCAACGCACCATCGAAGGTCTTGTTTCCTCCAATGAAACCTGCCGCGTGAACGAAAACGCCGCCCTGGATATCCGTAATCTCATCGAGCTTCTCATCGCGGAAGCCTCTCCAAGTCTCGGGCAGGGGCTTGCGGCTCTGGAAAGAGTCGCCAGTCTCGGGCACGCACTGTACTCTCCACTTGGCGTCGGGTGTAGGCTTCTCGGGATACAGGACATAGAGAACCTTCTGGACGCGCTCTCCCTCTTCCTCCTCTAGGGTGTAGAGATGATCCTTCCAAGGGGCCGACTGACCCTTCATAACAAGGATTCTGCCCTCCGCATCGTATTCCTTGCGAGCCTTGTAGGCCGTCTCGACGACATCCCTGGCCGGGAGCCAAGCCTTGGTGTAGTAGTCGAGAGCGCGGTCGAACTCCTCGCCGATACGCTGACTCGCCTGCTCGAACCTGCTATCTTCCTCTGCCTGGGCGGCCACAGGGTCCGATGGGACGGGATCGTTCCAGTTGCCATTGAAGCGACCGACCATGGCACCGAGGGTGAAACCGCTGTTAGAGAAGCGCTTCTCGATGCCGGCAGCCTTGAGAGCATCGGAATCGTAGACGCTGATGCCGTTGTCGTGAGCGTCGAGGGCCTCGACAAAGCTGTCGTACAACTTGTTCCAGATCAAGCCAACCTTGTCGTTGTCCTCCGCAGGGACGTCGGGCAGGCTGCGTGAAATGATGCCTTTGCCAAAATGCATGTAGACGAGACCGGCGCTGCTGAGCTTCGTTTGGTGGTCGGGGAAGGTGGTGGTGAAAGTGCGCTGGTGGTGGTCGTAGCGGTCGCGGGCGGGCTCGTACTCGCCACCAACATCGACGACGATGTCGCAGGTCTCAAGTAGCGCAGGGTCGCGGGTGCGAACCAGGCGGGCGCCGGTGTATTTGGGGACATGCTGGCGAAGCATGTGGACGGCCAGAGCCTCGTCGGCGTGAAAGTGGCCGTTGTGGGTGCCGATGGTCAGAGCACCGCCATCGGTCTTGATGCGCTTCGCTGCGTTTTCGGCCATTATTCTAAGAAATGCTAGTGGACGAGTGAACATGAACCCTTTGGAGGTGAATTTCGGTGTCAGGCGGTAGGAGGTAGGGTTCGTGTTGTAAGGATGGAGGAAGAAATCTTATTTCCCTCCCCCTCCCATCCCCCACTGACAACAAACAACAGCCCGACTTGTATACATTACACAGTAGCTCCATTTTCTAATACTTTCACTAGTGTATATAAGGGCGCTATCGATTATTTCTAGATTGAGGATAGACCCGCTCAAGGGTGGATATTTTACTGGACAGATGTGCTGTTAGAGGCACGTACACTCTGGGCCATTCATCTATATACGGCCTCCTCTTGCTGGTCTTTAACCTTCTAGACCTCTTTACAGATTCTTTCTCTTCTTAACAACTCGATACACACATTGCAATTTATCAATGGCTTTATTTTATTACCTTATACACCGCATAAACCATAAACTCTGTGAAACTATTATTGAAACGCCCATTTCTTCACAGATTCGTAATCGGGCCCAAAAGTCGTAGCAGAAATCCACACTAGAAGTCGTAGTGCTATAGGCCTACTTCGAAGCGAGGAAGGAGCGGCGGTTCTATTTATAGTAGTCCAAATACTATTAATTGCGGAGCCCTCTATTCTAAAGAGTAAATTTGGATATCGAGCTGAACTCGAGGCCCGTACTTTCAATTGTAAAAAGCTACTTTTTCCTTTGCAATTAAAATTGCTCCTCAACCATTGCGTGCAAAAAAGTATATAGGGTATCAAAATGATGAGAAAAATAAGGCGATTATTTCGAAACCTTTTGCGTTGTAGTACACGCCGTACTTATTGAGAAAAAGGTAAAAGAAGGGGAAGAACGAGAAAAGAAAGATGAAAAATCAGAATGAAGCCTTTAACCCTAAGGTCCTTGGGGAGGGGGGGGGGGGGGGGGGGGGATTAGGGTTAGTTACGAGGGTGTAGGGGGCCGGCTTTAGTTGGAATAATGGGCGTTTCACTATCTTCGTTGGCTATATCCGACTCCGGCTAAGGAAGGACTATTTTTTTTAATTAACCAATTGATTGAACAACATGAAACTTACTATAAGGGCGTAGACAATTCGAGAGAAAGCTAGCTTACGAATGTTATATTATAGATTAAATATAATATTAATGTTAAAAAGGAGGAAAGAGGGAAAGTACAAAGGTAAGCTAGCTATATATAGCTATATAGGGTTTTGCAGTATGTATGTACTAAGCTCTATTTAAGTACTATAAAGCGCGCTATAAAAGCGCGCAACTATATAACCCTACTACATCTAGGTAATGATAGTACTGAACTATAATATTACTACCTTTTCTAAATTAAGGCTCAACCCTAAAGCCAAAAGAAAGAATAAGAAAATTAATTAGTACAAAAAAATGTAAACTCATTCTAAAGTTATAATACTTTGCTTCCTAAGTATGTTTACCTTCGGAGTATAAATTATAATTCTATTACATTATTCAATTAATCTTACATTTATTACTAACTTATTAATAAGATATACGGTTTTTCTACTTATAACCGTCTCCTCTATATTATTCTTCTTATCGCTACTAGTATAATATCTTTCTTATAATCCTGATAATTACTATTTAATCACTAATTAAATCTTTTAGAGAGTCTTAGTGTCACGGCAAAGAGGAAATGATTGCAATAGATAGTAATTGTCACGGGGCTAGCGCCCGGGCTAGAGACTCTGGTCTCTGAGACTAGAGCAGTTGCTAGCGCGCAGCCCCGATGAAAACCTTTGCGCCGGTAGATCCGTATCTTAAATAGATTTTTCCCTCTTTTATAAGACTTTAATTAAACTATATAATTAATATTTATATTAACCGTACTACTTCTATTATATTAAGTTCTATTAATACCCAATAGAACCGATAGATTAAGATATACCGCTACTATAGTAATAAGGGTAGTAGCGTACTATACCGAGTATAGAATAAATAACGTAATAAATTGAAATTCAACGAATAGAGAAAGATAGAAACGATTTTATTAGAAATATTTTTACTAATATAGTATTCGTAAACGCTATTAGAAATATTATTAGTACGTTACCTATTATTTAAGGGGTATAAAATAACCCTTAAATAGTTACTTATATAGCTATTATCACCCTTAGGCTTATAGTTAGTACGACCTAAGAAACCGCCTTAATCGTCACTCCTAATATTAAACGTAAAAATATTTAGTAATTAAAGTAAAATAAATTTACTTTAACCTTCCCTCTATTCCTAATATAATTACATTTTATATATAAAGAAGAAAGAGTAGTAGGAATAATTTCTAATAATAGATTAGGATAATTAGTATTATTCGATTTATTCTTTAGTAATAGGATAATTAAGGTAAAGGTATTCTAGTACTATAATTATATTAACGATTTTTACTAACCCGTCGATTAATTTAATTATTTGGAATTAATTTTCAGTAATAAAAATGAGAAATAGTTTATATTAATTCGCTTATAAATTATTTATTAACGTAAGAATTAAAATTTTATCGATTTCTTTTTAATCATTGAAGAGAATTTAATTAAGGTAAGAAGGTTAGTATAGGAAAATAAATCCCGATTCGCTTAATTAGATACTCCTATATCTAAAATTTTATATAATTAATTAATTTTAATTCATATATTTAAAATTTATAATCGATATATAGAAAATTTAAAAAAAAATTGCTTAAAGGTTTAAAGCGAGCCGAATTTTCTACGAATGTAATGGAAATAATAAAGGGGCCGTTAGTTACTATTAGAGGTTCTTCCCCTAATAAGAATAAGCTATAGACTTACCTTCGAAGGATATTAATAGTAATAAACCTATAACAATAGGCGTTATTAAAATAAAGAATAAGAATTATAGTAAAGATATTGAATAAATTAAATAAGTTCTTTAAGAGGAATATAATGAACGGCGGTTAACCGGACTTTATTTACATTATAGTATTAATAGGTATATAATTAACGGTTATATATATAAATTAACTTAATATCTTAGTAGAGTTAATATTAGAATTACTAAATCCTATATCGACCTATTATTAGAAAATATAAAAATCTTCTTTAGAAGGGTCGGGGAAAAAATAATTCCTATATAAAGCCGGGTATAAAAGTAGATAGGAATATTAAGTAAGGAGGCGGGAGCTCCGAACTTCTTAAATCCTATAGAAATAGATATTATTAAAATCCTTATTGCTATTAATAATAAAGATTAATTCTATACCTTTATTAATAAAAGTTATTAATATTATACTACTATTAGTAAGAAGGTAATTAAGAAGTTAAAAATTCTAATAATCCTAATCCCCCGGAAATAAATTAAAAAACACTTCCGCTAAAATAGAGGGGGTTGAAATTAAGAGCCTTATCTATTTCAAAGTAAATATTTATAATTATAAATTAATTATTTTCGCCTATATAATTCCCAAATTAGAATTCCCTATAATATTAAGAAAATTATAATTAATTATAATAAAAGCCTATTCAATTCTATATAAGTATCGGCTCTAATATAGAATAACTAAATATTAAATCCTATATTTAAAATATATACCCAAAGGGTCTTCCCTTCGTATAATCGAAATTAGAGAAACTATTTACTATTTAATTACTACCTTTATAATTATTTCAAACCGGATTAGGAAGAAAAATAATAAAAAAGCCGCGGAAGTAATAATATTTATAATTAATCTACGAAACGTTGAAAAAGTTTTTAAATTTGAAATTAATTTAATTAAAGAAGAATTAAAGGAGAACATCTTTATTAATATATACGATTTATTCTACGTATAAAAATAGTTGGAGGCTAATAAAATAAACCTATACCGTTTAGGTATTAATTATAAAGTAAAAATAAAGAAAGACGAATATAATATAGAATTATTACTCCCCTATTAATTATTCTATAATATATCGAAGGATAAATTCTTAGTATTAAAAAAGACGCTTAGAGACCTCCGTAATAAAAGGTTTATCCGTATTAACAATTCTTCGGCCGTAGTATTAATCCTTTTTATCCGGAAATTAGGTAGGGGATTATAATTCTATTATAATTATTAAACTTTAAATACTATTACAAAAATAAATTATTACTTACTTCCCTTAATTAGAGAAACCTTCTATATTATAGTTAAAATTAAAAGAATTTACTAAGATAAATATAATATAGGCGTTCTATAAGATCCGGATAATTAAGGGGGAGGAAGGGAAGATTGCCTTCCGTATACGCTATAGCCTTTTCGAATAGTTTATAATACTATTTAAATTATTAAAAGTTCTAGTAATTTTCTAATAATATATTGATAGTATCCTTAGTAACTATTTCGACAATTTTATTTCAATTTATATAAATATTATATTAAGTTTTTTATTTAGGTTAAAGAAAGATTATTTAGAGAAACTCCGTAAGGTAGTAGAATAATTAATAATAGTAAGACTCTATCTAGACCCTAAGAAATATAAATTCGCCGTTGAAAGTATAAAGTATTTCAATTTTATAATTATAATAAATATAAATATTTAAACGGACCCTAAAAAAATAAAAATAATTATAAATTAAAAAGTACTAATATCTTAAAAAGGAGTAAAGAATTTCCTAAGCTTCGCTAACTATTACCGTATATTTATCAAAAACCTTTCTATAATAATACTATTATTAATAATATTAATAGGGAAGGGGGTCCCCTTCGAATAGATTACTAAATACAATTCTATATTTCGGCAATTAAAAAAATTATTTATAGAAGCCCTTTTTCTTACCTAATAAAACCCTAATCTACCTATATTCTTAAAGGCGGACTATAATAACTATAAATTCGGAAATATCCTTACCTAAAAGAAGGATAGCAAAAAAATAATTATAGCGTATTATTTTTAGAAGTTTATATTAGCTGTAAGAGGAGCAGAAGGATATCATAATCGAGGACGACCATTGCCGGCCGGCAAGACCAATGAGGAAGGACAAGAAGGGGCACTCAACTACGCAAGCGCTTAGGTATAAAACCCAGCGCTGGAAATCTCTAGACAGCAACTTAGACTTAGCTAAATTAAATCATTAAATTATTTTCTATATTTATCGAGCCATTCGTCTTATAATAGTGCCCAATCAACAATTGAATTAAATTATTATCCTATATTATACTATACCGTTAGATTCCTCTTTAGAAATTATTTCTTTATTAATCAAACGCTTCGCCCGGCCGCTACACCTCACTTCGGTAAATTATATACCGGCTCCCGAATTATTATTAATTAATTAACTAATTATCGTTATCTATTAATATAATATCTAAAATAGATTTAGCCAACCCGGTAACTATTAAGGATTTATATTTTATATTAAACTTTATCTATTTAAACCCCCGCTTTAGATAGATCGGATAATTAAATTCATTAAAACGTAAAGCTTTTAACCATATTATCGCAATTCTCCCCCCCATTAATAAAAATATATCGGTTATTTTATTAACATTTATAACGTAAATAATATATCGATTACAATAAATATCCTTATCTTCCTACCCAAATAATTAGACCCTCGATTACTATATTCTTAAATAATTATACGATATAATAATTAAACTAATACCGATAACCCCCCCCCCCCTTCCAATCGAATAATATAATAAATATTAATAAAATTAACCAATTACCAACCAACCCCTCCTAACTATAATAAAATAAAATAAAAACCAATTATATAGTAACCAATATTCCCACAACTAATAACCTACTACTCAAATTAATAATATACTAATAATCCTTTATAATAAAGCCCAACTCCTAAAATCAATGATACTAAAGGGATTACCTCCCCCGTATCTATAACCTAATCTCCAACCGCTCGATTAATTAATTATAAATACCGGAGAGGAAAATGCTTAAAAAACTAATATACTTACCAAACCGATATTATTCGATTTCGATAACCGAAATTTTTTTAATTCAACGAATAAACCCTTTTCCTCACTAGACATCGAATTATCCCCTAATAATAATTAATATAATAAAGAATATAGTAATAGCGAGGAGTCGGATTCGTTATAAAATATATCGCTACGTAATAAAAGAATTAAAGATATATTACTAAACAATAAAAATATCGATAATATTAATACCAAAATAATAAATATAAAGTATAAAACCGAAAACAACGTAATAATAATCGAATTACTAATATTATTTAACTTTTATAGATTAAACCAAATACAATTTCCCTATAAACGTAAATATTCTATATTGATTTAATTAGATATATTAATACCCGACGTACCTTACTAAACTATGATAAGATTAATTAACTATATAATTCAATATTTAGTAAGTATAGAATTCCAATAAATATCCCTATTCGAAATACTAAATCAACCTTCAATATAATTTTTATTATAATAAATCTAGAATAAAACAGTAATTATAATTTCCTCTAATTCGAATTCAATTTCTTTTAATAAATTGAATAGCGTACTAGAAATTACACCTATAAACTAATTAACCTTCGTAAAAATGATAAACAATAGAAAGAATAATCCAAATAAATTACCAATCTTTAATATAATTAATTCAAATTTATTAATAACTACCTACCAACCGCCTCCAACCAATAATAAATAATTATTATTAAACTATATAATATTTCCTAAACTACTAAAAAAAGTATCTAAATAATAAAACCTATAAACTCCTTCCCCAATACAATGAAATAACTAATAACATACCTAATTAATAACGCCTTCCAAATAGCCAAACAATTAGAAAAGGAAAGCCCCAACTAAAATTCGAAAATTATTCAACGCCTTTAAATCTATCAAAACCCCGCTCCTAAATTTCAACCTCCCTCGCCCCTATACCCTCCAATACAAATCACAAAATCCTCCCAATATTATAATTATACCCTTACCGAAACCCTATTTATTAAGACAAACTTCTTTCTCCCCTAATATTATTGGATTACCCCCTAAAAATTAATATATAATCGAACTCCCCTCAACTTCCTAATCTTCTAAAGAATAACTATACAAAATATTATAGAATTTACTTCCTATACCCCGTAGACTCCAAGCAACCATCTAACGTCAATATTAGCTAACTAAACTCAATAATATAAATTCTATATAGGCAAATTCCGGTAGTAATATTACTATTAGAAATGATAATCGCAACGAAAGTATAAATAATAATAATAATATTCGTTCAATTAATATATTAAATATAACCGTCGATAAAAAATTATATTATATTATACGTATAATCAAAATTATAGCCAAAGTCAATAATAATGAATTCGAAATTATAATCTACTATTTTACTACTTCCATCCAATTAACCACTTTAAGCAATTAAAAACTTTTAATAATTAATTATTTCTAGCCTAATACAAAAAGAAAATTAGTAATACAGGAAGTATTTACTTCCAATTCAAAAATAAAACGTATATTACTTCACTATATTTTTTTTATTAAAAGTATTTAAAATTATATTATTAATAACGACCTTAAAGCTAATACCTTTCGAAAGAACCTTTACTAATTATTTATAAGCGGAACGAAAATATAATATATAAATTAATTTAATACGAAAACTCGTATAATAATAAAATAAAGTCTCAATAATTAATATATCGCAATCTTTATACATTAGAAAATACCTCGCGCCTAAACCCTATTTAAATTCAATACGTTAGAATATTTATATAATAATTTTCGCTCTAATAAACTACTCTATAATATTACAATAGAAATTATCTAATATTTTAAAGAATTAAGTAAGAAAGATAAAGGTATATACATAGTACATATTTACAACTATCTATACCCCAGCTTAAAGGACTTGATTATTAAAACAATTAATAATATAACCCTTAATAAATAATTAACATATATAAATCGCTATATAAAAACCTATCGTCTTAAAATCATTAACAATTTGAGAAATTATAATAGTAATTTCAATAAACGGATACTAAAGGTTAAATTTAATAGCAAACTCCTTAACGTTAAAACTATTAAAGCAATAAATTTCGTAAAGTTGGAAGAAGATATTGAAAAAGATTTAGAAGTAGCGTTTTAGGGATAGGATAATTATTACTATAATTATATTAGCCCGTTAACTAACTATAGTAATAACTATTAATAATTATTCCTAACCCCGCCCAATTATAATAATTATAAAAACTGTAAATTATATTACAGATTATTTAACTGATACTATAAATCGTTTAACGGATATTAACGTAATCTATAATTGTATTAAAGAAAATCTTCTTAATATAAATATTATATTTTATTAGGAAATAGCTACTACAATTCATTTTATAAATATAACGGCCTACCTTCCAGCTAACGTAGCGGTTCCTCTAATTAAAGTTAATATCGATAAAATCGGCTATACCAACGTATTTATTATTAATACAATAAATTTAGGCTACCCTATAGTAATATTTATACTATTAAAAAAGAATACAAAATATATATAAGAGTAAATAAACCCGACTCTAAAGGAAAATATTTTAAAGGCTATGGTTTTGAAGAAGTCGATTAGAATTATAATTTAGGGGAGGAAAAAGTATTTCTAATTATTAAACTATCATCGGATAATATATTAATAAACATCCCTATAAATACTATTAAATTTAATATCAATCCCGGTTCTACTTACCTATCTTCGTACAATAATATAAATCGCCGAATATATAAAAAATATAACGAAATCTTTCCTATACGTAGTAAAATATTCACTTATATTTATATTAATTTATATACTAGCCTAAAGCTATTAAATTCAAGATTAATACCTAAAGAACCTTACTTATTAAATTAATTATCACAAATTAACAAATAAATTACGAATTAATAGGTTATATAATAAACGGCGTTAAATACAATAAAACAATGAAAACCTTTAGAATAGTAGAATAAATTGACTAAGGTCCTTCAAAGCTATTAAGTAACCCGGTGTATTATAATAATTTTTAAATAAATATTCACTTAAAATTAAATAATAATCAATATAATATTTATATAAATATTAATTACTCTAATATTTTAATCGACGAATAATAAATTAATAAAAGCCTAAATATAAAATTCGATAATTCCGAAATAAAATTATTTAACGTTATTAATAATTATATCGTCCTTATTAAACGAATAATATTTACCTTCTTCATTAAAGGTATTATTAATAACCAATTAACCCAATAAACCTTCATATTAATTATATAAGTAATTAAAGGATTAGCAACAAAACTATTACTAAAAATATAATAAATACAACTAAACTAAATCATTATTAATTCTTCGTTAAATACTATACGAATTCCTACATACTATAATATAATTATATTAACCAATTATATAATTAAACTAATCTATCGAAGAATATTAGCGATATATAATATAATTATTCTACTATACTCCCAACGGCTTATCCCTATCGATTTCATATATATCGCCGACAAATCGCTAACGGGCGTACCTAAAAAATATATCTTCGAAGCTAAATATCCGCACATTCGAAATCATCTCTTTAATATTATAACCCCCAAACTCGTAAATGTAATTAATACTACTAATAAACCAATACATATTTATCGCTCACAATAAATAGAGATAATTAAAAATTTCAATACTAATAGCTACCGAGCAATTTCCTTTATATAAGTATGAACTTTATTAATTATAATAAAAATTAAACCTAATAAAGAATTCGTATTTACTATAGAATTCGAAAATATTATACTAACCCCCGATACAACTATTACCCCTATTAAAGGAATAACCGAAACTACTAATAATATTTATAACCGTAAATTAACCGAGGAAGACGTACTAAAAGTCCTCCGCGAATTATCAAAGCAAAGCCCGTCCCTCGGTATAAATAAAGATAAATATATCCTAAAAATCGAATCTATTTATAATATTATAATCTATAATCGCAACCCTATATACGTATAACGTATTAAATAATTCTTAAATGAATATAATATATATTATAGGTATAATATTATTAAAATAAATAATGGAAATACATTTCGTATTAACCTTATGGAAAATTAATATAAATAGAAAATATTATTTAAATTATACTATCATAAAATATAAAATTGTTAACTCCTCGATAAAACGCTTAATAACATATATAAAAATAATAAATTTAAATAAATATACCGAATAACCCTATTTAACTACCTATACTTTCTAATATAATATACTATTAATAGAATCTAAAAAGGCCGTATCGTAATCAATCTACAGCCGTTAAACCGTATAATTATCAATAACTCGTACCCACTCCCAACCCAAAATTCAATTATCGTTAAAATAAAAAGCAAAAACTTTACTAATTATTTCAATAACTCGATATTCTTTTACTAAATCGGCGTATATCTACTATATTAGAATAAAATAGTACTAATTAACCGAAGAAGCTTAGAATAATTTAATATCGTATTAATAAGCTATAAGAACTCCCCAACCTACACACAACACTTCATCAATCGAAAATTATACCCCTACCGCACCTTTACAACCGAATATATCAATAATATTATAATATTTAACAACACAACTAACAATTATTTATAATACTTCAAAATTATTCTTAAACTCTTTAAAAATATTAACCTTAATATTATAATAAAAAAGTCTTTTATAGCCTACCTATCAATCCGCTTATTAGGTTATTACATAAATAAATTAAATATAATTACAATTACTAATTAAATTATAACCATCCGAAATATCTAACAACCAACCGACCTAATATTATTACAATATTATATTAAATTAACGAATTTTTTAAAACAATTCATCCCTTAATTTACCTAAAAGATTAATCCTCTAAAAAAACGAAAAACTAAATTTATTAAATCCAATAAAAAAGAAGGGAAAATACCGGAGAAGAAATCTCTAACTATAAAAAAGATATTTACTAATATATTAAATTTCATACCAATAACCATCGAGAAAAAAATATTTACTATTCTATAAAACTAATTAATACAAGAAATCATCGTCTTCTATTATAACCCTAATCGAACTACATTCTTCAAAATCAATACCTTAAAAAGGTAGGGATTTAATATTATAATCTTTTATATTAAAAATAATTAGTAGAATAGGAAATCTATCCCTATATATAAAATCCAACCTATTCTATTCTATAATAAACAATTATCTACCGCCGAAAAAAACTATTAGCCAACGGATTTAAAAATAATTTATTTAATTTAGGCTTACCAATCTCTTCATTAATTAATATAATTCTACACTAAATCCGTCGTTATTTTTACAAATTATTATATATTAATTAATATTATTAAATAAATTATCTTCGATACTACCGACCTTATAAAATTAAATTCGAAATTTATCGTCGTATCGATATACCTATCGCAATTTAACTTCGACATTCGCTATATACTAAGAAAAATAATATTGTTCTAAATACTTTATTTAAATTACCCAACACTAAAATCGAATTACAATTAGAAACCATTAAATTCAATAATATTGAGAAAGATACCGCCTATACTATCCATATTTATATAAACAAAAATATAAAAATAAAATTTATTAAAAGTTATATAAAAAATAAATATTATATTACTATCGTTCGGAAATTTTAAAAATATAACGAACGCAATACAAAATTCGGCTTCAATGCCAATAAACAATTCCACTTTTAATTTAAAAACGCATTATTATATTATTTTCCTTATATAAATAAAATTAGATTGTATATGCCTAACGATATATTAAAAGATATACTTTCTTATATATAATAAATATTACTATTTCAATTTGGCGAAGATAATATAGGAATTAGAAGGATTCTATTTCCCCTATATAATAAAAGTCCTAAAGCGATACGTCGAATACTATCTACAATACTTTAAATTTAAAACTAATTATAAAACTACCTTTAAATTAATAAAACCTATTCGACCCCACCCCGTACCCTTCTATACTATCTATATAAACTTCGTTTTAAAGCTCCCAAAATAAATAAATCGATTAATAATCTAAAGTAGAAACTATTACGATATACTTATAATCGTTATCTATAACTTCAATAAAAAAACCCTATTAATCCCTAACCGTATAAACTATACTATAGAATAATAGGCCAAACAATTAATTACTATACTCCTACTCTATAATTAGGGCCTATTCCAAATATCCATCTCAAACCGGGATACAAAATTTCTATCCGCAATATAGAAAACAATTTTCTAAAAACTAAACGCAATATTAATATATACTATAATATAGAATTCGAAATCGAACAATCAAATTAAATAACGAAATTAGGAAATTAAATTAGTAATTCGGTACCATATAATAGAGAACCCCGACATCCTATAGCCAAATATACTCCCAGCCCTATAATACAACCTTAATAATAATCTTTCAACGCTATTAAGCTATACCCCTAACGAAATTGTAATAGGCTTTAAATTAAATACAGCGTTCGACTTACTCAAACTAATAAACATCTAAAATAGCAATTTTAATATTATTAGACGCCTATATTATCGTAAGGCAATTAAAGCTATTAATTAGGCCACTACGAAATACAAATTAATATTCGACTAAAATTATTAACCGCTTCAATTCGCCGAAGGGAGTAAAATTATATTATAATTATATAAAGGATATACGTAATTACGAATTAAATTATATAAATACGCCAATTAACGAACCGGCCTATTTATAATTAAATATAAAATCAACGATCTTACATATAAATTCGAATTACCCCGTATATAGAAAATTCATCCTATTATTTCGGTAAATTACTTAAAAAAATACCGCTAAAGGAAAAATCTATTTTATTACAAAAAGTAATTAAATGAACGGATTATCGTTAAAAGCGATACTAACGACTAATAATTATATAAAATCGAAAAAATTATAGATTATAAAATATTATAGTACGGCGGTAAACTATTAATCAAATATTAAGTAAAATATAAAAAATATAATATAAAGTATAATGAATAGTATCTGCGAAGTAATCTATATATAAAAAGTTTAATAGAGAATACCTAAAATCTCATTTATAACTACGAGTAATTCTATCCTATTAATTCCAAATTATTTATATATATAAATAAATTATCTATAAATAAAACTATAGTAATTAAAATTAACTACATCCCTAAGTTAAATATTATTATCGCTATTCCGGTAAGAAATGAATAGAAGGAGACATTAGTAACTTCTAATATAATATTATTTATAACGCCAATAGAAATACTATTAATAATAAAATCTATTCGAAAATACATCTCTAATATGAAAACTCTGTTATCCCTAATTCAACTATCCCTATCCCTATTAATTTAAATATCGTCATTTACGAATAAAAAATACTATCGCTAACCAAACACTCTTATAACCAGAACTATACACTTTAAATTAATACCCAATTAATTATCTCTCAAACTTATATTACTATAATTTTAACCGCCTAGAATATAATATAGACTAATTTCGTTACTTGCCTCGTAGTAGCGTAGAATAAAGCCGGCCCCGTTTGGGATAAAGTTCCTTCGGATAAATATATTAATAAATTAAAGGCTATAGAAGTTAATAATAACCTAATTACCCGTATAGAATAAATTATCGGTAAAGTATTTTCGAATAATAAAAAGGCTAATATTATAATTATATTAAATAAATATAGCATTTATAAATATATCTGCGATAATAATTATTATAATTATAATAATTACTATACTATTAACTTTATTATTAAAGCTAGAAATATCGATTAAGGTAATCGTAATTACTAAAAGTTTCCGTACGATTAGCCATATAGTAATAAAAGCTATATATTTTATAATCGCCGCCCTTAATTCTATTAAGAAGGTAATTTAATATATACATATAAAGAATATAGAATTAGATTTAATAATTTATAAATATAGCAAACGTTTATATTATTTAAACCTATCCCTAATTATTATACTTTAGGACAACGGAATAATTACCCTTATTCAAGCACCTATAAAGTAAATATTCAATTTTATTATTAATAAAATAATAAAAGTATTAAATATATAGAGGCCCTAAATAATTATTACCTAAAATAAATTAAAACTAAAAGTATATAGAATAATAGTAATATATATAAGGACTATAGGGCTCCTTAATAATTACTACGTAAATATTACCGAACTACGCCGCAATTAATTCAAATAATATATAACGAACCTATCTATTAATACCCCAATTATACTCTCAATTACTATTATTATACCTACTATAGCTATATCATCGACTACTTTACTTATACTTACAGCCAATTAAACGACGGTTATTATAAATAATAACGATAATAATACTATTATTCCGATTAAAAACCCTATTAACCCCGCCTAAATATTCTAAACTATCTCAAATCTATTCGTAACTAATATATTCCAAACGCAGCCGATTACCAATAACCCAACCATATCGAACCTATATATAACCAATATATTTCAACTAACTATTCCCAAATGTACTATAGACGCGGCTATTGAAAATATAACTAAAAAATAAAAGAAAAGAAAAGTATTCTCAAAGTAATTTAATATAATAATAGTAAAATTTAATAACGTAACTAGGAAATTTATAATCCTAGCTACCGAAATAGTGGGTAAATCTAATAAATATAATATCCTTACTATGAAATATAATACCCTTAAAAACTTAATAGCTATATTACAAACATTTAATTATCGTTACACCCAATTCTTTAAAATTATTTATAATATACCCGCCGACGCCCTAAACGGATTAAACGTATAAACTAATATTAAAACCGTAATAAATAAAATATTTCGCCCAATTAAATACTATCTAAATTATAAAAAACGTATAAGATAACTTACATCTATTCGAAATAAATAATACTATTAATCTAATTAATAGTAAATAATACGTTTATAACGTATATCGCCATAGCCTTTAACGCTTCGCTTATATTAAGGAAGGATTATAAACTGGATTTAAAAAAGCTATCAATATAAGAAGCGCCTTAAACTAATATAGTTATAGCTATAATAATAGCTACAAGGAACTAATACAATAATATAAGCCGGTAAGAGATAATATAAATAAATAGGATAGTTTATTCTAAAAGTTGATATCGCGCTAATAACTACTATACTAAAGTAAGGCGGCGCCTTAGATAATTATATAATTCTAACCCCTCTTTTTCTTACCTAGAATTATCATTTAGGCTACCTACTCTCGTATATTTAGTAATAATCGGGATAATCATTATTATAGAAGAGGCATTATAAGAGGAGTAGAAAGATATTATAGTCGAGGACAACCATTGCCGGCCGGCAAGACCAACAAGGAAGGATAAGAAGGGGCACTCAACTATATAAGCGCTTAGGTATAAAACCTAGCGCTGGAAATCTCCAGACAGCAACTCAGACTTAGCCAGATTGAATCATCAGATTATTTTCTACATCCATCGAGCCGTTCGTCTTATATTAGCAGAATATAATTACCCTATCTATAATAAAGAAATATCAGCAATTATCTAGTATTTAGAAGAGTAATTAATAGAATTTAAGAATTATAAGAAATTCGTTATTATAACCGATTATCGAAATTTCAAATATTTTATAGAGAGGTAAAAATTTTCTAAGCGCCAAACGTACTAGGCTAAACATCTTTCAAAATTCAAATTCGAAATTTAATACCGCTTAAGTAAATTTACTATAATATTTAATACCTTATTATAATAAAATTAAAATAAGCCTAACGAAAGGGACGTAGAGGTAAAGGAAATATAATTAATCCCTTAAAAGGCTTTTAAGAATTACGTTTATATAATTGCCTCCTCTATAGTTGTAGGAAAGAGTATAAAAGTATTTAAGAATCTGGATTTATAATAATTCTATAAGAAAATAGTTTAATAAAATACAATTTATTAAAGCGTCCTCTAAATAGTTACGAATAGTAACTAAAATCTACCTACTGTAGCTTAAAGCCTAAAAGTATAATTAGGCGAATATTTATTTAATAATTCAAGGAGGTTATATTATAAAGGCTGCGTTTAAATCCCTGGTGCCATAGGTATTATTAAAGTAACCGCCCTTTATATATCGCTAGAAGATTTGGAAAGAAACGGCTTATATACGCGCTTTATCTAAAGAATATACGATTTAATTGCTCTCAATTACCTAGAGAGAGAAGGTATGATTCATACCGTTAATAAAAATTTCTACTAACTATTAATAAGTATTTATATTCGTTAGTTTATAACTAACTATAATATCTATAGAAGGGTAAAGTATTAAAAAAACTAAAAGAAAGGATTATTTAAACCGCTACCGTTCCTAAATTAATTCTTTGAAAATATCTAAATAAATTTTATTATTAACTTACTACCCTTAGGAGATTATATAAATTTTTTAATTATTAAAAATAAATTTAATAAAACAATAATTTTAGAGCCTATACCTACTATAGAAATAAGAGTAATTGCTAAAACGTTCCTATAATACTTCGTACGCTACTATAATTAATTTAAATCGATTATTAGAAATAGAGGTCCTAATTAAATTAATAGCTTTTAAAAATATTTTTACAACCTCTTTAAAGTAAAATAGCAATTAAGTATAATATTTCACCCCTAGACCGATAGCGGGCTAAAATATAAAAATTAAAAGGTTTAAATATTTTTAAGAATTTTCGTAAATTATATATAAAATAATTAAAATTAAGAGTACTCCACTACGTAATTAGTAATTCATAATAGGGTAAATACTACAATTCAGATATCTCTATTCTTCGCCACTTATAATTACTATTTACAATCCTTTATAACTATCGCTACCTAACTTATAGGAGCCGAACTCTTAAACCTATAAAAGAGAGTAAAAAGTTTCGTTATATAGTTATAGTAAATTACAGATCTTTATTAAATAATAATAATTATTTCGATATAAGATTAGGAATATTTTACGAATTGTAAGAGGTAATTAGCCGAAATATTTAAAGAAGAGGATAAAGTTTAATTAAATTTTAAAAACTTTAGAATTCAATACCTTAAAAGGAAATTAAACTAAGTATATACTAAATATATAATTTAAAAAATTTTAAACTTATATATAATAGAATTTACCAATTTTACTACTAGGGTCTTCGATAAATTTTATATAAATTTCTTATAATAAGTTCGAAACAACCCCCTATTAAGATAAATTATTACTAACCCTCAACCCTTAACTATTATAATCAATAGCAAAAAAGAATATTTTATAAAAGAGATTTTATATTATTAAATTAATAAAGGGCGTAGAGAAGCGTTAGTAAAGTAGGTAGGATAAGTGGAGTAGATTTAAGAACGCTTATAATTAAGAGTTAATATTATAATAAAATACAGTTCCCCTGGGCGGAGCCAAAGTCCAGGGGAGACAGAGAGACGCCCATACTTAAGTAAGTATACTATTATACTATTATAAAGAAGAAGAAAAAAAAAAAAAAAACTTAGGGAAGAATTTTTAAAAAAAAAAATTCTGTTTTTTTTTTCTAGAATTTCCACAATTTTGATTTTCAACCCTAACCCTAACCCCCCAAGGCCTTTAGGGTTACGGGCGCAGTCTAGGGACTTAGTTATTTTTAAGATAATTATTTATAATACCCGGGTATATTTACTACTAAAATCCTTATTTTCAATATCTTTTATATTTTTCTTAATAATTAGGGCGTGCAATAAGATGTAACCGGTTTTAAAATGACCGCCTTTTTCTTTTTGTTATTTTTGCATTATGTATATTAGGATGTACGCGATAGTTGCGGAGAAATCCCTATTATAAAGGAAAAAGTAGTTTTTTTACTCTACTATTCAAATTGTATCTTGTTTGGCGCTAAATTTTCCTATTTAGGCTTGCTAAGTATGCGCCAAGACGGGTAATTTTCTATATCCTAGCCTATTATAAATGGATACGCTGTGCCTTCCTCGCTTACGTTGGTAGGCCTATAGACTACGACCTTTAGTACGGATCTTCCATATCACCTTTCGGCCTACGACAACGCTAGAGCTTTGAATGCATGGGCGTCTCAATTAAACTACTTCAAAGCTAAATATAATTTAACTATTACTAATAACGGCCTAATAGAATATTTTGTTACGGTGTATAAAAAGTAATAGTATCGGCTACAAAAGAAAGGGAAAGGAAAAATATTAATATTAAATTTTATTATTTCTTTTAAATCTTACGCTTACAATTATTACCCGACTTCTATATATCTATCCTAATTTAAAGAATTACTATACTCGCCTTTAATATTTATAATTCGTAGGGAAGGGGGGGCGCCGACGGAGGGGAGGGGGGTAGAAGGGACGCTACTTCGGTATAATAAAAGTATTTATAATTAAAAAGAAAAAAAAATTGAAAAAAAAATCTAATACCGATATTCTAGAAAGGGAATAGAGAGGGAAAGAAAGGGGTAAAAGTAATATACCGGTTAATAAAGGCCTTCTTATATAATTCAATAATATTTCTTTAAATATTTATATACCGATTAAAGTTATTCCTCGCTGCCGCCTTAACTATACAATCTGCCGCCTCCTAAATAGTAAGTACGCGTAAGGTCAAAGGCGATGCCCGGTTATATTATTTACTATTATTATTATGATTTATATATATAATACAATTAAGTACTATAAGGTACGCCCGTTCCGTATTTTTATATATAATATAAAGGATAGTAAATTCTTTGTAGTTAAACTATAATAAAGAAGTTAGCGATAAAATAATAATAGAGAGGAGATTCGAGAAGGACGGAATATAAAAAAAAAAGGAAAAAAAAAAAACCTAACCGAATTTACTTTTTACTAATACTTTTTGATAGCCTTCGAATTGGAGGGGGTTGTAATAGCGGCGCGGCGGGGGTAAGGAGTAGCGGTAGGAGGGGAAGGGCGTATTAAAGTTTAGGGAAGGGTCATTAAAAAGGCCGGCGCTAAAGGAAACGAACGTTAAAAAGGAAGGTTAGTAGGCGAAGTATTAAAGCGAACGGAGGGGGAGCCGGCGGGTAAGGAATTAAAGCGGGCGGCGGACGTCTAAAGGCTGGAACCCGGAGTAGTAAAAAAGAATAATATAAAAAAAAATATTTAAAGATATTAAAGGAATTAGAGAAGAGGGGTAAATATTAGGTAGCGAAGGGGATAATACTATTTACTTTAGAGGATTAAATTACTATTAGAAAAAAGAAGAGAAGAGAGAAAAATTAAAAGGCGAAGGGGAAGGGGATTATATATATAAATTTAAAGGTTTGAATTAAATATATATATTTAAACTATTACCTACTACTTATTATTATTAATTATTCTCTAATATTTAATACTATATTTATAATATTAAATAGAAAATATAATAATACTAGTTAATAATATAAGAAATAAGTTTATAATTAAGATGGAAGTTACGAACGTATAGGAAACCGATTATAATAATAGGTAAGAAAGAGATAAAGGAGAGGTAAGGAAGGGAAGGGAGGAGGGTAATATGATAGAGTTAGCGTCCAAGCTATAGATTTTAATCTTTAAGATTAAAATAATTATTAGCGTATAGCCCTAATAAAAACCTCTACGCTAATAAATCCGTATCTTAAATAGACTTTTCCCTCTTTTATAGAACCTTAATTAAACTATACGACCAATACCCGTATTAACCGTACTGCCCCCGTTATAGCAATAATCCTATTAGGTAGAAGATCAAAAGATGAAAAAGAAAAAGAAAAAACTAAAATACAAAGGATGGCTGTAACGTAGGAAACATATACCGTACGTACGCTGCCAAGGTCCGGGCCTCTGGTAGTAGGTCCGGCGGTCGGGTGCGTGTAATATTGATTAGCGGAGGAACTGCGCCGTTATATTACCCCCCCCCCCCCTCAAAAAAGATTCGCCTCGAATCTTTTGAAATAGGAAAAGAAGAAAGAAAAAAAAGGAAAGGAATTTGGTATACGTACGTAGAATTGAATTAGCGATTTCCCTAGTAGAAGGTATATTTTCTTGTAATTTGGTAGTTATAATGTTTTCGGGGTGTTAATTTATTGTATATTATATTAACGTTCTAATTACTATTATTTAGTAATAAGGGTCTTAGAGTGATACTTTCAAAAGCCCTATTCTATACTCTTCCTCTTTCCTTAATTAATTCTAAATTAAGTTCCTTACTTCCATCTTCTTATATATTTAATCCCCTTTTATATTAGTAAATCGTTACTTTTATATGTAACTAACTTTTTCTTATTTATTGTAATTGTAATTTAATTATATAACTTCTGGGGTAGGCTGGTTATATTTGGGTTATTATTATAGAATTCCTTTAATTTTGTTAAAGTATTTTTGAAATTGCTACTTGGATACTATTTGGGGTTTGGATTCTATATTCGCTATTACGTTTAGAATAATTTACCTTTATTATTTTTGAAAAATATAATTTATTTTATTTTATATTCTTTATTGCTACCCTTATAGATAACTTCCCCTGGCGGATTTTCAACCGCCTAGCCTAGTAATAGGTTATTAGAGAATTTCCTTAATTAGTGCATAAGGAATTGGTTTAATACTTTTTAGGAGATTGGTAATGGGATAATATAGGTCACTCCCTTCCTTCCTATAATTAGAAAATATTATTTAGTTGATAGAAAGTTTAATTTGTTATTCGGTTGGTTAATTAATTAGCTTTCCCTAATAATAAAGATATAATCTCTAATATTATAATTAGGGTTGTAACGTTTTTTATTTGCCTATATAGTTTGTTTTCGTTAAGTTTCTTCGATATTGTACTATACAATATCTATATACTATTATATTTTATTTATAGTATTATATACGTCCTACTTATTTAAGTGTTTAATTGGTAGTAGCCCTTCTAAGTTGGTTAAAGGGGTTTAATTTCAGAAGGTTAGTATTAGGAAGTTAAATAATATTTTGTAAAGTTGGAGTTTTATGTTATTTTGAGGTAGATTATTTTAAATGTAGTCTAACGTACGGATTCTCTCGGATTAATTGTTTTAAGCGTAGTTAATAAATAGCTTTAAGCGTTAGTTAATTTATTTATAAAGGTTTTCAATTTCTCCTACTATTGTAAGGGGACAGCAGAGCGATACGCAGGTGCTAGCCTTATATGTGTATATTAAGGTTCTATAAGGAAAGAAAGGGGTAAAACGCTACCCTTCGGGTCGTTCGAACGTAAGAACTTTTATAACCGTAGATTCTAATAGCTACCTTATAATTTAAGGTAGCCGAAGAAGGCTTTGGAAGGCCCGTACTCCGGAAGCTATAGTGCTATAGTCGGGGTTAGTTAGAGAAATTTCAACGCCGGCTACCGTCTTAATATTCGAATTTATTTGATTAGAATTAAATACTTTAACAGACGCTAATTTTATAATATTAGCCCCCCCTTCTCCCTCCAATTATAATTATATACTATATTAATATTTATATTACCCCTATTTCACCCCTCCATAGCTTTTGCTCTGCTTTTTACTCTTTTAATAAATAATTATAATTGAAACGCCCATGCCTTTACGAGAGCGATGTCCGGGGCCCAAAAGTGTTATAGAATATCTATACTAGAGATCGTAGTACTATAGGCCCTATATCGTTGCGAGGAAGGCGCGGCGGTTCTATCTATACTATCTAAATACTATTAATTGCAGAGCCCGAAATCCTAAAGAGGAAATTCGAAATATTTACTAAACTCAAGGCCCGTACTTTCAATTGTAAAAAGCTATTTTTTCCTTTGAAATTAAAATTACTCTTCAACCGTAACGTATACCAAAATACATAGGGTATTAAAATAACGAGAAAAATGAGGCGGTCATTTTGGTATCTCTTGTATTATTATATATACTTTAGTTATTGAGAAAGAGGTAAAAGAAAGAAAAAAGGGGGGAAAAAAATTGTAATAACGTTTTTAACCCTTTAAGTCTAAAGGGAGGTTGAAGTTAGAGTTAGTAATAGGGTAGGGGGGGTTGGGGGGGGGGGGGGGGCGGCGAGGCCTTTATTAATTATTATATTATTTAGTTCTAGCCGTTTCAAATACTCTCTATTACTTTAAATTCAGCTTAATTGGAATAATGGGCGTTTCACTATCTTCGTTAGCTATATCCAGCTCCGGCTAAGGAATGACTATTTTTATATTATATATATACCCTTGGCCTAACCTTAGAATACCTTCAAATATTTATTATTAACCATTTATTATAATATTAATTCTAATTAGAATCCTTTCAGGCTCCGGCCTATTACTTTAATTCGTTACTATCCGGCTATGATTACTTTTACGCCCGTACCCGTACTTATATTTATGTTTATACCCGCGCCTATATTTATTCCTACGCTTATACCTGTTATGGGACTGGCGCCCGTCAAGGCATCTGGCTCTGATTGGCCAGATTCGAATGCTAAGACGGCAGCCGGCGTTGAGATTTCTCTAACTAACCCGGGCTACGGCACTACGGCTTCCAGGGCACGGGTTCTCTAGAGCCCTCTTCGGTTACTTTAGGCTATAAGGTAATGACTAAAATATATAATTATAAAAGATCTAGCGTTCGAGCGACCCGGAGGGTAGCGTTTTACCCCTTTTCTTTTTTCGTAGAACTTTAATATATATATATAAGACTAATATTTATATATCGTTCTACTATCCCCTCATATTAAATTCTACCCTATTATTAATTCATTATTAGAAGAAAAGATAGCCTATAGTTAACAACGTAATATATCTTCGTATTAAAATAATCTCTTTTTCTATACCGAATAAAAATACTAATATTAATATGGAAATTCTTCATAACCCTCTAGCAATTGGAAGTATCAAAATACCCCCCGATATTACCAACCTATTTAATAATCTACTCTAAATTTTATGAGCGAATGCCGAATTAAAAGGGAAGGTTCAATTTATAATCCCCTTTTCTATTGATTACTAACCTACTTTAAAACCCGAATTTATATATTTTACTAAGTAAGATTCCTCTAAGAATAATAATAAATATAAAGTAAAATTTAGCACTAATAATAAAGCGGATAATAAATCCTATAAATTATGTTAATAGATACTATTCGAATTTCTTTAATATAATAATAAACCTACTACCTTTCTCTCCTTTTATAATAAATTAATTAAAATATATAATACAAATTTCCAAGCCGGTTTATATACCGATTTTAATATTACATAAATCGAAGTTTTTAAGCTTTACCAATTAATGAATGATAATAGTTAAAAGGCTACTAAATTGCCCGTACCCTCTCTAGTAATGGAAAACCCTATCAAATTATTCGAATAGATTTAATAAATCTTCGGCACTTACTATATTTAAGATTTTATTTTTAATGATTTTATTAAAATAAAATAGAAGAATAACGAACCTTTTTCCGAATTCTTCATTAATTTTAATAATGAATTTTTAAAAGTTAATAGCTATAATTAAAGAGAAACTCTATTCGCACGGGGATAAAACTCTATTTGCACGAGAAATAAAAAATGAAACTTGACTATATCTTTTGTCATTTTTAAATAATAACATAGAGTAACAAGGTATATAATAGTTTTCCTTATTTTCCTCTCTATCTAATACAGTTCCTATTAGACTTCTAAGTATCAAATTGGTCATGGAAATCGAAAAGACGGAAAGTAAATCAATAAGAATTATTAAATTAACTTTTAATATGAAAATATAGGAAAGTAGAATTTAGGCTATATTCTGAATTATCCAACCAGGAGTTATACCAAAAAATTCATTGGAAATCAACAAATAATAATATAGTATTTTTAACCTTATGCTCAAAACTCTAACTAAGTTATACTAAGAAACGTAAAAGTAGATCCCTATACGAATAGAGTTTTATCCCCGTGCGAATAGAGTTTCTCTAATTAGAATAGTTATATTAAATTAGAATTCCTTTGTTATACTATTAATAAAAGGTTTGTTGACTATTTCTTTACTATTAAATTCTCTAATAATTCTTTTATATATATATAAAATAGCTCTAAAATATTATATATAAATATTAAAAAACTACCGAATTCCAAACCTTTTACTAAGCCTATTTATAGAATAACAATTTAGAATTACTAATAACTTAAAATATATATCCCTATTAGTATTAGTTCGGATCGCTCTAATTCCTAATGTTAAATTTATAATCCCCTTCTATTTCACTTTTTGAAACCTAATACAATACTAGTAATGATATTTTTATAAACGTAATTAATATTTATGACTTTCAAAATAAAAGCCCCTTTCCGGATTAGTAAAACGGCTATATTAAATATATATTTTGGGGAGAAAGAGATAAATACTATTTTAAAGGATAATATATCTATTATAATGCTACCGGCTATATTATTATTGAATATTCATACTTATTAATAATAATCCCCCAAAATGAAAGAATATAGATTTAAGTTACATAAATAACCCTATTATTTGATAATAACCTTCGAATAACCGAAATCTCAAATTCTAAACCTAATTAGAGAAAAGAATAGTTTTATTAGATATTAAAACCTACCTCCAAAATATTAAATAAAATAAAAGAATTTAAAACCTAGATGGAAATAAAACTAATTTCAATATTAGTTTATATTAATTCTATCAATTTAATCTATACCTTTGTTAATAAAGATTACTAATATTATACTATAACTAATAAAAATATTGTTCAAAACCTCTAGATCCCTATTATACTAATCCTAATTTAGTAAATCCGAAATACGATAATAATTATAGAAGGTACTTCTATCCGGGGTATTGCCTACTTCCTTATTAAATTTTAGAGCTGTATTTTACTAATTTATATATATGTAATCCCGGAATTCAAATACTCTATTATTTTTAAGGAATTTAAATTAATAGTTAACTAAATTTATTTGGTTCCTTGTAAAAAGAGACTTTAATGTAATATTATCTAGTTTTAAATAAATTATATTAATAAATCTAAAGCTAATACCCCACTCTTCATAAAACTTTAGGGAATTAAATTCATTTTTATTACTATCTTTATCGATTATATTTATTAATAAAAAAAAGAAATAGGCTAAACTATTATAGAAATTTCTATATTCACTATCTAATTAAAAAACGTTAAAAAGGTTTCAAAACCCAAATAGGTCCGGACCAATAAAGAATTATAATAAATTGTCCCTAGAAATCTCTAAAACTTTATCCCTTTTTTCAAAAAGTAAAAAACCGATTACCTTAATAATTATAAACCTAGGGTTGATTTAAAAATCAAATTAAAGAAGGAGTCGGATGATAGAAACCTTCCGCTTTCCTTCAGCTCATTATACAATATATTTCAAAAGAAAATTCCTAATACTTAAATAGATTTCTCGCGATTCAATAAATAAAGGCTTTATCTAAACTAATAATTCGGTTATCAAAATCCTTAATTTTTCTATACGGAAACTAAATAAAAGTCTTCGCTTTTATTATAATTACCGAAGCCTTAACATAATTATTCAAGTAAATTAATACCCCCTACTATTAATTTAAAAAATATTCTACATATTTAAAAGGATAAAATAATTCTCGAAAATAATTATGATATAAACTTTCTATAAAATCCGAATAACGGAAGGAGAAAAGTACAAAATAATATTCTAGATTCGCTATAATTCATTTGAATAATTAATAATCCCTTTCAAATTATGTAATACTTTAATTACCTTTTAATAATATATTAATTAAATAATATAAAAAGTCTTTAACGATTTCCATTTAATATATATAAATAATATCCTTTATTTTACTGACGGGTTTCGAAAAGATTATTTATAAAAGGTCTATATAGTATTCGAATATTTCTTAAACGCTAAGCTTTATTTGAACCTTAATAAAAATAAATTGGTTATTAAGAAAATTAAATATTTGAAATTTATTATTTACGCTAATATAAATATTTAAATAGACCGTAAAGAAATTAAGGCTATTTTAAAATAAAATACTCTGATATCCTAAAAAGAAATTTGAAACTTTTTAGAAATTATAAATTATTATTGGATATTTATATTCAAATATACTATGATAGCCGCTCTGCTTAAAATATTAACCGGTAAGGAAGTCCTATTCGAATATTTAATAATATATAAAGACGCGTTTCAATCATCTAAAACCCTATTTATTCAAATACTAATATTAATTAAATAAGACCCCGAGCGCCTATTATTTTGAAAGGCCGATTATAATAGGTTTACCCTTAGGGGCTGCCTAATTTAGGAGGTAGATAGCCAATAGTATATTATAACCTTTTATTTAAGGAAATTAAAGCTAATAAAATAGAATTACCTGATCTATAATAAAAAAATTTAATAATCGTCAATTATTTGTAAAAATAGTAAATAGAATTATGTAATTGTAATAACTTTACCGTTTTAACTAATTACTATAATTTAAAATATTTTATAATTCGATAATATTTATTCAAACTATGAATTTATTAGGCCGAATACCTCTTTAAATTCTCTTTCGATTTTTAATATTGATTAAATAGAAAAGTAATAATACCGGACGTATTATTCTAAAAGAAATGGAACTAACTTACTAAATATAATAAGGAGATTTAAAATTTCTAATTTATTCCTGAGTCCGCTCTATATAATTATATCCGTATTATAGCAATAAGCCTAAAGGGCTCTCGAATAACCTAAAGGAAAGGTATAAAAGTCTTCAAAAATCCGGATTTATAATAGTTTTAGAATTCTATAATAGGGAGGAACGCTATATATTAATAAGTTTTTAAAATAGTAAGAAGCGATGTAAGGGATTTATCCCCTTCCTTTAAATTCAAAATCTAAATAACCGATTATTCTATTAACAATTTTAAATATTTAAAATACTAAAGGAGATTATAAATCCTTGAATACTTAATAATGATTAAAATAAAAAAATCAAATTTTTAACGCTACCCAAAAATTTAATATATCTTATACCCGTATTATTCAAATTATATATAATTTTTATATATTCAAGTACCTTAATAGAGAAGGTACTATTATAGCCTTAATCCGTTACTTCTATTAATTACTATCCGGGATTTATATAAAATAGTTTTTATATAATTATTATATATACAATTCTATTAAATATTAGAGATTTAATAAAAGGGGTTACTCCAATTAATACTAATACCGGACCAATTCTTCCGCAAAATCTAAATAAACTTTATTATAAACCTCCTAATAGCGAAAAGGAAAATTTTTTTATTTATTATTAAAGACCGCTTCAATAGAAATGTAATATCAGAATTAATATTATTAATAAATATTGAAAATCTACGCCGAAAGATTTATAAATTACTTTATAAAATATTATAAATAGTTATAATCTATAATTAGTAATTAGGGCTCTAATTAAACTAAACGGTTCAAAAGTAAACTTTTTAAACTATTCGGAATTAAATAGCTCCTTAATACTACTTACTATCCTTAGACCGATAGCAACCTAAAATAAGTAAATTAAAAAATACAAGCCTTTTTAGGAGCGTATATTAATTAAATTTACAATAATTCGCACGAGAAATACCCGTTAATATAATTCGCTATTAATAACTATATTAATATTTTAATCAATATATCTCCCTTCTTCATAATTCATAAGTTTAACCTAGAATTAATAATTCTAATAATCCCCAAAATAATTGGAAACTTCCGTATACCCGCTAACGTCTAAATTTAATAATTCGTCGAGAAACTATTACAAATTACAAATTTATATCAAATTATAATAGCTGTAGTAACTTAAGAGTAGAACAGGTTCGTTATTTATAATTATTGATTAATAGAAAAGTTCTAAGTCGGTGATAAAATTTAATTTAGTTTTAAAAATTATATATCATTGAGATTGAAAAAGAAATTAAATTAATTATATACTAAATATATAATCTCGAAAACACTCTCTCCTCCAATTACAGAACTTTCCGGCCTCCTAAATAATATTTATAATATCTTCTATATTAACCTCCTCTAATAGGTTGCTAAAAACCCCCTACCTAATTAAATACTAGCTAATGAATAACCGCCGCTAATAATAATAGAAAGAAAAAAGGAGTATTATATAGAAGAAGAAGAAATTCTATATATTAGAAGACCTCCGATTAAATGAATAACTTTTATAAAATGGACGGAATATTATAAACCTTTGTAATACCCGATTAAAATTTTCTAAAATACCGAAGCATTTAAATTCTTTAAAAAGGAATATAGAAATTTTCAAATTAATAATAGATTGCTAAATAAATTCATAAAAAGAGGAATATGAATAAAACAAAAAAGTAAATAAAATTAGTATTTAAAAGTAAAAAATATAGCCGTTAATTTGAAATACTACTTATATTAGTGATATGGACTGCTTCTACCTCAAGGAACAACCCTACAGTTGATATGCAAAAGCAATGATATTATTCCTGTGTAAAGCGTAATATAGAAGGAAAGAATAAAAAGAGTAGAAGCCGCGCACAGATAGATTAATATAATCCATCTGGGCGACCCACTTTCCTTATCTTATCGCTAGGACCTACTCTGCCGGCCGGTAGAATAGTTCTAGCGATCCGCAATACGTTTAATTACTATCTTTAATATATTATTCTATATATATGAAAATGGATTGTATTAAGTCCCGGCTCCTAAATTAAAAACGTTATTATCTTTAATAATTTAATCTATCCGTTTACAGTCCAGCGTTTTTTTTTCCCAATCCTTTAAGCCGTCCTCTACTATACTTTTAACCGGGGCGTCCTCTATACCAATCTTAATACGCCATTAAGAATTTTTAATACTTATTTAAATTCTTTTTAATTATTTAATAATTATATTAATATCCCTATCCTATCTATTTAATTAAATATTTAATTACTCCTTTAATTTCTTTATACCTTAAAACAACTTCTACCTTATATTTATCGTCGAATTAGGAATCTTCGATAATCTTAAAGGAAATAGGTCGCAATTAAAGACGTTTTTACTATTAGGAGTAAACGATAAATATACGACGGATACAATAGAGTATATTTTTATATTCTTTAAAAAGTTTAAATAGTATATTAATTTCCCTATTTTATTTAGGATTGTAAATAGTCCCAATCTCTATTATAATAGTTTCTTTGAAGAATTTCCTAAGAGGCGGTAACTATAATATAGTTATAAGAAGACTTTATTTCCCTTTTTGAATTAAATATTATAGTAATAGCTATCGTATCTACGCTTAGCGTTAATAATTACAAAATCGGCAGCTAAAATAGCGTTTTAGCGTAAATACTCTTTAATAATTAATACTTCGGGGTTATATTCTATAACTATAAGGGTATCGAATAATTTAAATAGTTTAAAGCCGAATAGTTATTCGTAAGGGGATATATTTGTTAATTATATAAGGGCACTATTTAAATTCTATTAAAAAGTTAATAGGATTTTATACTAATTTAAATTTAGGAATATAAAGTAATAAAATTAAATTACTATCTCAATAATCTAATTTTTATACTTTAAAAAACTATTAGTTTAAGGGTAATGAATAATTATTATTAATAATTTAATACCCTAAGCTTTTTAAATATAAATTTAGAATCTAAATATAAATTTTCAATTGTAGTCGGAAATAATACCTTTAGGTATACCCTAATCAGCTAAGATAAATTATTATATAAATACTATTCTTTATTCCTTGATTATATATAAAAAATATTTAGGTATTAAGAAGGTCTACTTAATTACTTTATTAATAATAATTACTAAGGTATCGAAAGTATTATACCCTTCGATTTGCTATAGGGAATTAACTATAGGGACCTCGAATAATCCTATAATAAAATTGATAGCAATAACGTTTATAAGTATAGAATATATTCATTCTAATTAAATCTACTAATAACTTCCGTTCAATAAATCTCTATTAATTTCATTTAATTAATACTCCGGATAGTACTTAAGGTATTTCTTTATAAAATTCGTTTTATATAGGATAGTTAAATTTTTTAAATCGTATATTTATTATCTTCCGAAATAGGATTTTTTTATTATAAATAGCGCTCAATATTTCTTTAATATAATTAAATAGAATACTTAAAATTCGCAATCCATCTAGCCGGTTGTAATAAATAAATTAATTATTAATAATAAATAAATAGCTAGCACGCGAAATTATTCTATTAATTTCGATAAAACCCTCTAAATCTTTTAGAATTTTAGAAAATTTCTCATCCTTCTTATACCTATTAATCAGATATTAACGTAATCCGTTAAATATTTTTACTTTAATAACATATAATGTTTAATTTTCAAGGATTTTAACTCTATATTTACCGATACTAATATATACTTTATTATCCTTCTAAAGATTATTTAAGGTTTATTTTCCGTTAGGATTTAAATTATCGCTAATTATACGTAAGCGGCTAAAGGCGTCCGGTACAAAATTAAACTTATTTAGAATATAGAAAATCTATAAATTATATTACAATAAATAGATTAATATATTTATTAGGCGTTTATTACTTTAATTTGTTAAGGTAGTACGTAGACTTGTCTATTTTATAATGCCTTTAATTACCGAATAGTCAGTAAGAATAATAATTAATTAATTAATTAAGTGGATTATTATATATAACCGGCGGATTGCCTATATTAGATATACTACTTTCAATTCCGATAGGCCGTATCTTATTTCTGCTTTCATTAAATAAAGGTATTTATTTAAGAATATCACTAGTAGGACTTAACTTGCTGGAATTTACGTACCCGGACGCTAATTATATCTATCCTTAAAATAGAAGGTTATTACTCTAAATCCCCTCTCAATAAAACTATTAATTATATAAATAATCATTTATTAGAATTATAATAATAAAGAATATTTAACTTTTTTCTATCGTCGGTACCGTAAAATACTTCCTAAAGTACTTAAAAGGATTCGAGCTCTTTAAGCGTTAGGTTGTATTTTATAAAAACGTAATAATATACTTATTTATTCGTATCACCGGTTACAACTTTACTAAACTCTCTCCCTTTAATTAGAAAAACTACTTTCTATTTTTATAATAATTCCAAAAGTTATATATAATACCGTACTAAATGCTGCAAAAACCCTAAACTTCTAATATAATATTCTAAAACCTTAAACTAATTCAGGAAAACGAGATTTTTTAAAGCAGTAATATATTCGGCGGTTATCGTTAAATTTAAAGCATTTATTTTAGAGTTAAATAATTCGATATTTAAGTAACTAAAGTAGGATTTTTTTAGAGAGATAGAGATACCCTTCGAAGTAAATAAATTGAAAATAATATTAAAGTAGTTTAAATAGTCCTTTAAAGTATCCGAAGCTATTATAATGTTATTAATAAAGGCTTAGTAATAAATTTTATAGGGTGTAAAGAGCCGGTCTATAAATTACTATATATACACCAGAAAATTATAAAATCTTATAAATATAATAGTTAAAGTTTCTAAACTTCGATAATTAATAAGAGTTAACCTATTATAGTAAGGGAATTAAATACTAAATTAGTAAAAGAAAGATATTGCGTTAATAATTGTAATATATTTCTTCCCTTATAGGTAAGTAATAACCTCTAATTAAAGGGGAAGGGTATAATTATTTAGTATTATAATTCTATTAAACACCCTCAAATTAATAATTAGACGCCTTTTAGCTTCATCTTTAACGGTTTTCTAAATAACGAATATTAGGTATATAAAAGGAGTAACTTCTTTATACTATTTTATTTTTCTTAAAATATAAAATTTATTAAAGGTTTTATCTATTATAATTTAATCCTTCCTATCTAAAAAGTATATCCTTATATTTATTTTCCAATTTTGCTAACCCTTTACCAATAGCACCTTTATTATATCTTCCTTCTCAACTTCAACTACTCAACCCTCTTCCCATATATTTCTATATTTATAAATTAAATCTATAAATTCTTCTAGCTTAATTTTGATATAGCCTCCGTATATATAAACGCTTTATTTAAAGATTTTATTAAATATATCCCTATTTATACAAGTTCTTAAAATTGAATATTTCTTTAGAATATACGGTTTTTTATTAGCAGAATCTATTAAAACTTCCTTCGAGGCTTCGGCATCTATATAAAATTTCTTTATTACAATAAGGTTATTAATATAAAGGATATTTATAATTGAAATAGGGTTAGCCCTAATTAATATTATTTAGGTAAAGGTATTTAATTCGAATTATATATTAATTAGTATTATAGGTAAAGATAGGATTACTTTATAGACTCTTCGGCTATTTTTACTAGAAAAATCGTACGTTGTAATTAATATTTAATCTAAGGCGGCCGCTCTCTATATACTATCTTATAAAGCTTTAAAGAATACCCTTTCATTATTCTCAATTATAATTCCAATATTAAATTATTTATTAATAGTAGCGGTACTATTAGTATTATTCTTTATAATAATAATTATTAGCGTCTTCGCATCGATAATAACATTTATTATTAATATATACTTTAAATTAAATATAAGATTCCTTCCCTTAAGCAATAACTTATATAATATTAGTAAATAAATTTACTAGCCGGGTAGAAGGGTAACCCTCTTTAGCATAGTAAATTTCCAAATATATAAGATATATTAGTAATTTATTACAAATTATAAAGTAAAGTTTTTTATTAATTTAAATTAGATTGTCTTAAAGGAGTAATCAATTTATCCCTACCTAATATCTATAAAATCGTTAACGAATAATATTTTAGTAGATAAATTATTAATAACCTATACGGACTTCATTAACTTTATTAGAATAGGTTTACTATTCTAGGTACTTATTAAATATATATAGAGTATTACTTATTTATTAATAGTTTGGGAGCTTCTAATACCTTTAATTTATTGAAATTATTTACGTTGGACTATATAGTTAAATATTTATAAAAACTCGCAATTAATTATAGTCTTTCCTATTTTAAAATCGATATATACTTCGTAATTTAGGGTTTAGAGGTTAACTTTAACCTTTACGTATAAATAAATATAATTTAATAGTAGGCCGTTTTTCATATTTTTATTATTAAATAGTAGTATTTTAGCAAAATTATAGGAATTTAATTCCTCTTTATCCTCCTCCTATTCCCATATTAAATACAATAAATTAAATAATATTCCTTCAATAATACCCTCTTTTATTTTAGAATAATATTTTATATACCGGAATAAAGCGTTTCCTAATATAGTTTAATAATTATAATAAATATACCTATTTCTTATTAATTTAATAAATATAACTTCTTATTATACTCCCTTACTTAATTTATATTTTCTCTAATATTACCGGGCTTTAAAATCTGAAACGAATATATTATAATATTTATAATATATAACGCTAGCGTTATAAATTATATTAGCGATTTTATTACTAGAATCTAATGTTGTAGACTTATCCGAAGTATCGTTTTTACTATCGATATAATAAATTTAATTATTAGTAGATTCATTATTAGCAATATAATATATTTAATCCTTATTTCGATCGCGGTTATAACAATTACAATTATAATAATCGCAGTTGTAATCCCAATATCGAATACTCTTTCTACTATTTCCATTACTTCTATTATTCTAATCCTTATTATTATAACTATTATTCCAATTATCTTTTCTTCCTAATTACTATTAAAAAGACTTAAATATTAATTTAAGGTTACAATCCTTATCTTTATAATATATTTAATAAAAGGGTATTACTTAATGGCGACGGATATAAATATAACTTTTACTTCGTCTATTTCTCACATATATTTTCGCCTAATATATTATATTATTCAAAAGGTCTAAAATAAATTTAGATATACAAATCTATTCTGAATTAAATTTAAACTATAATACCAACTTAATTTAATAAATCCTTCCCGAAAATACCTATAACGCGCGCGTAGCATAATTATTTTTATATAAAATTTAATAAAGTATTTTCGTTAGCAACAATATGTTTTAATATAATTAGCCTTTTAATAAATTTCTTAATAGCAATAACCGGGTTTAGGGTTTACCTTTTAATAAACATATCGATCAAAACTTTTAATAATCTACATCGAAGGGCGTATTTTATTTCTAAAAATATCTCTATAATTTATTATCGGATAATTAGGTCGTTAAAAAGGATTTGGAATATAATAATAAATTACCGTTCCGCTAAATTAACCGACGCTTCATCTTCAATAAATAATTTTAATTTATTTATAAAATAGAAAATATTAATATAAATTAAATTCCAACTATTAATAACAATACCTAAATCGTTAAAATCTTTTTAATAAAAATAGAATTAAATAATCTCCTTTCACTTTAATTTAAATTCGGCGCTATATAATCCCTTAAAAGGTTTTCGGTATAATTATTCCTTATCGAATAGTCGATGGGATTTACAATTATTACTATTATTAGAACCTTCCCTATTACTATTATTATTACCGGGGTTACTTAAACCTCCTATTCCTCTTTATAATAGGCTATTTAGTAGGCTATTCGAAAGGCCGGTAAATAGATTAATAAATACCGCTTCCTTCTAATTCAATTTAGAAACAAAGTATTTATATTTGTTAAGTATACGTAATTTCAGATATTCTTCAATCTAATATTAAATTATATACGGAATAAAAGTTACAAATATTGAATTATATTCTATATTCTAAATAGTTTTATATAATTTATTATACAATATTCTATTACTTATAATCTAAAACGATACAGGAATTATAGGTTTATTCGTAGGCGTAATTAAATCGATAAATAATACTTATTAAAGTACCGTTACTTAAATAATAATTATTAATTGGTTAGTTAGAACTTAATTAATTTTTAGAGCCGCTATAATCAATATTTAAGTATTATAATATAGAATTTAAAATATTAATACCGGTAACTACTTAAGTAACTAAAGTTCAAATACTATAGGAAGTTTCAGTTAAGATACCGCTAGTTGTTTACTTTAGTAGGGAGGGATTATAATATTTTAAAAGTTATATATAGAGATTTTATTCAAATAGGGGGGTATAGTTAATTCGGTTATAATTAATTATAGAAGACATCTATATAATAGGGTTAGAAGTCTATTTCTATTTTTAATTTATAGGGATTTATATTTGGATAGTTTTACTATAGCCGGCGGGAATCTTATTATAGTAGGGTATAAATTATTATAATTAAGGGAATTAAAGAACCTTAAGAACGGGCTAAAGGAAATTTAATTACTTTAAATTAGGGGATATTCGTAACGAACTACCATCTCCCTCAAATTATTTATATTAATAAAAAGATTATTATATTATTTATTAATAATTTTTAAACGATAAGGAGAAAGTTAAAAGGAATTATCCTTATATAGTAAGAGTATAATATTCTAAAGTAGTCTACTATTTTCTAGGATATTAGCTATAGTTTTAATAAAGTAACCTTCTATAATAAGAGTAAATCTATTTAATAAAACGTTTTTAATTCGATATAACGTAATTTTCAAAGAAAATAATAATAGTATTTAGGGGTTTCATTAGTTACTTAGTAACCGGACGTATATTTATACCGGGGTACAATACGCCAATATCTAATCCATTTTCATTATTACTATATTGAGAATAATATTAATACCTTTTTCTATAATATTTATTCTTACTCCTATCTTATAGTACTTCTAATTATTAAATTTACTAAAATTATTAAAAGCGATTTCTATATTCTTTATACGACCTATAATTTCATTTATTTTTATTCATAAATAATTAATATTGCGATCGATTCTTCGATATTAAGTATCCTACTCGAAAGTATTTCAATTAATTTTGTTTAACGTATATATTATAATTTCCGCATTATTTCCAATTTTCTTAGGGGCTTTAGACGTAAGTAATCGAATAGAATTATATTAATTCTCGTTTTAATTTTAAAGTTAGCGATTGGAGGGTAGTTAATTAATTAATTATTAATCGGAAAGTAAATTTATAGTTTAAAACTTGCAATTAAATTATTTATTAATTAATTTAGAGCGTGTACTTCTTATTAGGGTATAAAGATTAGAAAGTATTATTAATCTCTTAAATAGGGGTATTGTACTGGCGTTTAATTTAGTTCGGTTAAGTAGGGAGCCCTTATCGGGTAGCTTCTTTACTTGAAACGCTATATTAATTAATAATCTTATTAATTCATTCATTTTCGGTTATCAATATTTAAATACGAGATAAAATTAAATAAATATAAAGGATTAGGAATACTTACTATTTACCTAAGTTCGAGAGTAAGGGGAAACCTTTTATATTAAAGGTATTTTATACCTATTACAACTTAGTAATTTAAGAGCCTTAGATTTAGGTAGTGAATTGTATAAAAATTTAAGGTTCGTTAGGCGAAGTATTTATTATTCGGCCTATTATAATTCGGCCGATTAATTATAATAATTATTATATAACTTACTATAGTTCAACTATTTAACGGGAAGTATATATCACTGTAGTCTATTATAATTCAATTAGGTTAGGGAAGGGTTATTTATATAAAGGAGCGATACAATCTATTTAAATTAGTTATTACAATATTCTCCGGCCTATTATAATTCGATTAAATTATAGATTTTTATACAATCTACTATAATTCAATCGATAGAGAAGAATATTAAAAAGGTAATTAAATTTAAGTCGTTATAGCTATTAAATAATATAGATTATTTCTACTTCAAAGAATAACCCTACAATTAATATACAAAAGCAATAATATTATTCCTATATAAAGCGTAATGCAAAAGGAAAGAATTAGAAGAGTGGAAGCTGCGTATAGATAGATTGATATAATCCATTTAGGCGATCCACTTTCCTTATCTTATCGCTAGGACCTACTCTGCCGGCCGGCAGAATGGTTCCAGCGATCCACAACACGTTTAATTGCTGTCTTTGATGCATTATTCTATATATATGAAAATGGACTGTATCAATTAGCCTACTATATTTAAAAATCTTAAAATCTTTAATACTTAATACCGCTTTAGTACCTAACCGGACTATAATGTTTAAAAATAATAATATTAAGATTATATTACTATAGGGAATTTATAATTTTCTTTTCTTCTTTAGAGGAAAAGGCGCCTCCTTTATTAAATCCGAAAACCGAATTACTTCCTTCAACTATTTTTTCTCTTCCAAAATTTCCCCTTCTTATTATATTATCCCCGCTAAACCTTCTTCTAACTCCCAAATATTTATTACTTCCTCCTCTAATTCTTCTTCCTCTTCTAACCCCCTAATACCTATCTCCTTCCTACTAAATAATAAACTTAAATAAATATATAAATCCTCCTCCCCTAATAATATTCTATCCTCTTCTATTAACCCCTACTACCCCGCTAACTCTCTAATATGAATTTCCAGTTCCTTAATCAATTTATTAAAAATAGTAGCTACCGCTTTAGCTACTACCCTTTCCTCAGAGGATTAAACTACTTTAAATATCCAGGTATTAATTCTAAAAATATAGGTATGTAGATACATAACAATTATAATAGTAATATACTTAATATCTTAAATAAATTCCATAATAATATTGACTAAAATAAATAATTCGTAATTAAATAAAGATAATTTAGCGAATAATAATAATTATCAAACTGCTAAGTCACCATAATTTATACGAAGGGCTTTAAAACCCTCCTCCAAAATCTTTAATCACTCGAATACTATAATTAAAATCGGGACCGAAAATAAGGAAATATTTAGAATTTTAACTAAAAATACTATAGTAGTAGAAAGGGGCGCTAATAGTATTTTATTAATAAAGTAATCGAATATAAAGTAAATAATATTTCTAAAATTTAAATTAATGATAAGAATAGAACCAAGGGATTTAGAAAAAGATTTATAAAATAATATAGCCTTCGGCTACTAATTATTTAAAGTTCTAAATAGAAACTACTATATCTTAGAAGGATTAATAAAATAGAACTTTAATACCTACATACCCCTCCTTTAATTAAAAAGAATAATATTCTTGAATAGTAATAGGTTACCACCGGTAAATAATAAAATTCCTCGAACGCGTATAAAGTATATAATAATTTTTACCCTTATTAAGTATACAAATATTATAACCCCTCAATATTATATACTAGAAATATTGAATAATTATAATACCCTTAATGAAAGCTTTAATAAATTTATAGTAACTATTACTATTACTACTGGGGGTTTAAAGTATTGAAGAAACTAACGCAATAGAAGTTAGAATAGGAATAGTAATAATTAGCGTAAAAGTAGGTATAAATATAAGAATAAACGTAGGCAAGGGTATAGGTATAGGCAAAGGCGCGGATATAAATATAGGAATAGCTATAGCCGGGCGGTAATAAATTGAAATAATAAGCTAGAACCCGAAAGAATTCTAATTAAAATCAATATTATAATAAAGGGTTAATGATAAATATCTAAAGGTATTCTAAAACCGGGCCGAAGGTATACGTATAATATAATTGTAATTATTTATTAAAAGAGTAAGAAGGAGAGTAGGAGCTATGGAAGGGTAAGATAAGAGTAATATAAGTATTAATATAATATATAACTATAATTAGAAGGAGAAAGAGGGGGCTCATATTATAGAATTAATACCCATTGAAGTATTTAATTCTAATTAATTAAATTCAAAAATTAAAATAGTAGCCAACGTTAAAATTCCTCTAATTAACCTAAGCTATAGTATTATAACTTCCGGGATATAAATTCTCTAGAGCCCTCTTCGGCTACTTCAAACTATAAAATAGCTATTAGAATATATAGCTATAAAAGCTCTAACGTTTAAGCGACCCGGAGGGCAGCGTTTTACCCCTTTTCTTTCCTCGTAGAACCTTAATATACACACATAAGGCCAGCACCTGCGTATCGCTCTGCTATCCCCTTATAATACCTATTCCTACGCCGGCTACTACTACTCTTATTCTAACTCTTACTATACCGGTTTCTCTAATACCCTAAACCCCCGGTAATAATAGCAGCAATTACTATAAATTTACTAAAGCCTTTATCAAAGGTATTATAATTATTTAATACTCCCGGTATATAATATTAAAGGACTATAATATTTATATACCTAACGAAGGTATAAACTATTATGTATTTTATATACGTTTAAAGAATTTTATTACTTACCGGTAGTAGCCTACTATTATTTAGGAATATTATTCCTTCTAATTAGAAGAGGGGTACTTAAATAGTAAAACTCTATTTTACTAATCCTTCCAGAATATAATAATTTCTATTCAAAATTTTAAATAATTAGTAGCTAAAAGTTATATTATTCTATAAATACTTTTTAAGTCCCTTTATTTTATTTTCATTATCAACTTGAATTCTAGAATCATTATTTACTTTATATTCGGTTATTCTATCGGTAAATCATTATTAACGCTCTTTTTAATTACTATAGTATTTCCAATTATAATTCTAAATTTTCTTTTTAACCCTAACATCAATTATGATATTTAAGAAATTAGAAATTCTAAAGGCGGGCTTCAAAGCCCTTTGTACGGATTAAAATAATTGAATAACTTTATAATTATTATCGTTTGCCGAATTATCCTTAATTAACTATACATTAATTACGTTAATAAATATTACTGTAGAATTCATTTAAAATGTCAAATATATTACTAATATAGCTGCTATTTACCTAAATACCCTTATTACTAAAATTAATATCCATATATTTAAAGTAGTTCAATCCTTTTGAAAAAAAGGTCGCGGTTAGGGCGGTAATTCTGATTTTCAATGAATTAATTAAAAAATTAGAGGTTTACGTTAGAAAATTAGAAGGGTAATATAGGTTAATAGAAAAGGATAGAGTATTATTAAAGGAGGAGGATTTATATATTTATTTAAATTTATTATTTAGTGGGGAGGAGGTATAACCTTATTTCAAAAAGCTATATGTAAATTATATATTTAAATAGTAATACTATTAGTAATAATTATTTCAGTTAACTTCCAAGCTACTTCCACTACATTACGAAGTTACTTGATTTCAAATTATTAGTCCTTGAGTTTTTCTTCAAGAAAGTTTCATGATTTTCAGTAGTAACTTTTAAGAATTTTGATTAATTTAGTAATTAAGTTTCGAAGTGTTTATTTATTCCGGTTCAAATAACGATATATATATTTTTTGAGACGCCCATGCCTTGGAGCTCCAGCGTGGTTGTAGGCTGAAAGGTAATATGAAAGATCCGTACTAAAGGTCGTGGTCTATAGGCCTACTAACGTAAGTAAGGAAGGCGCGGCGTATTTGTCTATAATAGGTTAGAATTCAGAAAGTTATTTATTCTAGTATAGTTTTGGAAAGCCCAAATTGGAAAAATTAGCGTTAAGTAGGATATAGTTTGAATAATGGAATTGAAAAGCCACTTTTTATAATGCAACGGGAATTTCTCCTTAACCGTTGTATATATCCAAATATGTATGGTATTAAATGACGAGAAAGGAAAACCGGTTATTTTATTACTGATTGTACTATAATATACGCTTTAATTTTTTTAAAAGAAAATATAAAAGAAATCAAAATAAAGATTTCAGTAGTAAGTATACTTAGGTACTGTAAATAACTAAATCCCAAAGATGATTAAGTCTTGGACCGTACCCTTAACCCTGAAAGCTTTAGGGGGTTAGTGTTAGGGCTAAAAATGGAAATTCTGGAAAAAAAAAACCGAATTTTTTTCCCAAAATTCTTCCCTAAACTTTTTTTTTTTTTTTTCATTTTTCCTCTTCTTTAAATACTATTATAGTGTAAGTATGGGCGTCTCTCTGTCTCCCCTGGACTTTGGCTCCGCCCAGGGGAACTGTATTTTTTTGTATTTCTTGGTATATTCATTCAACAATTCGTTTATAGATTGAATTAATTTATTAGTAAGTTTGTTCTTTTAGGTATTGATTATTCTTTATATCTCTTAGCTACAAGATATAAAACTATTACTAAAATCTTTCTTAGTTTCCTTGATTGATTCAATAATAGATTATATTCATTTAGATATAATTCGTATTCATTTAACGAGTTAGAGCCTGAGAACCAATTAGATTTAATGAATTTTTGATTTAAAGTATTTTATACTCTCTTTATCATTATTAAATTTAATACAATTACCTGGAAGTAGCGTATAGATATTGTATATTAGTAGATTCATAAATTTTAATATACAATCATAGTCTAAAGATGCGGGCTCTGCTATCATTTTAGTATTAATTTGCTTTAGGACATTTTATTAATAGGTATTCATTGATAGGTATTATACGACGCGGGGAGGGGTATAAATATTGTGAAATACTTTCAATAGTTAGTTTAGAGGGTAAGAAATAATTAAATTGAAACGTATTATTTTAATTATTGTATTCATCAGGATCGAATTCATTAGTATTATTATATAACTTTACTTCGTTTTCCAAGTCAGTAGAATTGTTAAAGTAATTATTATTAATTTCCCTTAAAAAGTTGGAATTTCATTTGAAGTTTAAAGTTAGTTTAATACTATAAGTAGCGGGTGCGTTCCTATAAATCCTATTAAGATTGATAAAAGAGTTAGGTATATTAATAAGAATTAATTTAAGATAGAATTAATAAGTATGAATTTAGGCTAGTCTTCCGACTTTCTACAACCGGTATATTTATAATAGAGGTATATAACTAGGATTTGGATTAAATCAAATACTATTATTTATTTAGACTCGGTAATAAGGGAAACCTTGAATGTTTAACAGTTTTACAATGCTAGGTTTTAGGTAGTGATTAATATAGTTATTTGAAGTCGTTCTATAGCGTGGAGTAGAGTAGTAGGGATTTTATAGTTACTTAGATTCGTTATAAAGTATAAAACAGAATTTTACAGTTATTTAAATTCGATGCAAAGGTCAAGCGATTACGTACTTAATTTTAGTAACCATTAGAATTGGAAATAGTAATTGTTATAATAACTAAATTAATAGCTTACTTACTAGGAATGAGGGAAAGGTAGTAGTCAAATTGTAAAATCACTTATATTTATTTTACGTATTTAAAAGTATGATTGTACAATCATTACGTCCGATAGTTAAATCCGCCGATTTTACTAAAGTATTTAATAAGCTTAGGTTACTTGATTTGTAGTAACACTTACTATTTAATACTATTGAAAGGGTATTGTAAAAAGTATAGTATATATAACATTTACATATATATAAATTAGTAATTTAAAAATAAATAACTTAAAAGAAGGGTTTCAAATTAAGAAGTTTGCATATAGTTAATGACCTTACAAAGGTACGCAAGCTTCAATTAATTGCTATCTGATTCATAAAACTTATTAGGGTAGATAGTTGCGACACTTAGTCGTAAAGGCATATAGGTACATGTTAGCTAATCTAACATATAATACTACGATACCTTTCCGGTATTAATGATTTAACAGAATAAGCAATTGAGAAGGATTCTAGGTTAGGGATATTGAGAAGGTAAGCAAATCTATATATGGGGGGGGGGGGGGGGGGGGGGGGGGGGGGGGTAGGGGAAAGGAATGAAAAAAATTTACTACTTGAACAATAGAGAAGCAAGCTCGCCAGTTCTATACTGAGTAGTAATATAAAATAGTAGAACTTATCTATAGTAATATTAATAGTGGATACAAAGAAATAGGAGAAGGTATCAATAATTAACCCGGATTGTTCGTACGTACGTTTACTACAGTAGCGAGTACTATTGTTAATAGATAAATATTATGGAATAGTATTAAGATATTGAGATTATTCTTAATTATGAAATATTAATTATATTTTATTAAAGAAGAGAGAGATCGAGGGTCGAAAGAGGTTGGGGGGCAGCTTCTTATACCCTTTTTGAGGGGAGCTAATAAGTATTAGAAATTTTCACCAGTCTAAGTAATAGTCGAATTTATAGTAAGGTTAATAGTTAAGTAGTATTACAATTATTTTATTGGTATTAAAAGATAGAAGGTAAAGAGTAGAAATAGGTAGAAGGTGGAAGGTAGGATACTTTAGAATAATAATTATTAGTAGTAACCCGCAAACGAAGTGAGGCGTAATTAATATACTTTACCAAAAATTATATAAACGGCCGCGCAATCGTTTCAAAAGCTTCAAATTAATCAATATTAACAACTCTAGAAGATTTCTAATATCAAATAAGGTTTATAGTAATGAAAGACTAATATTAATATTAATAGTAGAATGTAATAGTAGTAAATAATAATAGTAACTAAAAATAATAAGGTAAATTATAATATAAATACCTAAATAGCTAGTAATATTAAAATTACTAGGAGTACTAAACGGGCTACCAGATTTAGCGAGAGTGCTAAATAGCCGGGAACTCGTACTATAGTCATATACAAAGTTACATTACTTGTATTATTAAAACAGTATCCTATTTAGCGTTAAAAATTCCTTCTAAGATTGCCAAAACGGGTATTTTTTCTGCATTTTGGCCTATTATAAATAGAACCGCCGTGCCTTCTTCGCGACGATGTGGGGCCTATGGTACTACAACCTCTAGTATAGGGTCTTCGACAACTATAACACTTTTGGGCCCCGGACATCGCTGTCTCGTAAAGTAATGGACGTTTCAATTTAAAGATTCAAGGTAATCAAGTATATAGAAAAATAGTATTGTAAGGATGTGACCGAGGGTGGGGGGGTGACCGGGATTGGGGTTACAATATGTACACATACGCTGTGTGTCAGCGGACAGATTCGCCTCCATCTACCGCACGTCCACTCCAGGTAGTAATATTTTACTAAAGGGAAGCTGTATACACACTGATCCGCATCCTGGCAGGCAGCTGAAGACGGCATGAGGACGCCAGGGCGTTTCAAGCTTTTCGTTACGCGAGACAGAATGCTAGTGTGAATACTCAGTGAAGGTACCTCTATCTAGTGTACCACCTCTACACTAACAGCATCCTTGAGTGTACCAAGCGGTGCAGGCAACACTAGCATGGCACTACACGCGATCCAACAAACAAGCCGCAACCTTCGCTGGAACTGGCCATTTACTCGGGTTGCAAATCAACATTTTCCTTTGGTCTTTGTCTAGATCAAACCATCAACTCGACACCGCGCCACGATTCACCCCGAAACCCAACCTTCCACGCACCATCCTGTCCATTCTCACGACGTGCATTGTGAGACGATCACAAGCCACAACCAAGCAGTCCTTTTCGCGATCCAAGCCATCCCTCCTTTCTCCAAGATGGAGGTTGACCCGCGCGGCCGCACCGAGTTGACTCACAGGGGAGGAGACGATGATTCTATCGACACAAGGTTGGCTGACGACAAACCGACCTATCGGTCGTGGAAAAAGAAGTATCGCAAGATGCGTATAACCTTTGATCAGAAGATGCATGAAGGCGAGGAGCTATATAAAGCCGAGCAAAAGGCCCTAGCAACCGCCCGGCGACTAGCCATTCAGAAGGAGTAGGATCATTGAACTCTCCATCGAGCTTGTCGACATCCTATGCTAACCACTCATGTCTCAATCGTAGCCGTCTTCTCGATCTTCTTCTCGACGTTAACAATTCCAACCAGATCCCACCAGAGAAGCGCTTCGATTTGAGCGTCAAGGCACCTTCCGATTCCGATGAAGAAGGTCTATACCTGGACATCGATAGGCCATCCACGCCTCCGGGCGGCATCCGGCCCTCGAAATCCTACAAGGAACTCCTCCAAGATGTGCCGCACATGCGGTTTACCCAAGCGGCCGAGTGCTTTCCAGAGCTCCTCTGCGACCTTGAAGCCGGCCGCGACTCGCCAGCCGATCCGTTCCAGGGACAACCCCACCCACCTTCGTTCCTCACGGCGGACGATATCGATAACTACATTTGGGAGATTGACCAACGGCTGGCCAGAAAAGAGACTAGCGAGACTGGTGTGCCGCCTCCTGCTGCCTTGCCTACCCTCGCACCGATTGCCCAGCCGAACAGCGCCGCCGCAAACGCGAAGGAGAGTGGCCTACTCGCCTCCCGGGACTTCCAGCTACGCAACCCGACATCTGTCTACAACTGGCTGCGGAAACACGCGCCTAAGACATTTCTGCAAGATACAGAGGCCCACGGGGATGAGAACGACCACGGTGAGTCTCGCGGCACCACCTCGGGTCGCGGAGGACGGGCTAAAAGCGAGCGTGGCGGTGCACCCGGGGGCCGTGGTGGTCGGGGCGACTCCAATTTGGCTCGTACAAAGAGGGGCGGTGCCAAATCCGCCGCTGTCGTCGTTGAGGCGCCCGAATCCTTGGACGAAGATAACAACTTTGAGGCGGCAGTGACACCGAGTACTGCAAAAGGCAAGCGAAAGCGGATCGTGGATGATGATCCGGGCTACAGGCCCAAGGGCGGGTCGAGTCGACCAACCAAGAAGAAACGTAAGAGCGAAGGCGGCGGCGGGGAGGCTACGCCTACATCGGGTACTAAAAGGTCGCGAAAGAGCGCAGGAGCCAGTGGTGAAACCTCTAAAGCCAATGATTAGTCGTTGAGACCGGACAACATGATGGCATCTCATGAATGAGGGCGGTTTTTTGAACAATAACAGTGGCCCTTAAAAGTCCTTCAGCGGGTTTTTTGTGTATTTGTTCACGGGTGGCCCGGATTGTTGTAGGGTTTAAGTTCACTACATGCTCTTCGGCGGTGGCTCACGAACCATTGGGAATGCGTGTGCCTGTTTTTACAATGGAAGTAATCGGGAATAGATTTCGGGTACGAGAATAATCAGGAATCCAAGTCATGGCTTAAAGTGATACGAGTGTAGGATGAGAGGGTCTGCGTCATTGTCGACAAAAGTAGAGGCATGCTGTTTGTATACGTAGCCGATGTTTGGAACCAGAAATAGCGCCCTACAAGAAAAGTGTAGCTCATCCACTGATTCATAAATATGGGACAAACAGATATCAGAACATGGAAGAACGCCAAGTACACAGAGAATGCGTAGGTAATCAGAAGTTTCGGGGTGTTTGGAGGGTATTTTACTTGTGAATTTTGTTCATGAAGATGCAGTAAGCCTATGTACAAGTTGCCTGCCGATTTCCAAAACTTTGAAATGGGTGATACAGGAACAACAAAGCCAGCAAATTATACCGATGACTCCTTGCCTTGATCCCTCTTGCAGGGAATGGGGGTGTGGGTGTGTGTATGAAAGACTCAAGACGCGAGGCGCAAATGCAATGAATGCACTTCAATGCGTAAACCAAAAAGATGATATCCAAGATGATGCTGTTTTTGTCTCTTCCTTTCAATCCCCCGTTTACCCAGCCACCGGGGCAGCTGATCTAACCGTCATATCACTGCGACTTATTTGTTTCGATCCTTTCTGGAGAGGTGTTAAGAATGCGTCAGGGTAGTATGACTTAAAGCTTCTCCTTGAGGGTGCTCTTGAGGCGGCGCTCGACGGCAGCCATGTACTCGGAGGTGGTGACCCAATCCTCACGGCCGGTCTTGCCGCAGGCAAGGGCGAGATCCTTGGTCATGATGCCATCGATATCGACGGTGTCAATGCAGGCCTTCTCGAGAGCCTCAGCGAAGGCAATGAGCTCGGGGGTGTTGTCGAGCTTGCCACGCTGGACAAGACCACGGGTCCAGGCAAAGATGGAGGCAATGGGGTTGGTGGAGGTCTGGTTACCCTTCTGGTGCTCGCGGTAGTGGCGAGTGACGGTACCGTGGGCAGCCTCGGACTCGAAGGTCTTGCCATCGGGGGTGATGAGGACGGAAGTCATGAGACCAAGGGAGCCAAAACCCTGAGCAACAATATCGGACTGGACATCACCATCGTAGTCTGTGAAGAGAGATTTTCGATTAAGATTCGCTTCTCCAACCGGTTATAGAGGAATCGGGGGACTTACTCTTGAGAGCCATGATATAGCCACCGGAGCTCTTGATCATCTGGGCGACCATGTCGTCGATGAGACGGTGCTCGTACCAGATCTTCTTGGCCTCGAAAGCCTCCTTGTACTGGGTGTCGTAGATCTGCTGGAAGATATCCTTGAAGCGGCCATCGTACTTCTTGAGGATGGTGTTCTTGGTGCTCATGTAGAGGGGAAGGCCCTTGTCAAGAGCGAGCTTGAAAGAAGCGTGGGCGAAGCCCTCAATGGACTCATCAGTGTTGTACTGGGTCTGGGCAACACCGCCGCCATTCTTGTAGTCGAAGACATCGATGACCTGAGGCTCACCACCCTCGGGGGTGTAGACCATCTGGAGCTTGCCGGGGCCGGGAGCGACAAGGTCCTTGGCGCGGTACTGGTCACCAAAGGCGTGGCGGCCAATGATGATGGGCTTCTTCCAGCCGGGCACCAGGCGAGGGACGCGGGGAATGACGATGGGCTCACGGAAAACGGTGCCACCGAGAGCATTGCGGATGGTGCCGTTGGGGGAGAGCCACACTAGAGCGCACAAACCAAGTTAGGCAATGGGTCGACATGAGCCGTGCAGCGAGCGCTTCGCTATCGGCATGGAGAATTCAAAGATGAAAAACATGACTTACTCTGCTTGAGCTTGAATTCCTCTACACGAGCCTCATCGGGAGTGATGGTAGCGCACTTGACACCGACAGAGTACTTCTTGATGGCCTCGGCGGCATCAATGGTGACTTGGTCGTTGGTTTGGTCACGGTACTCGAGACCCAAATCATAGTACTTGAGGTCGATGTCAAGGAAGGGGTAGATGAACTTCTCCTTGATGTCCTGCCAGATGATGCGGGTCATCTCATCGCCATCGAGCTCGACGACGGGGTTCTTGACCTTGATCTTCTGGAAAGCCTCGGAAGCCATTGTGCGGGATCTGTTGTTGGATACGAAGAGGGAAGGGGCAGCAGGGCGAGCGAAGGCAGGAGCAGTGGCGATATTGAGACGGGAGTAAACAGAAGCCTGGCGGATGGAGGAGCGGATGAGGTTTGCGGTGACAGGCGACATGACGGGAAAAGGGGGGGGAGGGGGGTTAGTAAAGGAAAGAGGAGGGGGGGTGGGTAAAGAGAGGGAAAAGCTTAGGAGGCCCGGAATTATTCGCACCGGAACGGGCCGCAGGGAGCTCAGGAGTCAGGAGAGTCAGGAGCGTCAGGAGGAGGCGGAACGGACGGAAGGGGAGGGGGGGATGAAGTCCGGCCGGTCCAGGTCAGAGGGCAGAGGAGTGGCAGCGAGTGGCAGAGCTTGGGATCCCTCTGGAAAGCCGAGGAAGTTAGCCAATGGGATGATGACCGATACAGCAAACAACGACAACAAACAGCAGTGACAACACTTGAAAGGTCCCCGGCGCGGTGGGATCACTATGGGGAGAATGGAGATGGTGCTCCTCCGGATCCTAGAGGCTGAAGGCCAGGACTCCAGACTCACAGAGTGGGCCACGGCAAGCTCGCAGTTGCGAAGTAATTGCGGGTTCCGGGGCATCTCCGCTCTCAGGCCGACCAGGCGGACAGCTCAACAGACAAGTGGACGGCCATCTCCTCAAACTGGCCGGCCGCCGTCACCGGAGGGAGGAGCCTCAGCTGCGGCCCAAAGGAGCGCTAGAGGCTGACATGCAAACAGGGCAAGGGATTTGTGCTATGGTGCTATGACATGGCAGTGTAGGGGAATGGCTTTTCAAGACATGGACAGTACTAACTAGACTCTTGCAATGATGATCAAGTACCTCTGTACCGGGTATCGCCTGTTGAATAGGGTAGATATATAAGCCGGGCGAGTTTCTGGCGACGGCGCGACTAAGTCGACTAAGATGCTCAACAGGGTCAGCTTGCTTTGGACGAGGCGACTGATGTTGGTGGCGGGGCGTTGCGCATGTGCAGATAGACGTAATGTGTAGTGTGTTGTGTACTCTGCGCAGTCGATCTGACAAATGCCAGCAACGGGACGCAGCGGGACGACGCTGACTTGAAGACTTCGACCGTACACCTATGCAGTTGTACATAACGTTCGTGGATACCTGCCTACCTTCTGTAGCTTTTGGGTCGCGAGTAGCGGGGAGCAGTGAATGAAGCGGCTGGCTCTGTGTGTGACTGACTGAGACTCTTTGGCCAACTGACGTTTGATGTCTTCACTTGAAATGGAGCGAAAAAGTCTTTTTGATATTCTAGCCAAGCAGCTTGTGCCATCTCCGGCCATCGGACTCTCCAAATCGCATTAGTTAGATTCCTTGCACCTTCCCAGACTGCCCACCTCCGATATTGACTCTGCCTGCTGCAAAAGCCAAGCTTGCACTCTGCTCTATGTTGGTGCGGGCGCAAATCGGTATCGTGCCAGCGGCCGTGTAGCAGAATACACAATTACCAGGCTTTGGCGCGCGTATAATATATGAGCAATTCGCCGTTATTACCACGCATTCGTAAAAGCAGAGCCTTGCACGCTTCAGAAAACTCTTCCGATTCCTGGCTCGACGTTGAAAAGCGGGGAAATCGGGCTTCTGATGGAGGGGCACGCGCCGGTGTGGGTTGGAGGGGTTGGGCTGCCCCTCACTGGTTCGGCCGTCGTCGTCCCAAGTTGCCATCCAATAACGACAGCGCGCGCATGCTCACAAGCGCAAGTCCACCACCTTTCAGTGTGTTTGGCAGGGGACCCGTTCGCATGCGGGTTATGCGACAGTGTAACCCCCACATTTGTGAACCCAAAATGGCATAGTTGAACTTGTACCTAGTTACTCAAACGACTGCGGCAAGGGAAGGCTGTGGAGGAACTGTCCCGGGACAAATCATCGCAATCATTCATCCCTTCGACCGTGAAACCGCGTGAAACAGCAGTGCGATTGCAATGCTCATACGATTAGGTCATGCCGCCACCGCTTGCACCAACGCCAACGTCCACCACTACACACCACGACACGACACCCCCGAAACCCTTTTGGCCTTTTATCCTATCGCAATGTGGTCGGCCGATCGCACCGCCTTCGGCCGGGGAGGAGCGAACCGCCGTTCGTTAGACGGCTTTTCATTGCACAATTGGCCATTCGGCCTGCAAGGAACACCGCCTTCGCCCTTCGGCCCCATTTACACCGGGCGACTTTTTGTATGTATGCCGGAACCGCTGCCATGGTCGAGCATACGGTTACAGGGATGTATGGCTTCCGGATGCCGGATCATCTGGAACCAAGGACAACGACATCGATGAGCGCAGGCTTAGGCAGACAATACCAAAGTATCAACACTATAATCAATAGGTTTCGGCCTTGGGATACGTCGTCCTGTAGTGTAGTCTTGGCTCATGTCATCATGTATTACCAACAGACAGGCTTTCACGGCCTCGCGGCCCAGATTCAATATGTGCTAGCGAACGGCGTAACACGGCGAAAGCTCGTCAGTGTGGGCTCTTGCTGGCTCAACAACGGAATGATGGATATGATAGAAACCACGCAAGGCCCGTAGGAGGCTACACCCAGACGCTCACCGCACCGGCTAGCTGCGGACTTGAGTCAGGTTCGAAGCAACACGTTCCGATATCGCCAACTGCCACTTGCAAGTTGTGAGTAGCCAATGCAAAGCCTTGCGGTTGACAAAAGGCCGTTGCGAGTTTTCTAGACTTCTTGTTTTAAACAGGAAGACGTCCGAGGAAGTTGGATGTCCATAGGATGTCTCACTGCAGAGGGCCAGAGGGTTTTATTCATTTCAGTTGCTTATAAAAGTTAGCGGCGGTCATCCTTGAATCCTAAATTCGGCCCAGACTTCATCTAATTCTACCGCACCCTACTGCGCGGAACTTTGACACTGTACATAAAGTGTAGTTCAGCCGGGCTGCCGGAGAGAGCTTCGGACAACTCGGGACTCCTTCGCCAGTTTCGGAGATAAGCTACTCCAGACTGCGTGGGTACAAGGAAGGTATGCGCTAAAAGCACAACGCATTGCCATGCATCTCAACTATCGTCGATGTGTAATCGAAGGTTATGACCGCAACCAAGTCGTCTTCGTACCGTCATCTTTCGTCAACCAAGTTTCTTCCGAGATATGCCGGGTTTGTGTGTCTCGTTTGTCTGCGTCGTTCTCTGCCTTTGTAGCTGTCTTGTAGATGCCAAAGCATACACTCATCTACACTACATAGACCGGGGATTACTCGTAGCATGTCGTGCCATTAAGGTGCGCCACGCGCCAGCTGCCTGCCGGCAGATGCATCTGCAGTGTAGAATGCATCATCAAGCGTACTTGTACCTCGAGGACTGACATTGCATAGGGCATATCGATAAGCTTGGTGATAGCTCAGCCTCCGCTTGGAGATTATGGCCCCTTTGCCAGACCTTCGTCTCCCGTCCTCCAAAGTGGCCAGCGAACAGGACAATGAGAAGGCAATGACGGAAGCCACCAGTGCCCAAAAGGAGAGAGTCAGCTCCAAAGACCGCAATGCCGGTCACACCACCCTGTGACAGCCATCCATCACAAGTTTACCTGATGCATGAAGGCATGATACATTGAGCCCATGGCGCATATCCACTCACAAACACCCTCACCTAATACCCTGATTCATTCAAGGATTATTTTCACTCATCATCGACTGCCGGAACTGCATCCTCTGTGTCTCGCAGTGTGTTAAGCATGTACATGGGCCACGCCCACCCATGCTGTTTGACCTTCACTGTCCTCAACACTCACTTGTTGCAGCACCAACACCCGCTCGGCACAGCGCTCTTGGCCCGTGTCGGCCACCAGTCCTGCTTGTCTTGCCTGCCGCGTTGTGTCGGTTCTCCTTGTGAAAGTTTCGTAGATGGTCGCGGAAACGATCGTCTCGCACACACGCCTCTTGGTGCCGCCGACACTTCTTGAGTCGCACCGATACTTCCCCTTCAAATCGCCTGAACAATGAGTTTGGCTGCCTCTCTTTAGGTTGGAGGCCGGCTAAAGGCTTTATCACGGCAAGGATAAGCGCATGTGTTTCTCCTCCCTGGAACTCATCTATTTCACATAGCCAAGGTCAGTTTGTGGTCATCACTTTCCATGTCTGCCACGGTGGCTGCACAACGCCAGGACATCAAACCAGGGGCCAGTGTGACGCACTTACAGACTTGACGCTCGTTCCAGCTTTGCTTGAACACCCTCAGGCACCACGGCAATGGCAAAACTACACCGCTGAAGGACATCGAAGCTCTTCGGGTGAAGGAGGAGCTGGTGGGCAGCGTTTTGCAGTATCACGCTAAGGAGAGGAAAATTGACGCCGTGCTGGCTGAACACATAGTGAAGCTGCTTGGTGAGAACATCCTGCAATCCTACCTACCCTTTTGTAGTCCTCCTCTTGACGACCTTTGGCTCGTTGAACCGCCATTCGGACTGATTCTAAAGTGACCACAGAAGGCATGAACGCCTTATTTCGATACTGGTTGTTCAAAGCAAACTCGGCAGTCACAGCCAGTGTAGCATGGTTCGCCACCTCGAAGATGTCGGAGACCGTCATGTTGAATACTTGCAACGGACCGGGCGGTGAGATACAATCCGATAAGTATGTAGCGGTTGAGCCACTGCCATCGGGCGTTCTCATGCCCATTGAGTTGAGATCATGCTGTTGCAAAACTCCAGAGGCTTCGGGGCCCGGAGTATATCAAAGATCAGCGTAGTCCATGTCGGCTAGTCCCTCGAGGAATAGTTGAATCTCGTACCCGGTACGAGTGAAACACTCGGTTGTGGTCAGGGTTATATCTTTAGGTAGTCTAATACACGGTGATGCTGATCATTCTTGATAGATGATCCGATGTAGGTGAAGAAACGAGCGACGCAACCTGACTTCACAGGCACTGGAAGGAGAATGAATTAGAAAAATTACACCCGACAAAGGTTGGTGAAACCTGCCCATGAAGTTTCTGTGTAAGAAATGGGCTGAAAACTCTACACCAGCATCCAATGACAGCCATGGCTTCCACACGGCCCCCTCGGAAGTGAAGCGGGACCATCAGTGACCACGCATTCAGTGTTGATTCAATGAGGCGAGCGGGTGCTGCCTGGGAATGCATTGCACTGCCATGTTCCATCGCCAAACTTAGCCTTACACAGCCTGAGGCATCGGTGTTCTGTAAGACCTGGTCCCAAGGCACAGTGTCGTGGTCTGGATAGGAAACAATCTTCATCTTACAACGACCTACGTATAAGGAGGTTTACGATAAACCAAGTTGAGAAGACTGCCCTTGTCTACATACCCAGATATGACTTAGAGGAAGATGACTGAGAGTCCCTTTACCTTACATACTTCAAGTCACGGATCGTTTTATTCAATCGATACTCTTGTTTCATTGCGTCGGCTGTGAGTAGCCTATTACCCCGAGTAGTGGTGGATGATAGTAATGTTCGGGGAGGCCAGGCAACCTCGGCCCTTCCGTAAACGCTCTAAGCACCATATGTATGTGTAGTCTCTAGTAGTCTCTCATGACAGACGTTCAACCTTAGTCAGCCCCTATCCACTTCCCCGCCACCCCGTGGCGCAGTCATTTTGGACCCACAAGGCCAAATAGTGTGAGATTGATTGGTGGGTGGGTGAGAGTGGTGGGGCCCGGATGTCACAACCATTTGGCCCTGTGGGTCTAAGCGACGTATGGGCCATCGTAGGTGGCTGAGCGACTGAGACTAGTCGACACTGTCCCGAATTAGCTAATTAGGATGTAGCTGAAAAAAACGCCCTAACCAACAGTAGGGCCGTGCTACGCATCTGACCAATAAGAGGTCAGGAAACTATTGCACGAAGACCTGTAGACGAACCGTCCTTCAATAAGCCGCTCCGGTGGATGTGGGTCAGGACCCAGACTGTGAAAGTCATCCACCTTCTCTACCTAATTGAAGCACGCTTCAACAAGGCTGTGATATCAAGGAGCTACCCGTGTCATTCTCGGTGAAGGCAATCCAAAGTACAGGAATGATGCGGCTTGACGCAAGCATCAACATCTTTGAGTAACGCATATTGCGCGACATAGGCAAAGTAAAAGTGCCAGTTCACTGCCCTGCAGCCTATAAAGACCACCCACCGATATCGAAAGCTTTCGTTTATTTTTCGAAGGTGGTGCAATCGAACGTAAAGATAGTTACCGGATTCGCTTTATTCTCCAGATATGAAACGATTGCCTCTTGTCTTGTGGAAATCTGTCCGGACTGATAACTGGCTAGTCCCTCGTAGAGTAACTTGAGTCCCTGCCTCATTTTTGTTCACGGAGCGGGTGCATTATCATTACTGGAGGTTTCGTTGGCCAAGAAACCAACTCTACAGTAAATTCGCTACACTACTACGCTCTGGGGCCGTCTTTCCCCTCCGAAGCTTCTACACCTTTGCAGCTCGACACGTGAAGCAATGTGCTCCCTCTTACCTCTGTGCGGACACAAGTGCTTTGAGAGCTATGGTTTTCAGTGAATTTCGAGCCAAAAGCCTCTTGAACGACAGGTAGACAGCGAGCCGATGAGCCTCAGTTAGGACCAAAAAGCAAAACAAGTCTGAATCTATCAAGGAAGGTAAGGTGACGGTGACGTGGTAGATGAAGGCTTGTACCGTTGTACTGTGTGATCAGTAAAAGCTAATGACGCTCCGTCTCGAATACCCAGAAGTCTGTGGGTTTTTACCGAAGATGGGTTACAAGCTAATAGCTCGCATCAAAGCCTGTCGTAACCTATCATACCCCTATTCCCAAGCTCAAGGAAAACCGAGCACCCCAACTGCGCGCAGATCCTCAAACCACGGTTATAGCACTAACAGAGGCAAACCTAACCGATGAACATGCCAGCCCTATTCGGGCCACGCGAGGCAAACCCTTCTCATACTTCGTCCTCAAGGAACTTGTAGGTGAATTTGAAGTCGGCCTTCCTGCGATTCATCCTGGATGTGGGTGTTAACCATGGGGTCAGGGGCGCTTCATTGTGGGGCTATGCCATACCATGTGCTCTCGTAGTCAAAGAAACGATAGGTTCCTTGTTCGAATTCCTCCGTGATCGATTTCGGCTCTTCGTGTCGCTGGAACCACGTCTGGTACTGTTTGTGAAACCTCCAACTTTGGTCCTTCAATGCCTTGGCGGCGAGGTACTGCTGATAAGTTCCCTGTTTGTAGTAAAAGACGTAAAAGAGGGTGTCCGGATCAATCCGCTGGTAGAGACGAGGGTCTTCAAATATGGCCAGGGGCTCCTGTGGGAACTGGTTGTGCGTGTGATACCTAACATCGGGGTGGTAAGGTCTTGGCAGCTCAGTGTCGAGAGCACTCGGTTTGTTCGCTATCGCAGCCGCATGCATCCTCTGCGTGGCAAGCGCATCCAAAGATGCTGGGCACTTCTTGGTAACCTCATATGACTCGACCAGGTCCTGCAAGGACGCTGGTAGATGGTAAATCGACTCCTCTTCTTCCACTTCCTCGTTGGGCTTGGTACCGTTGCTTGCACCGTTCGTTTGGGGCACTATACACGCGTTAGCACGCGAGCTATGGCATGGATGCGGACTGTTCCGACCTTTGGGCTGGGTCTCCATAGCTTCTGGTTCAGCTATTGCTTTAAAAGTCGTTGCTGCGGCGGCTGGCACGGGTGCCGATGCCTTGTTACGAGAAGACACATTCTTGACCGGTTCAGTCTTAGTCGTTACCGGAGTATTTGTACCCGACCCGCCAACAGCCGAGGGTACCGCATTTGCTATCCTCTCCTGGGCAACAGGCTGCACCGTTGCCACGCTAGGGGAGTTTGCTGCGCTGGTCTTGACGTGTGATGACGGTAGCGATGAGTTGGTTGTTGGCGGCGGGGGCAAGGGCGCGATTCCTACACCACTCTTGTCGCTCGCGGCTGCCGCGGCTGCTGCACTGGCATATTTTAGGCCCTCGGCCGGCCTCGTGGGCAGTGATGCCGGTTTCATGGACACAGTACTCGCCGGTGTAGTGCTAATGCTTGGCATTGTATTGTTGTGGACAGTCGCCAATGTCGGTAGTGGTGACTTCAACTGCGCAGAAGAGCGTCGTATCGATGATGCTGCAACTGTATCGGCCGGAGTACGTTGTTTCACCGCCGGTACGCTCGCCGGCTTGGGCTCGGGCTCGGGCTCGTCCTGGATCGACTGGGCATCCTGTGAGGATCCCTTGTCGTTGTCGACATTCATTCCGTAGGCATCCTCTTCTTCTTCCAGATTCAAGTCATCGTAAATACCTTCGTCGTCCATGAAATCCTCATTCATGCCATCGGTAACATAGTATCTGATGCTTTCTTCCAGCTCGTTCACTTGCTCGGTCTCGACGCCGCCGTTCTCCAAAGATCGCCGAATTAGCTCCAGCTTCCCCTGATGCCATTTGTGTCGTTCAATGATGCGCTCGATTTCGCTTATCCGGTCGGCCTTGGCGCCATGTCCCTTGCCCCTCTTCATGGTGGCTTGTATTGACTCACTCTCGGCCTCGAGAGTTTCGATCTGCTGCTCGAGCTCGTCGACCATTTGGCTGAGGAATTCGCCTGCCTCCAACTTGGCTTGCTCTTTAGGGTCCAGCTTCGCCGCAGCCGACAGGCCTTCCTTGGAATACGCTTTCGTCTTCATGGCCTTTTCTACGGCCTTGAACTTTTCCATTTGCTAGAAATACCGGTGAGCTTTGGAATGTTCACGGCGCCACACGAAGGAGAGTCCATGCTCAGCTACCAGCAGGGATACGAACCGTCTCTATCAGGCGCCTATGCTCAAGTAAAGGAGCCTTGTCCTTGATGTCGTTGCTTGCAGCCCATGTCTTGATTTGGTCTCGAAGCCTTTGCAGCTTCTTGATTTCTCGTTTCAGGTTGTCCTCAAGCTTGTCCTTTTGGGCGGGGTTGTTGGATTGCTCAATCTTTTCGTATATGGCCTCGAACTCCTGTACGCCTTCTGCCACCTTCTTGAAGCACTTGTCAACTTCTTGCGCGAGCTTTCGGGCCGCCATTGTGTCGGACTGTTTCTCCCAGACTCAAATACAGGATGAGATGTCGGAGTGGGCGCTGGGTGCGGGGTGGGGGCCGGTGGTGTAATGTGCTGGTGTGATGGTTTCGGGTTGTTAAGGCCCCATGCAACCAAAAGCTACTACGCTCCTGAGGTAGTAGCGGTAGGCGACGTTCTCGGGGCTTCGAGTCGTCGTCGGAAGGGGGAGACGACGTGAGGTGAGCTGATTTTGGGGGGCTTCCTTGGTTAGCTGGCGGGACCTAGCGAGATCGACATAGATGGGACATGGACTTGTGTGCCTCTGGGTCGTGAGTGCATGAGTATTGTGTAGAGGTATGCGGTTTGGGCAATGCGCCGAGGCTACCAGCTGTCGCAAGGCCAATCGGACGGAGGGCGTCACGGGCAACGGGCAAAGGGTAGATTGTATCACCTCGCTCAGATTAAGGAGTAACGGTAGTAGTAATAGTAGTAGTAGTAGTAGTAGTAGTAGTAGTAAATAGTACGGATGATGTCAACGTGGTGGCGGTGGTGCTCGATGGTGATCCCAGTCTGGTGATTGCCTGAGGTCGTCGGCGTCGTCGTCGTCGTCGATAAATGATCCGAGACGGATTTGTGCTTTGGGAGAGAATCAGGACCAGAGGTTTGCCCTGGTTTTGCGGATTCGGCGATGATGGCGATCCTGCCGAGGCTACTAACTACCTACCATAGAGGTAGGTAAGGCACCTCTAGCGTACCACTGTCTGCTGTAGGACTGCCTGCCCTGTCCGTAGGGCGGGTGTACTGCGATACAGAACTGTTTGGGGGGCTGCCCCATCTCAACCTACCTAGCTGTCCTTATATTCCTCTAGGTTCCTTCCTACCTTACAGGGAAAAGGGGGTCTGAAAACAGACCCGGGAAAGACTGTTGGCTTTGCGACCTTCGTATAGGGGTCGGAAGGTAAAAAGACTAAGACTTCAAACAGGGGTTTTTACCTAATTAGATAGTTTTGGCTATTCCTTATTTAAAATCCTAATTTCTCTAAGGCCAACACCAAAGGAAGATAAATAAAAGCATTCGATTTATCGAGCGATTTTACTCAAATAATAACGGCTAATTCTAAGGTTGGAATAGTATTGTCAATGTCTTTGTCTTAAAGTTGTCATTTGGCGAAAATGTACTTTATTTTGGCTCTAATGTAATATTTTTTTTCTCTTTTTTTCCCTATTTGAACGAAAAGTTCTAAACCCTATTTTAGACCTTTTTCTCAAAAACAGCTATATTAGGCTTTCTACTAATCTTTTTTGTACCCAACCCCTATACGAAGGTCGCATACGAAAAAGACTAGCGCACCTTCGAAAACCTTACTAGATACTTATAGAGACCTGTTTTCAGACCCCCATTTCCCTGTATGTTACTTACCTTGAGGTGGGAATGGAAGTTGTACCCGCTGCCAGAACTGCCCGCAATACAACGTGTGGAAGGTGGGCGAGGATACCTAGGTAGGTACTTCCACCCCCTAGAGGTAGACACCCAGCGGGCAGGTAGGCGCTATAGAGACCTGGTAGATATTGAGGCACCCTGCAGCAGTGCTGGTCCTTCAGGCCACTTTTATAGAGATGGGACGGGAGCGCTGTTCGCCGAGATGGAGGCATTGAAAGAAAGACCGATTCTTCACCTCCTGTCTCCCCTTCAACGTGAACTTGGCTCGCCTCTTTCATCATCTATATAAAGGTCTTTTTGTGTCATTGACCAAGATTTCATCCGCTGACCGTCCCATTCATGTAACAACAAGAAGGCGCAAAATGAAGGGTCCGTATAGTCAAATTACCGCCTCTCTAGTTGTTCATCACGTGTATCTCCTAGGTTGCTAACATATTACATGCAGCAATTCTTCAGCGCGTGCTCTCGGCCTCTGTCACGGTCGACAACCAATTGGTTTCCTCTATCGGCCAAGGCATTCTCGTTTTGGCGGCTGTTGCCCCCAGCGACACGGTAAAGGAGGCTGAGGCTCTGGCATCCAAAGTAATCAAGTTGAAACTGTGGGACGATGAATCAGGAGGACGGGTACGACACTTGCTCGCAGAATACGCATGGGCTGGAGGGAACTTCTTCTAACGGCCGGCGCATCGCAGTGGAAAAGAAATGTCCAAGACATCGACGGCGAGGTATTGTGTGGTGGGTAACGTTTTACCGGGTTGGCTGAACTCTCACTGCAAGACTGACATGCAGCCGCCTGGTGTAGTCTCCCAATTTACCTTGCTTGCTTCTACCAAGAAGGGCAGCAAGCCCGACTTCCACGGAGCCCTAGGCCCAGATGAGGCAAAGGCCTTGTATGACCTGTTCTACAAGAAGGTCCAGGAAGGCTATAAAGCAGAAAAGGTCAAGAACGGTGTTTTCCAGGCTTTGATGCAGGTTGCCTTGGTTAACGATGGACCGGTAAGCACTCCGACACTGCACTAGTAGGCCATGAGCTCTATTAACATGATAGTAGGTCACCCTCGAGGTGTCGGCCACGTCGGCAGTGCAGCAGCAGAAGAAGGCAGACCAAAAGATTAACCAAAAGCAGCAAAAGCAGCCACAACAAGGGGCCGTGGACGACGGCCAAGCGGCGGCAGGCACAGTGCTTGGCTTGACTAATTAAGCCTACGTGGGCGAGTGGTTGAGGAATGCTAGACGGATCTGAGAAAGGGTCTATATAAATTGCCTAATATAGAGCCAGAAACGATGATCTGCTGGAGTTTAGAGTGTAGATGGGGTTAGAAATGTGCTCAGGCCAGTGCCGTACTAGCCGCGTTTTGCATCGATGCTTCCCAGAACTTGAACTATGTACGAGATGTACATAGTAACGCTTACCTACGGCCTGCCTCTGCCTCTACCTAGTGTGCACTACCTCTACGGGTTGCATCTTGGGAATACTACTGGTGGAGCTTCGGCTGCTTCAGCCGCTCCCGCAGCCAGTGAAGTACCTACTCCGTACTTGTATGCCTTATCGAGTGAATATGGGTACCTTTGGGTACAATGTGGATCTTAGATGAAGAGAGGAGGGTAATGGGACGGGAGCTAAAGCACCTCGCTGCCCCACCATTCTCGAATGTTCACGAAACCAATTCACCCCGCTCTGCAGCCAGCTTGTTGAACCTGGGACGAAATCATCCCCGATAGCGACTTCCTTATTTCAACCATTCTACCAGACACCTTTTTCCTGCAGTCTTGCTCGCAACGTGCAGTTGTGCTACATATTGTCCGCTTACGTACCAATTTTTTTTTTTTCGTCGAAGTCAGAATAGCAGCTGGCCCGGGCAGGTAAGTAAGCTCCTATTTGCGCTCGCTCCCAGACTGTTTGTCATTCTCTCACTTCCTGTTTACGATTTGTGCCATGGACGAGCAGCTTGCTTCCGCCGTAGTTGCCTGAGCATAGATATATATATATATACGTATGCTGACTCGGCTCGTTCAGTTTAAGTACTGCTTCAGACTCGTACCAACTTCTCATTCAAGCCAATCATGTCCTCTACCGACGACGTCAAGGAGGCTCGCAGCCGCGTCTTTTTCGACATCACCATCGGTGGGAAGGCAGCGGGCCGTATTGTTTTTGAGCTTTACAATGACATTGTCCCCAAGACGGCCGAGAACTTCCGCGCTTTGTGCACCGGCGAGAAGGGTGTTGGGAAGTTGGGCAAGCCGCTACATTACAAGGGTTCCACGTTTCATCGTGTCATCAAGCAGTTCATGATCCAGGGTGGTGACTTCACCGCTGGAAATGGCACTGGTGGCGAGTCCATCTACGGCGCGAAGTTCGAGGACGAAAACTTCCAGTTGAAGCACGACCGCCCATTTCTCTTGTCCATGGCCAACGCTGGACCCGGTAGGTTGCAATGTCATTTCATGTCGGTCATCACGTGCGGTCCTGGCCTTTTACTGATGCTCATGTCCTGCAGGTACCAACGGCTCTCAGTTCTTCGTCACCACCGTCCCTACTCCACACCTCGATGGCAAACACGTCGTCTTTGGCGAGGTACTGAGCGGCAAGTCAGTCGTTAGACAGATTGAGAACCTGAAGACTCAGGGTGACAAGCCGACTAAGGATGCCGTCATTGCCGACTGCGGCGAGCTCAGCGGCGACGCTGCTGTGAGCGCTGATACAAAGACTGCCGACGCCTACGGCGACGAATACGAGGACTTCCCCGAGGACGAAGCCACTGACGGCCAGCCCCTCTCTGCCGCCAACATCCTCAAGATTGCAACAGACTGCAAGGACTTTGGTAACAAGGCGTTCAAGGCTGGCGACCTTCCCGTGGCCCTCGATAAGTACCAGAAGGGTCTGCGCTATCTGAACGAGGATCCCGAGCTTGACAATGAGCCGGCTGACACAAAGCAAAAGCTGGACGCCCTGCGCGTCTCGCTCAACAGCAATGCGGCTCTCATGAACATGAAGCTGAGCGCTTGGGATGAGTGCATTCGCAGCGCCGACAGCGCACTTGCTGTTGTCACTATCTCAGACAAGGACAGGGCTAAGGCTCTGTACCGCAGGGGTTACGCCCAGGTGCGCATGAAGGACGAAGACAGCGCCCTGACGAGTCTGGAGGAGGCCAAGAAGCTTGCGCCTGAAGATGCCGCCATTGCTAACGAGCTGGCCGCTGTTAAGAAGGCTGCCGCAGCTAGATTGGCGAAGGAGAAGGCCGCCTACAAAAAGTTCTTCTCCTGATCAGGTTGTGGCAGTGGCCACGAGAATTTAATTGAACGTTTGTGTGTGGTTAAAGTGCTCCCCAGGTTAGAGGGTCTCTACAAAAGGAGTTATCGGCAATGAGCGGGTTGGGATCCAGTATCACTTACATACAACACCTAATGATATCCACATTGGCGTTTGGGGAGTTCAAGCTGTGTCAAGGCTGGAATACGGACTCTTAAAGCGAGTGTGTTTCGACCAGTCACGAGAGTCTTCATAGCCTCATGGAATAGAAAGTGATTTTAGGCCACTTAACCGTTCTTTGTATGCACTGTATTTTATTCTTAGACACATCCCCAGCAACAGCAGACAACGTCCACCCCTCCGATTCAGATCTGGAGGTAAGGATACGCATTCGGCGGTTGGTGTCACCGGATAGTCCACCAGGTCAATAGCAAGCATGCCATCGAAGGATGGGCCATCATCATCATCATCGTGATCATCATCATCATCATCATCGTTTGCTAGATACAGTAATCAAAAAGCTAAACCAAAAGGTATTTGATGGAGAAGAATAGAAAAAAGAATGAGCGCGCAGTCTAATACCCCGTCTAAGGACTCGCATTCCATATCGTAGGCATAATCGTCAACGTATGCCCCTTTGTAACCGGAGCCGTTGGCCCCGGTTTCAAAAGTCTTCCAAGCAAGCATTTGCTAACGACCATTGGTGCTCCTAAATCAAGTCATTTCAGGTCCCCTTCTCGTGCCAGTGTTCTTGAACCGTCTGATGGCGATCCCCTTGGGATTTACCTGAAGACATCTTGGCGTCTTTGCCAGAATGCTTTTCTTTGCTGTCTTTCTCTCGTTCCATGCCTCGCTCCCGCTCTTGGTCGTTTTCTTTGCCTACAGTGGCAGATAACGATGCTACTTCCGACGCACTGCCCGCTTCAGATAACATTGCCCCCGTGATGAATCCGTGACCAGAACCACCTCCATTTCCAGGCTCGGGTGAAGCCGTTCTTGTCTTGCGAATAAACCCAGTGAGGAATTTCCGTGGTGCCTGCATTCCATTGCGCAGCCCCCTCACAGTTCCGCCCGACAAGGACGACAACTGCTCGCTGCTTCTAGAACCTTGCCGTATAGCGCTCGAGGCGTTCCTTATGTCCCTGCTGCTAATGCTGCTGCTGCTGCTGCTGCCGCCTCCCATAACAGGCCCATCCATCTCACTCTCTGAGGAGCCAGGTGCTATGGTCTCGCCGTCTATCCAAAAGGTCCCAGTAGCGTTGCCGTGTGCAGTCATACCGAGAACATCGCCATAATTCAAGTTGTTCAGCGCATCAGAGAGACGAAGCCGCTCATCCGGTGGCTTGCTGGTAGTTTCACCAGCGCTTCGGCGAGTCTCCATCTTCGAGAAGCAATGCATTGCGCGTTGGTGGAGCGTAGTGCATAGATGATGGAAATGAAGCAGATCGCCTTCGCAGTTGGAAGAGTCCCAGTCTGACTCAGGATGGACTTGAGCCCAGAGTTTGGCCAATGCCGCAAAGTTACGCGCATGATCGACCAGGTATGGGAGCGAAGGGAAACCCTCGCGAGCGAGGGGTGATAAGCGTCCCAGAATCGTCAGGGGGGTCGAGTAGGGAGCAGGCACGCTGGTGCTGGTACTTTCGGCCGGGATGGCGCACACGGCGTCAGCAAAATCCTTGAATGGTTGGCGCTGTTTTTGGAGAAACTCGGTCATCGGCTCCATCCATGTCTCCTTCTTGATGGAGATGTTGAGGTTGGCTAGAGCCTGGATGGTCTTGGCGATGAGAGTCAGGGTACGTTGTGCACGCGGTTTGGGGTGGTCGCGCAAGAGGCCGAAAAGTTTCGGGTTGAGGATAGCTGGGCAGACAAAGCGGAGGAAGAGAAACCCGGACACCGATGTATAAACAGCAGTAGCAGTGCGGTGAAAGTGGCCATAGCGATCCTCTGCAACGGCCCGTATATATTTCAGTACGTGACGAATCTCCGACGGCAAACGATGCGCGGACGACGCGATACAGCGCCAAACAGCGCTGGTCAGCTCGATTAACTTCGCCCAATGTTGTTGAATATCGTCGCCGTTCTGCATCCTACTCGGGTCAACTTCGCAATCAAGGTCGAGCTCGTTGATTTCACGTATCTTTTCTGCCAGAGTCTCCTCCAGGTATTCTTTGCCCAAGCGTCGCATGTAAATTTCGAAGGCCTGCGTCAACAACGAATTTCCCCTAAACAGCAAGCTCGCCTCGCCCGGGAGCGTCCTGCTCATGTCCTGAACTGTCTGCCACATCTTGTCCGTGGAAGCGATCGAGTCGTTGGACATCAGCCGCTGGTTGAACCGTGATTGCTTGCTGGCAGTTTGGCTCCCTATTGCGTCAATTTCTTCCTCTACCAAGGTCACCAGCCACTCTGTTGCCTTTCCAGAGACCTGGAATATATTGAGGAAGATTTCTGCGAGCTTCCGTAGGTTTCCAGGCATCACCTCAGCTATCTGTATCGTCAGCCCTGACCCAAAACGGTGTAAGAGCTCCGAGAGAGGCAGATATTCTTTGGAGTGCAAGACGACGACCTCTTCGTGGTGCACCTTGAGGAGCATTGTTCCAATCGATTGCTGTCGTGCGTCATATACCTGGAGCCATTGCTCATGATCTTTTCCACGCTCCAGGAGATGCAGAGGAATGTCAACAACACCGCAAAACGCCTCGCTCAGCTGGCCTGTTTTGGGCAAACCAAGAGTGGCCTGAAGCTGGTGGCTGAGGCTTTCAGTGTTGCCCACGATCCGTTTTAGAACGACCGATAGGTAAGGTAAAGTGGGAGGAAGATCCGCAAATTCGCAATCCTCTCGCCAGAAGGGGTTCTTGGTGTTGGATTTGGTTGATGTCCGGCCTCGAACCTCGCCATCCAGGATGACCTCGGCGAAGTATTTACCGACGACAGGGTCTGGCTGTGAAGTACTTTTGCCTTGACGCTCCAACAGATTTCCCTCTTGAGGAAATGCTCGGCTCCGTAGCCTTGCCTCGGTGACTCTGACCTTGATTGTTTTTTCGACTCTGAAAACTTCTCCAATGGGTGCGGAGTTGAGGTTTGTCACCTCGTATACACGCCCTCGGCTTGTTGGATCGAGCGCATATAGATCAGGCACTGCAAATGCTCTAAGAAGGGCAAACCAAGCCTCAAAGAGCAGTCGAGACTCCAACGATATATACACTGGGCGCAAAATTGACAGTTGAGTGGAGGCAGGGGAGTAAATGGGGAAGATACCTATACAGTAATTTTCGTTTAGCACTGTCTTGTCCAGCTGCTGTATAGCTGACCTGGACAGCTGTGATAATTCGATCATGGCCAAAAGCGAGACATCATGCTCTGTCATGAGTTTAAGTTCGCCGTTGTCTGATAGTATGCAAGAAACACGTTTCCAGGCCATGTGTGGTATCTGCAAATCTCGCGCCGAGGGACGCTTGACAATAGCCCGTGGGGAGGTAGCGAGGCCTTTATCCCAGAGCATAACTCTGCCGACCTTGATCACGGTAGCCTCCCGTAGGCCGGAAGAGGAGGCCCGACGCTGCATCTCGCTCCTAAGCGGTGGCAGAGCAACGCTGCTCCCTGATCTTGTCATGGTGTTCTTGGTCCCGGAAGGCCGCAGCTGCTGCCAACACAGCAGGGCAGCCAGCCACAGATCATACTCTTCTACCGCTGAAGGGCACAAGATGATGCTGAGATTGAGATGTGGACTGGTGATCTCCAGTGACGGCCGACCGCCTCTCTCCATCCGACTGAGCGGAAGTACACGACATCCACGAAGATCCGGTATCAGGAGAGAGAGAGAAGAAGAAGAAGAAGAAGAAGAAGAAGAAGAAGAAGGGGAGGAGGAGGAGGAGGAGCTGCCCTCTCCCGAATCGCTCACCAAGCTCCCCTTCTCCTCGTCTATGTAACATATACCACCATACCATAGGCCACCCATGTCTTTCAAGTACTGGGCCTCTCCGCGCATCCTCCCACACAGGTTTTTCATCAACAGCAAGACATTGTTGGCATCCCGCGTAGGAACGGGTAACGGTAATGAATCAACTGACGGCTGAGGCGATGAGAAGGGGGAAGGTGGCTGGAAGGTGGTAGGCTTTTTGGTGAGCCGGGTCCTCGCCGTTGACAATTTTCTCTCCTTGTGCCCAGCCAGCGCTGCTATGTGGTGAGTGTCTAGCGACCCATACGAGTTGAAGTGCGGTTGGGGCTGAGGCCTCGAGTCATCTACGACAACCACCGAGCCGGACGATGAGACTGAACCGATGCGGTGGAGGTTCTCAATCACAAGTTGCTGCCGAAAAGCACTATCCAAGGTATGGGTCCTGGGGCGGATATTTGACAAGGACGGCCGTGACGGTGGACTTGGCGATGCGCTGTCGAGAGAGCCAGCCAGACCCTCTCCAAACACCATGCCCTGGCGTCGCGTGGGGAGGCTAGACGGAGTTGCAGTGACGGGACCAGATGGACTGCTAACCGGAATGGGTGCAGGCGCCGTCTTACTCATCACAAGGCCGGCAGCACCGAGGATGGACCGGGGCGAGGTTTCGGGAGAGATGGAGGGAAATGAGCCAGGCCGGTGTGGCAGGGCTGCGGTGTCGGCATTGCCGCTTGGTGCAGACATATCGAACGTAACCTCAGCCGGCTCCGGGGTGGCGGCTCTGACGGTGGCGGCGGGGCGGCAGTTATCATTACCGCTGCCGCTGCTGCTGCCGTTGTCGGTGGAGGTGGAGATGAATGTGGCTGTGGCTGTAGGTGAAGGTAAGGGTGAGAGTGAGGAGAAGCTAGCTGGCATTTTGGTCAGAGCAAGCATAGAGGCGGACTCGACGACAGTAAAGGGGAGGGTCGTGGCCTATGCCGCGGCCCTTACCGTGATCGTGGCCGATTCCTGCGCTGTGTTCTGAACCAAGCGGTCAGGTACCGAAAGCGGCGCGGTGACTCCGCCGTCACGGGAGGATGCTGAGGCGTCCGCAGGTACGAGGACGGAGGTGCGATCAGGGCTAGAAAGACGGTCACGGTCACTGGGGCCGCCTTGTACGCCGGGACTTGGTTGACTCCTTACACTGTCACTACGACCGCTACCGCTGCCTCCAGCACTTCCCAGCCCAAAGGGGTGCCTCCCTTCCATTGCTGCCGCAACCGTGGTCCCCACAAGCAAGTTCTGACCAGGAGACATGTGTACGATGCAGAAACGAAGGGAAATGCGACGTCGCAGTCATCTGAATTGGGACCACGGTGCCGGTCTAGGCCCGTCGAGGATGGGACTTGGAGACGTCGACAGCGACGTCGGCGGCGAATATCGAATGGACCGCAGGTATTTACCTCAGGGTCAGGCACTATAGTCTCTTATAACAGACGTTCAACCTTAGTCAGCCTCTATCCACTTCCCCGCCACCCCGTAGCACAATCATTTTGGACCTACAAGGCCAAGTAGTATAATATTAGGATTACACCTGTATACAGCTTAAACGAAAATACCCAATGTATGTAAAAAAAAAAAGTTTTATTTTATATAAATATTTAAGTATTTTATTACTATAAAAATTAATATTCGATTAACCAAAATATTCAAGGATAGTACAAATTGTAAATCTATTTTACTCTATTTCTTTCTATCTTTTTTTGAAGGCTTTTACTATATACTAATATAGAAGGGTAACTATTATCATATATAAAATTATATTTAGGAGGATTATATATTTGATTTCTACAACCTAATATCGTATTAATATACAAACTTATATATATAATAAATCGTTAGAACTTCAATATTAATAAAGTTAGAAAAGTTTATATATTATATTACTAATTTTTGGTAGCCTAATATATTTATACTAACCCGGCCCTCTGAAAATCAGATTACTAAAGGCTTGGATTATAGGTTATTTATCAATATCAAGGATGTATAATATTACTTTATCATTATAATTGTTATCTGTTTATTAAATTAGAAGTTATGTACGGGTGTGGATTAACGTTGCTTAAAACTTAGTGAAATTAAATTTAATTATCATCTTATTTAGTAATGTAATAATGATCTTATTTCCTAACTATATCTATAGCGCTTTATTCATATAAGGTCCTTCTCTAGGTTTTCTAGAGGGAAAAACCATTCAGCGTTAAGCGCCGCCGGATAAAAACCTCCAATTCCATCTCGGTCGTAATTAATCTACGCCGCTCCTACATTATTTACTATTATAATAACTCTTATCCATTACTATAGCGAACAATTTATTTCTTTTTTTATTATATTTATCCCGATACTAGAATAGCAAGGAACTACCGTTTTAATTTTATTCCTTACTATTAATCCTTTGCCTTCTCCTTACTTTTCTATTCCTTCTCCGGATTCCGCCACCTTATTTATTTTCCTTCCCGTACTATTCCCTTTATCTATTACTCCTAATTCTACCCCTATTTATATAAATATGGAAGCCTCTTATATTCTTTTATATAAATTTCTTCCCAACCCCCTTCTCGAATTTTCCTTCCCTTTTTTATTAATTTATTTTATTATAGTATTTATCAATCCTGGTCTTTCTTTTATTGAATTCGGTATAATTAACTATACCTCTTCGTTCGATATCATTTTTCTAAATCATTCTTCGTCCTTTACCCTTACTCCTTTAACTTCTTTAAGCCTTACCTTTATTAATTCTAAGTAAATCTTTTATATATTCCATATAAATAGTATGTTTAATTTACTTTAAAGTTAGTAAATTCTTCCTTCGTCCCTTCTCTTCGATTCCTATTAATTAAACTATATAATTCTATTTGTAATATCTTATATCTTTTCTATATTTTAATATTCGTTCAATACGTAATTATTAACTAATACCTAACATTAACCCCTATATTCCGTACGCTTATTGCTAAAAGGATTTACTTTATCCGTAGTAAAATTTCATTTATATCATTATTTTATATATTTTGTTTAATTATTTATAAGTTAGAACTAATTTTCGACTTACTTCCTTATAGAAAATGAATATATATTGGATATTCTTAGTAATTTCTATAGCGTATATAATATTATTTATGTAACGATTTATTTTATGATATTCATTTCTAGTCTAATAATATTTAGCTACTATTTAGGATATACCTATAGGGCCGTTATGACTTTCCAAGCCCGTATATATCCTTATTTTAGATCGGAGGGCTTCCCTATTAATTATATAATTTTACTATATATTAACATCGTCTTCCGGGTCGCCCGGCAGAAACTACTAAAGCGCAGCTGTTATAGATCTAGAGCTGGATTCCTCTGAGTACCAATTCAAAATTTGGCGGCCTGCTACGAACGCAATACTGGATTCTCTAAGTGCTAACTCAAAATTTGGCGGTCTACTACGAGCGTAATACTAAATTCTTCCAAAAATGAAAAACTAAACCTTAGTAATCTACTACTATTAATATAGTACTATGTTAATATTATTTAGTAATTTATTTAAAACTTACTATTAATTATCATTTTTCTTAAGTATTTATACGTAATAATAATTTATTATTTTTCCTGTATAACATTTATTTAAATATCTACTTTTACCATATTCTCTCTTTCACCATTATTAATTATTCTTTATTATTTCTTATCCCTAATCTATTATTAGTTAATTATTATTCCCTATCCCTAAATCATTCTTCATGATTCATTATTTGTTACTTTTAATTTATCATTGATTCTTTATTGTCTATAAATAACTATTCATTATGTATTACTTATGGATTTATAAATAATTATCTATTATCCATTACTTAATATTTATTATTTATCACTTATAATCCATTATTGATTATTCATTATTCATTATTATTCATTAGTTATGTATTATTTATCATTAGAATATTCATTTTTATTATCTACCCGGGGGATACCCCCGGGAACCCCCGTACACGGACTTAAAACTTCCAAAATTCTAACCAATCCAAGGAACGAATTCCTTTCCAACCTAGGCCACTTACAGGCTAGAGAACTCATAGGGGGGGTCACCCTATAGGAAAAAAACTCCGCTATGCTCGCTTACTTCGTATAGATACTTCATTTTCTAACCATAACAGCTGCGCTTCAAAAACTATTAAAAAGGCTAAATATATAGCAAAGGGTTATTATAAGAAGTTTTTGATTAAGTTTATTATTCCTAAGAGCAGTAGTAGTTCTAATAATCCGATCTATATTCTATTTAAATCTAATAATATTATAGTATTTCCCAATCATTCTATTTTCAATTCTGAGAATAATAATTTAATTATTCTTATTTTCATTTTTTTTAATAATGGCGGTAATTCGGTCGCCTTTTTTCGTATTGCTTGCGGTTCTAGTAGTAGTAATAAAAATTCTACCCCAGGTAACCTTATAGCCTTCGATACCCCTAGACGTTGTCCTACCCTTATTCAAAATGAAGTTTAGTAACGTTGTACCGTTATTTTAAATTGGAATTATATATTAGAAATATCATATATAATTTTCTATTGTAATTAACTATTATCTAATTACATATCCGTTACGCTATACGCCTTCCAATAATATTTTCTGATTAATAGAATTAATATTCCTCTCTCCCTTCTCCTCTACTTTAGTATTATGAATAATGATAATAATCTTATTCCCTAACTATATCTATAGCGCCTTATTAGTATGAAGTGCTTCTCTAGGTTTTCTAAAGGGAAAAACCGTTCGGCGTTAAAGCACTACCGAATGAAAACCTTCAACTCTATCTCGATTATAATTAATGTACGCCGTTTTTACTTTATTTATTACTATAACGGTTCTTACTTACTACTATAATATATAAGTTATTTCTTCTTTTACTTATTTATTCCGATATTATAATAGCGCAGAGCCCCCGTTTCAACTTCGTTCCCCGTTATCGATCCTTTGCCTTCTCTCTACTATTTTATCCTTTCCCTAGACTTTGTCCCTTTATTTACTTTGCTCCTTATATTATTCCTTTATTCATTACTTTCGGTTCTACTTTTATTTATATAAGTATAGAGGCTTCTTATATTCTTCTATATAAATTTCCTTTCGGCCCCCCTTTTCGAAGTAATTCTTTTTTTTATCAAGCTATTTATTTATAACGCTTATTAAATTTAATTATTTTCCCGTCGGCTTCAAAATAAACAATTATATTTCTTCGCCTAATATTATTCTTTTAAATCCTTTTTATCCCCTACCTTTACTCCCTTAACCCCTTTAAGCTTTACCTTTATCGACCCTAAGTAAATCCCTTATATATTTGAAACGCCCATTCCTTCACAGATTCGTAGTCGGGCCCAAAAGTCGTAGCAGAAATCCACACCAGAGGTCGTAGTATTATAGGCCCACTTCGAAGCGAGGAAGGAGCGGCGGTTCTGTCTATAGCGGTCCAAATACTATTAATTGCGGAGCCCTTTATCCTAAATAGGAAATTTGGATATCGAATTAAACTCGAGGCCCGTACTTTCAGCTACAAAAACCTATTTTTTCCTTTGAAATTGAAATTGCTCCTCAACCGTTGCGTGCATCAAAGTGTATAGGGTACCAAAATGATGAGAAAAACAAGGCGGTTATTTTGGTACCCTTTTCAGTGTAGTGTATACCCTAGTTATTGGGAAATAGGTAAGAGAAGGGGAAAAAAAGGAAAAGGAAGAAGAAAAATCACAATGAGGCCCTTAACCCTAAGGTCCTAAAAGGGGGTTAGGGTTAGGGTTAGCCACGAGAAGAGAAGGGGAAAAAAAGGAAAAGGAAGAAGAAAAATCACAATGAGGCCCTTAACCCTAAGGTCCTAAAAGGGGGTTAGGGTTAGGGTTAGCCACGAGAATGCCGGAGGCCGGCGAGGCCCCTACTAATAAATAAAATAATKAATATTAGCCTTATACYAYRAAATATTAGAAATGTATATATATATATAGATTTTTTAAAAGAGTAATAATTATAGTTTTAAATACTTCTAATTACTCTAAGTTCTACCTAGTTGGGATAATGGGCGTTTCACTGTCTTCGTTGGCCATATCCGGCTCCGGCCAAGGAAGGAATATTTTATATATATTGGAAGGGATAGAGAAAAAAACTTTACCGGTTGAGAAGGATTGAATTATTAAGGAAGTTATAGAGGTTATAATTAATAATTATAAGTTCTAAATTCGTAAGAAGAATAGGGTTTAGGGACGGATTAGGGGAGGAAATTTCTATATTAGAACTTAAATAGATTAGGTTAGGGTAATAACAATCGGAGAAAATTAGTTCAAGAAAAGGTTATAATAAAGAGCAAGGAGGAAGGAAATTAGGAAGGGGTATTATAAGGAGATAATGTAAATAGGAGAAAAGGTTTTCATATAATTATAGATAGGGGTAGGTTTAAAAAGTAGAAAGTTAAAGGATAGGGTAGAAATAATCATAAGCGGGGCAAGGAAATGGAAGAATAGGAAAGTAAATAGGAGAATAAGAAAGGAAAGTAGGGAGAAAGCGGATGAAAGGGCGGTAGAAATTGAAATGGAAAAGCGGCGAAGGAAGCGGTACTTTAAATTTAAACCCTATTATCTTTATCATTCTAATCTAAACATAATTAGTTTATCAAAGCGGTAGGTAAGAATTCATAGTAAAAAGTAAAGTAGGAGCGGTATAGAAGATTACGACCGAAATAAAGCTAGAGGTTTTCATCCGGCGGCGCTTAACGCCGTACGGTTTTCCCCTCTGGAAAACTAGAGAAGGACCCTATGCCGATAGGGCACCATAGTTCATAGTATAGGGTAGAAGATCATCATTATCATACTTCATAATAATCAAGAACTTAAACTTAATTCGATAGTTGTTTACCCTAAAGACTTTGAATAATCTTTTGAAGAAGGGTATAATTTTGGTACAAGGGCGGCCGGTATTAAAATTCTCTTTATCAAAAAAACCCTATCTCCCTCCATATAATTTGAGATATCGGGCCGTCGTGTATACGTATTATCCTTATAATACTAATATACTTACTGAATTCATTTCGTAACCAAGTCTTGAACTTATTGAGATTCATTAACTAATTTAACAACTCTGAAATACTCAATTTATCATGTCAAAGATATCTCCAATAGGTTCGGTTTTACTGAATTCAATACTTATAAGGGGTAAACACTATAGTTAGTGTTACGGTTAGCTGGGTTTGTTCAGAACTCCAAATATCGATTAATGTAATCAATAATATTAAAGTAAGAAAGCGAGATGCACAAGGGAAGATGGGCGGCCATTGGCCGGCCCAGACAAGCGTCCTTTTATGCCAGGTCCCCGGTCTGAGCAGGGTCCACCCTGGCTTGCAGGGCGGGCGCCCCACTTCCCGACAGCCGCCTGCCAATGGCAGGCGACTGCCCTCACGCTCAACCATGGTATAAGACTGAACATGGCCCAATTGAGCCATATGCCAGCCCAGCACCCTACTCTATAGCTAGTCGTACATATCCGGTAACAGTTAGCGAAAAAAGGACAAATGCTAACAATTTCGAAAATTGAATTATTCTTTAACGAACTCTATGATTGGTAACTAATCTACCTAATTGTCCTGAACCTAATGAATATAGAGGCGGAAATACTTCTCTATTTCTATATTAATATATTCGGTTTCCTTATTAATATTAGGATAGGAAGCAGAAAGGTTTTAGGACAACTTCTAGTTATAATCATAAAGTTCTCTAACACCACAAACTGAACTAAATATTATAATTAAAACAATGGAGTTTAGTAGATTTTAAATACTCTAAACCATTTTTATGAAAAGTTCCGCTAATTCCTCCGCCGATGGGCCAATAATAGGGATATGGTATCTTATTTTAATAAAGCAATCGATAATAGTAATAATATATCTAAACTCTTATCTGTATCGTCAGTAAGGCGTTAATGGAGTAATATAATGGATTAAATTATCCTTCTATAGCGCAAACGGTATTATTAACAGCCTTAAATACCTATAGGAAGCGTATTGTAATATCTTGAATTCAGAGGAACCCTATCTGCACGTTGATCCACTTTTCCTCCCACGTAAAACCCTAGCCCTACACACCCTCCACCGACCCGCACTAGTCTCGCTCGTACCACGCCCGCTAAGCTCCCAGTATTCAACCTATTATACCTATATAGGGGTTGCATTGGCCACCCGTCGTACTGCACAAGCCACCCAGATTAACTTTTAGCAATTATTCTGGGATATGCCTCGTCGAATTGCCTTATCTACCAAACCCATTATTATCGATATATAGATTAATGAGATTGAATGCGATTAATTGATCGCTCATTTAAGTCGCTCATTTGAGTGCAATATGCGACCGTACCACTGAATGCCCTATAAATATTGTGTTTGGGGTCTGGACTTGGCATAGCTTAAAATAATGAAATGCCTAAATTACTGGGCAAAATCTATGAAATAAGACATTTGAGGAATGGGGGGTGTGTAGGGTTAGGGCTATGTGTGGGAGAAAAATGGATTAATGTGCAGATAGAGATTACCCAACGTGCAGATAGAGTTTCTCTTATAAAAGGAAAACCTTCCCAGACGCACCAAAATCCTATGTATACGCGCCCCCACCTTGCAAAGTAGGGCAATTCAACTAATAACACCTAACATCATAAATCCCGTTTTTACCCGCAAAATTTCGTCTTTCCAATACACGCAACATCGCTATACCTTTAACGATTTTCTTTTCGACCTTTTTCAGACGGCTCCTTACACCAACACTTTACACTGTACCTATTTTATTACACCTATATACTAATACCCACTATACAATATAATACCCAATACCCTTAGTACATATATATACATATAATTATCATATTCAATTAATCTTAAACTGATTAACTACCCTATATACCTTCTACCAAGCGCCCTTATCGTAGGTTAACCCCTTCAATCAAAAGCTTCAAATCTAATTTCTCTATTAATAACATTATAATGAAGATGATTCTAATAAATAATCCCCTCTCCTCAATAAAGATAAACGAATTCGACATATGATTTATGGACCTAAACTTTTACCATCGCCGCTATTACTTTAATATTATTAGCTAGCGAAGTCAAAAATTCAAGAAACTAGGGTACGAAGACAATAGTTTTGTTATGAAGATTTTATACCGTTATAATTACGCGAACCCCCGCCTACCGCTAATATAGAATCCTATTTCAAAGTAATATTCTAAAACGTAAAGAACTACGTGTTACCACCTGTTTAGAGTTGTATTTTAAATTAAATATATATAGGTTAGTAATAACCTACCCGAGTGATGGACTTAACCCCGTTACGTATATTAGAAAGTTGTATTATTTTTCATCGAAAAGTATCTAAGTATAATATTAACCCTACCTTCTCTTATAACGTAACCTTACAATCAAGACCATCTTTACTACTGTAAAAGAAAAGTATCCTCAAATTCGCTGAATTTTCCAGAATCCTAATGACATAAGTTGAATTATCTATTACTAATTGAGAGGAGGGTATAAGAATACCTAGTAATTTTTTAAGCGGTTATATAGTAACTACTATAAAAATAGTAATGGTAATAGTAAAATCCTTACGTTTAAGTATAAATACTTTGAAAACAATTATAGTATTTTATATTTTTCCTCGTAAATTACTAGCCACTAACGTCGAATATACGGAAGGTATGGATATCTTATTTTAATCGATATAACGTAGAAGACCAACCGCTATCATCTCCCCATCATATTAAATATACTTCTTACCCTTAACGAGACTTCTATAATAATGTTTTAAATATTCTTTCATTAACGAAAGGGAAGAGGGGTATACCTTTTTAACTTGGTATATGAAAAGTACTATTAACGATTTAAAATTCTTTATTCCGCAGTACCTATTACTAATGGCAGTACTTAATTGACTAGCGGTATCGATTCAACCTTCCCTATTATAAAACGATAATATTATATATAATGTATTAAATTCAACCTTATTAAACATTTTGAAAAAGATTACGTACGTTCGCTACCGTTATTGAGTTTGAATCTAATAATGTAAAACTAATTTAATAAATAGAATTTCGATGAATTACAATTCTTTAATACCTATATTTCTACCATTACCAACGCTAAAACCGGGTTTTGTTGTTCACCAAATAACATCGTCTATGTGAAAATAATGTTATTCTTTACATAGTAATATAGAACTTATTCCGTTACTATCGCGGACTTTGAATATGCTTAATTAATATTCTGTTACTAATTTACCTAACAAAACGATATTATTGTATAGATTATGGAATTACTATTACTTTATAAAAGGGAATAGGCTAATCATTTCACTAGAATTTACTTTGATTAGAAATAAAATCTGTATTACTAAATAAGACCAATGATAAACTACTCAAAACTGATAGTCTTTTAGCTTGTAGCGGTTTAAATGCAGTATTTAGAGTTTATCTCTAATATCTTAGCTATTGTATTATGTATACAAAAATTCATTAGCCAAATCTAACTTTTACATTCGTATAAAGTAGGTCAACTATAAACAAATAAGTAAGTACCTATATAAGTTATCTATATAGGTATTCAAGCCTTTAAATCGTTAATACTAAAAACTTATTGCTATATTACCCTCCAAACAGTTGAAACTTACTAATACCCCCTTTAAACTTTATTTAAATAACTTTAAATTCTAATACGGGCTGCCTCTTTCTTGTGAAGTGGAAGTATTATTAAAGGATAGAAAGCCTAATTTAATTACTAAGGAAGCCATTTATCTATTTCAATACTTATACCAATGATATATGAGTTACAGTTATCTACTAACCGGAAATATCTTATATTAATCACGCTAATAGGATATAATAAATCCAAACTTTAAATTTCGATTGATTTCGAATATACTATCTAACGGCCGCTTTAATAACTAAGGGGATCCTTTCAACAATAAACATACATTTATTCTACTACTATAAGAAGTAATTATATGTTATACATTATAGCAGTACTAAAGCGTAAATCTAAAGAGTAGTATACGTACTACAGTTTATTATGATTAATCTTAATTGAGAAGGTCGCTAATATTAAAATGATGGATATTAGTATTTTCCGCGCTCGTATTTAGAGTCAAGCACGTAGCTATATCGAGGTAGTAGATAATAGAGATAAGGATAACGAGTAAGGGAAATATTTGGAAGTAAGGGTAAGAGAGGAAAGGGTAAGAAAGGAAATTATAAATTATTGTTTACACGTCGGGACCCCAACCCCGGTCACCCCCCACCCTCGGTCACATCTCCACACCGCTATTCTTCCATATAATTCAATACCCTTATTCTTCTAATAACAATAATACTCAATTACTATCGATTTAATTAATTTCAGTTGCGATAGCTTCGTTTTTACTCAATTAAGCGATCTATAAGGTCTGCGACGGACTTTCCTAGCGTATAGTAGTTAAGGAGTATAGCGTATTGTAATCTACTATATCCGACTGTTTACGAAGTACCTCTTCCCTTCGTACAACTAAAATACCCTAATAACGGCTTTCTACCGCCTAAGAATCCTTCTTATGTAAATAAATATTGAATGAAGAAGAATTTAGCCGGGCTCTTAATTATTGTTAAATATTAGGGATTATGATTTCAATATTGAAAAGAAGAGGTAATAATCATAAGTTAGGCGCTTGTTGGATGGATTGTTTCTTAAAGCGTAACCCTAATATCAAAAGTAAGCTTTTGAAGCCGTTCGAATTAGCGAGAACCAGAGGATTAATATAGGAAACTTTCACACAATTCTTTGACTTTTTAGAAATCTAAATCCGAGATAAGGTTACTATCTTAATTAATATTGTTAATATAGATAAAAATTTATTTGTGAATTAAATTAAAAGGATAGTAAGGTACTTAGGATTATGCTAATAACGAAGGTATTGTTAATAATAACCGATGTAATAATTCAGGTAATTATTATTGAGTATAGGATTGTTGAAGGTAAGAGGTTGATTCCTATTGTAAGCTCCTTTAGTCTTAACCTTTAAAGATAGTAATTCCTTGAAAGAAATTATGAATTTAACCGTTGGAAGTACGATAGTCTTTTCAATAGATGGAGTAAATTATAAATTCCTTTATAGTAGTTGAAAAAAAACATTTACTAAAAACGAAGCTAATCAAAAATAGTTGGTATTTCTAAATCTTTAATAAGTATTTAAACTATATATTTTACAATTTCTTCGTTGAAGTATTTTAATACTATATTCAACTACTCTTTTTGCCTTCCCATATATTATGAAGATTTAGCTATTGGATTACTCTATCTTCTTAATCATTATTTCATATTTTGGAAATTTGATTAGGGATTTCGGTAATCTTATGGTATCTATATTAGTAAATGAACAATAAATAACCTTTTAAATGCTATTAGGAAGTTTTACGAAGGGGGGTAAATAATAGAAACCTTAAAGTAGGGTTTCGAAAGATAGGAATTTAGCTAATTAATAGATGTATGTATTTTAACGACGTTGAGGCGGTCTTTAACGAAGGTTTTGGCTAGCTTGGCAAGTACTACTTAGAATACTACTAAATAAACTTATTTTAAAGGATAACGTAGTTTTCTCCATTCCCTAGAAGTTTAGAGATATGTTGAGAGGTATCCACAATTTCTTTTTATCAATTGTAATATTAGAATTGCTTTTACTAAAGCGGCTAAGGCTTTCGATATTAAGAACATGGAATTTGCCGTTAAGAATTATTAGATTCAATATTTATAGACCTAATTGAAATTATAGAAGCCTAGGGGTAAAAGAAAGGTTAAAGAATGGGGTAATAATAAATTTGCATATATAGAAGAGATTTTAGAAGCTTATAATACTTTAATGGAGGGTTTTAAGCGAAGGAGGGTTGCTACGGTAACGACGACGATGACGACACTGCTGCAAGAGTTGGGGAGAGCCTTTTAATTGATATTATACGTTATTTAAGAATATTAAAAATAAAATTATAATATTTTAAACCGCTGAGATACTTCTAAAAATGGCTAATTTGTTATGTCATCTAGTTTCTAGTGATTATGTTACATCACCGAGGGTGGAGGGTGACCGGGGTTGGGGTTAGAGCGTTTATTTCCTCTATACTCTCTAAACTCTTTGGATTTCTAAACTCTCTGAACTCCCTAAACTCCTACCAAATATAAATTCTGAATTATATAAAAGTATATAAACTAGAAGTAGAGTATAATATGAATGATTTTGAGATATTTATTAATATAAAAGTATTGCTAGGTTAATGCTATCAAATTCATTGGCCCGCTGAAGACTAGGATCTATAAGGGATCTACTAGGTTAATAACTCAAAGATATAAGAAATTACGACTTTTAAAGCTAATACAGTATATTTTATATTATAGTTGATATCTGGGTGTAGTACGTATATGTAGGATTTTGGTGCGTCTGGGAAGGTTTTTCCTCATAAAGGCGAACACCGGCGGGTCTAATAGACCCGCGGTAGGCAGCGTTCTAACCAATTAGCTACCGGCAATAGTTTGCCGGCGGTAATAACAGCGTACGGCAGTTTAGAAGCTGGTGTACGCTGGCGTACTAGGTACGAGGTACCTGGGCTAACCCTGTGATATTAGAGGGGAAAGTTGTAGGGAGTTAAGCGCCGCCGAATGAAAACCCCTAACTTTATTTTGATTATCAATTTATATACCGCTCCCACTCTATTTATAAGTATAATGATTCTCACTTACCGTTATAGAAAATAAAGTCTACTTCTGGTACCGATATACTATCCCAAAATTGGAATAATAAGGATAATAGGGATAGGACTAAAAATGAAGCGCTACCTTCCTATACTACTTTTTCTATTTTAATTTCTATTACTCCTTCCTCCGCTTTTTATCTACTTCCCTATCCTCTCTCCCTATTCATTGCCCTACTTTTCCATCTTTTTACCCTTCCTACAAGTCCTTATACCCTATCCTTCTACTTCCTACTTTACAATTCTACGCCTATTTATAATAGTATAGTATGTTCCTTTATTTATATTATGCTCTTATAACGCCCCTTCCTGACCTCTCCCCCCTTTCTTCCCCATTATAAATTTACCTAAAATAATCTCCTTAAACCGTTTTTACCCTAACTTAACTAATTTAAATTTCCATTGTAAAAGTTTCTTTCCATGATTTATCTTTAGGTGTTACGTCCCCGGCTCACTTGAAGCCTATATTCTTATTTTATATCCTCTAATCTAATTTCAGTTTAACAACTCCCTGGTATTAATATATCTTCTGTCACGGCACTGGCGGATGGGTCCTAGTACCGGGACCACCCCACATGACGTCGTGGCACGCGCACCGGCCACTCAAGGCCTAGGGTTAAAACCCCAAACACAGGGCGCGCCTTTACACGTTTCCTCTTTCCTTCCCCATCTTATAATTCTTCTATAGACTTAGAATCAACGTATTGACTTGCCTCTCGTAATCTACGTCGTTCGTAATAATTATAAAATTAATCCTAAACTTTCCAAGGAGGAAATCAAACATCCTACTACTTTACGTTTTTTAGAAAAGTAATTAGTTAGACAAACTATATTATATCGCTAAGGAACAACGACCCTATAATAATACATACCTCCGAAGAAAAGGCCTCGGCTTAAGCCTCGCTAAAGAAATAGGGATAGACTACTACTTCGAAGGTATTTACCGCTATAAGCGTTTAAACTAATGAGGCTTAGAAATAGGCTATTAGGGCCTAGAAAAATAAGATTACCGCTAAGTAAATTATTTTTAATGTCGAAGATATCCTAATTACTCCTAAATCCGTAATTGAATTGGATAATACTTTCCATTAATAATTATTAAGTATTATTATGATTAAAAATAAATAGGACGCTTAATTTAGATATTTAATTTAGATAATAAAGAGGCACCTAATAATATTAAAAAAGCATTCGTATTTTTCAATTAGGAAGTTACCGATAAAATAGCTGCTATACAATATACCTTTAAAAAGGAAGATTTATACGTATTCCTATATATAAAGATTAGCGTAATTACGAAATACTATTCGAAGAAGGGCAACAATCCTTCCTTTACCTTCCGTCCTCTAACGGTTATTAGTAAAAATTATTAATCGGATCACTTGTAACGTAACGAATTTCGTATAGGCCTTTTATTAATAGACTTCCCTACTTTCTAGAATATCTATTAAAACCCTATAAATCTCGAAACAATCTTTCAAAAAATTAAACTACATACTATTCTCACAGAAGCATTATTCGCCTAATAACACAATTATTAAATTATCATTATTAATTTAAATACTAACCTAAATAAAATATACGAATACGCTATAAATTTCCTTAATTATTAGAAGTTGGCCGAAGATAAGAATGTCGAATTTAAAAAGAAGGTTATTCTCCTAGAGAATACCCGGGCTAATTCCGGCACCCCCTACTATTCTATTAAGAACGTGAATAAATTATAGAAATTATAGTATAAGAATATATTTCTTTACAAGAAAGTTAGCGATTTATGGGAAGAATTATAACTAAATATAATTAAGAGTAATTATATTAAGGAAGATAATTGTAATAATACTAATAATATTAAAGAGGATTATAAAGGTTACTCCTATTTTGACTATTAGAATCCGTACGACGATCGGAGCCGGTCCCCCTCCCCTATAAGCAATTACAATTATAAGTAATCCCTTATACCCCCTAATAGATACTATAATTATCCTAAACTATTAATTAAAATAAATTCGGTTAAAGATACCTTTAAGGAAACCCGGAATACCTTCGCTATAATTATTACTTAAATAGAAGAATTGGGTATTAAGGTAAGTATTAAAGAGAGCGAAATTATTAATTTTAACGCTATTATCGCCCGTTTAATTAAAGATATTATAGGCCTATATAAGAAGAAAGTTACTATCGATCCGAGCATTTAGAATTTAAGAAAACGAAACCCTCTAGGTATTATTAATAACAATTTAGATAATAATAATAAAGGTTGAAAAGGAATACCCGCGACTAATATTTCTACGTATAGTAATAGTCGATTTTTAGCTAAGGAAAAGGACCCGCCGTATTTTTATAATAAAAAGGATAAGGATACTATTTCTTTTAATATTTAATACTATTATATTTAGAATAAATTGAAATTCAACGCCGATTATTTTACTAACGACGAAGGAAAGAAAATATATATCGAAAGTTATACCGCCGGTAAAGTAATTTAAGATTTGGAACTATATTTAGGAGACGGTCCGTATTATATTAAAACCTTATAATAATTATTCAACTACTTTAAGAATAAATACTACGACTATAATTATAAAGAAAGGGCGATTCTTAAATTCAGCGAACTATACTTCAAAATAAATTAGGACTTTTAGGAATTCCGTAACGCCTTTATCCGTCTAGTAGAGGAATATAACCGTCCTATTAACACGTAGAAGCAGGAATTTAATTAGAAACTCCTAATTAATATTCAAAATACCTTCTTATTCAGTTATAGTAAGGATATAGTCGATTTTTCAATCTTCGTACGTATAATTAAAAAATACGTAGAAAATAACTAACGTTTATAGAAGGTTAAATATAAGGGTAAAGATAAGGATTATAAGAATTCTACTTCCTAATTAAACTCTTCCTAATTAAATTCCTTCCAATCGAACGCTTCTAGCAAAGCTAAAGGATCTTTATCCTTATCTTCATCCGTAGCTAAGGGCTCGGGTTCCCGCCGCCTCCTTAATATATTTAAAGAGGAAATACGTAAGCTATTAGAAGAAGATAAATACTTTATGTATAAATAAATTAATTATCGGTTCAAAAATTATCCTAATAAACGTAATAATTCGAATCGTATTAATAAATTTATCAATTAATTCGCTCGCAAAGCCGAAAGGGATATTGAAGAAGTAAAAAATTAGCTACCCTAGGTATTATAGATTCCTTCCTAGGGATTAAATTAATAAATACCTATCCTAGCGAATTAGGGATAAAGTTAATGGAAGTAATAAAAATAAGATAAAATTTCTTAAATAGTTATTTAAGGGAGGAAGCGTTATTTACCTCCTATACTATAGTAAATAATAGTAAATCTTTGATTATAATTAAAATACTTATTAATTCGGAAGTAAATAGAAATATCTTTATAAATAAAAATTTCGCCAGCTAATTTATTAGCCGGATATAGATCGAATAACTCTAAGGTTTTAAACCCTATACTATAGGTGGCTATAATAAATAATATAGCGAGACAATTAACCTCTACCTATAGGGTACTCTCTAAATCTAGAATTGGATCCTCCTTAATAAAATAATAATAATTATCAATTTAAACTATAACCTAATCTTTAAAAATATTATATATAAAAGCATTAGATTTTAATAAACGCCGTTAATTAGTACTTTATCTTCCCCTAAATTAAAGAAGAAGAAGAAGTAGAAGAGAGGGCCGAAAAAGAAAAATCCCGAACTTTAAAAAGGATTACCCGAAGGATTTAGGAATTGGAATTATCTATTCGGAAGACCGATAAATTAAAACAATTTAAACTACCTATATTAAACCGACCCGTCGAATTATTTAAAGAATTTAAAGTCCGGCCAATTAGTAGGAGGGAGGACAAAATATTAATTAAAATAGAAAAAGAATTTTATAATTAACGCGCACCCTTTAACGAATAAAAGGAATTTAGGCTACTAATGCGCCGGGACTATATTACTATATTAATATAAAATAAGAGAGTAATTCGTATTAAAATAAGGATATTCGTAATTAATATTATTTAAAAAGAGATGGGGTAGGTTAATATAAATATTATAACGATCTTGCTATTATAGGGGTTGAAGCCTTCCTAAAATTTGTCGAACGAAAATATATAAACGTTATTAATTTATATAAATTAGATAGGTTTATTAAGGATTAATAGTGTAAGGATTAAGCCCTAGCGGAGAATAAGGAAGAATTTAGAGAGAGGGTAAGAAAGGAGGTACTAAAATATACCTACTAATACTTTAATATTTTTAGTAAGAAACAATCCGATACTTTGCCCAATTATCGGCCAAATAATTATAAAATCGAATTAGAGAAAGGGGTTAGGCCGGAGGAGTTCGGGTATAGCCTACTTGATAAAATGACAATTAATAAATTAGAGGTATACCGGAAGTACGTAAATAAAATTCTTATAAAAAGTTTTATTAAAAATAATTCAACGCCGTAGGCCACACCTATCCTCTTCGTACTTAAAGCTAATAGAGGTCTACGCTTTTATATAGACTACTAAAAGTTGAACGCTATTATAAAAAAAGATCGGTATCCGTTACTATTAATTAAAGAAATTATTACCCGGATTAATTAAGTAAAGATCTTTATAAAAATTATTATTTAATAAACGTTTCACCGAATTAGGATATACCCGGATAATAAAGAATTAACGACTTTCAAAACCCGATATAGGGCCTATAAATATAAAGTATTACCTTTTAGGTTAATAAATAAATTATCTACCTTTTAATAGTATATTAATAATATATTAATAAAGTATTTAAATAATTTCTATAATGCTTACATCAATAATATCCTTATTTTCTCAAATAATTTAGAAGAATATAAGGTATATATAAAGAAGGTTTTAGCTCGATTAGAGGCGGCTAATTTATAAACCGATTTAAATAAGTACGAATTCTACGTCGAAAGGATAAAATTCTTTAATTTTATTATTAGGAAAGATAGCGTTACTATCGATCCCTAAAAGATTACTATTGTAAAGGATTGGCAAATCCTAACGAACGTTAAGGGTATACAATCTTTCTTAGACTTCTATAATTTCTATTAGAAATTCATAAAGGATTATAGCTACGTAGTTAAACTATTAATAATATTTACAAAGAAAAATAAAGACTATATTTAAAGTAAAGATTATTAAAAAATATTCGAAGAATTAAAGAAACAGTTACTAAGTACGCCTATTTTAACCTACTTCAAATATAACTACCCAATAAAAATTAAGACGGACGCCTCTAACGGTATTATAGCTAGCATTCTATTATAAGAGGTCGAAGGCGATTAAAAACTAGTAATTTTCTTTTCGGAAATCATATACGGAGCGGAATATAGTTACTCAATTTACAATAAGGAGTTAAAAGCAATTATCCGTACTTTATAATATTAGAGAGCCGAGTTTATAGGCTTATAAATACTATTCCTTATTATTACGGACTATAAAGTTTTGAAATATTTTAGTACGAAGCAGTTATTCAACCTACGTTAGGTAGGATAGGCCGAATTCTTAGCCTAATACTATTTTGTAATTTCGTACCAATTAGGTAGAAATAATAATACGGCCGATATATTCTTAAGGAAGGTTAAAAATTTAAAGATATAAAAAGTGAAATAGGAGGTTTATTAAATAATTCGTATTTTTAAAACCTTTGAAGATAGGATTATAACCTATTTTAATAATATACTATTAATATTAATTATTAATATCTATATACCTATAATTATTATAGCTATCGGTACGACGATTATAGAGGTAAATTTAGAAGTTTGGGATTTACTATTAGGGGACGAGCTATTAGAGGGATACGTTTTATTAAATTAATTGATCCTCGAAAATAAGACTAATACCGAATTTGAAATCTATCGAAATATAGCTTATTAAGGGGAAAATAGATATTAATTTATTACCTACAATAAATTACTAATATAATATAAAAAATTAATAATACCTCCGGGTATATTATAAATAAAAGTAATATACGAATTATATTCGAGAATTATAATTACTTACCCTAGCCGAAATAAAATAAAGTGATTTATTATAGCCTAATATTAGTAGCTAAAGATAATAGGCGATATCAATTATTTCGTTGTAAATTACCTAATATATTATACTTCGAAGGTCCCTTGCAATAAAACTCTAAACGAGCTATACCTAATCCCCCTACCAAACTGATTCTAATAAAGTTTTATTATAGATTTCAAATTTATACCTAAGGATAGGAAAGGTTTTAATAATACGCTAGTAATAGTAAACCGGTTAAATAAAGCTATATAGACGATACTTTATTACGTTAATATTACAATTTAGGATACAACCCGTATATACTATAAAAGTCTATACCGGATATACGGGCTACCCCGGGAGATAATCTCGGATTATAGCCTATAATTTATCACCGACTTTACTAACAAATTAACTAATATTTTTAATATTAAATAGTAATTAGCCTCTTCCAAGTATAACTAAATAATTAGTTAAACCGAAATTATAAACGAATATTTAAACCAATAGCTATAACTATTTATAAACTATTTTTAAAATAATTAATTAGAGGCGATCCCTATTATAAATACCGTATAAATAGGAATACCGTTTAATAGTCTAAGAAATATATAGCTATATAAGGTGTTTAGGGGTTTCCCTATACCGGGTAGGTTAAATTAAAAATTATAGACTAACCTTAATAGGGTATATCTTACATTAAAAGAGAAATTAAATTACAAGGACGCCTAGGAAATAATTAAAAAAATACGGAGTTACATTACTAAAGTAAAAGAATTAATATTAATAACGCAAGAAAAAAAAATAAAATAAACTAATTAATACTACTAGATCCCTAATTTTAACGTAGGGGATAAAATATTTATTATTAAACGAAGCGAATTGTCCAATCGACTAAATTGGAAATTAAATTTCCCCATTACTAATAAATAATTTAAAATTAAAGGGAAATATAAATATTTATATCGTTTTAAAGTATTAAAGAATTAGAAGGGTACTAATATCTTCTATACTAATTAATTAAGGAAATACTTAAATAATCTACTACCCGAATAATATTCGGAAGAATTAGTAAGGGAATATATAAGAAATAATATTAAATAGGAAGTTGAAAGGATTTTAATATTAAAGGTATATTGTAGGAGGTTGCAATACTAAGCGAATTAGAAAGGTTACCACCTAAACTTAACCTACTATAACGTAATAAATTTTAAAAATTCAATACGCCTTCTTAAAACTTTCTACGAATAATATTCGGAATAATTAAACCCCTTAAAGAGATTGGATATATAATTGAAGGTAGCGGAATTAAACAATTAAAATAATAATTACAAAAACAATAATATACCTATAAGAAAGGGAATACACTTAATAAAACGATATATTAATATAAAAAAGTAACGAGGGGAAATGCCTATTATCTTAAATACAATTATAGAGGAAGTTAACTAATATATTACAATAGAAGGTTAATATAATTAATAATAGCACGGGGGCCCGGACCTAATTAAACTAATTAGAAACCCGAAGATACCCCCCCTCTATTTAGAAAGCGACTATATTCGAACCAAAGTAACAGCGATCTTTTTATACAATTTTTACTAGGAAAAATAGTTAGGGACCCACTTCGTATATAATATAGCTTTCAATACATTTTCACACGACTCGGGACGAATCTGGGGGGGGGGGGGGGGGGGGGGTGATATTACGGCACTAGCGGATAGGTCCTAGTACCGGGACCACCCTACGTAACGTCGTAGCACGCGCACCGGCCACCCAAGGCCTGGGGTTAAAACCCCAGACATAGGGCGCGCCTTTGCACGTTTCCTCTTTCCTTCCCCATCTTATAATTCTTCTCTAGACCTGGAATCAACGTATTAGCTTGCCTCTCGTGATCCACGTCGCTCGTGACATCTTCCACCTTTATCCTCTTCGATCCTTATATTATTCCAATTAATACTATTCATGAAATTCTTTACCGTTAATGGACTTTGTATTGTATTATTATCTTGAAAATTAATATTAGATTTATCCCTCTTTGTGCGACGTACAAGGCAACGAAACGAAGCGATTGATATATGTATTAAATTGCTTAAAAGAGAAAGAATCTATAAAAGAGGTCTGGAGGGCTAAAGACTACCGTGGGGAGGCTGTATATAGGTGTGGGTAAATGGCCTAGAGTATACGTACCTCCAATATACCCCTATAGACCGAAAGACCCTAATAGTCGTAATATCTATATATATTATTTATTACGTAATGTATACTATAGTGTTCTTAATTCTTAAGCCTAAGGGACCTTCTTTCAATCAAGGCCAATTAATTCGACGAATTCTGCGTGTTTATCCGCTTTAAACGGTTTAACCAGACCGTCTATAGGCATTTCTTCTCCGCAGATATAAATGAGTGTAATAGTATATTATTTTACCTATTGAACTAATTATTTATGATGTATATCAATATATCGGTTATAGGCGGGGATAATTATATTAAGTGCCCTATCCCTAGTATCCACGCTGGTTGTATATAGAACATTTCTATAATTATTAATAATATTAATAATACCTTGATTATTGAGTATATTAGTAATCTATCTTAATAATTTTATAGTTGGTATATGGTTGACGAATTCTACCTCCATTGTATTCGTAATAATAAATTCCTGCTTCTTTAATATCTGTAGAATAAGCCCAAATATTAAAAACACTATATTCCCTATACAATTATACTTTATTAATATATTGTTCATATACGAAATATCTATATATACTTTAAATTGTAAGTTTATTATAGGTAAAAGCCTTCTTCCTAGGGTAACACCTAAACTAAAAAAAGCTAATCAAATATCGCTAGAAATTCGCCATTATAGTAATATATTTATTTATTAATGTAGTATTTCTTCGGCCAAGATCCCGATAATATATATAATAGATAGTTCTATACCTAACAATACCCAATTTAATAATATAATTTATTTAATGTGAAACTTTAGTTTGCTTCAAATTGGTTTACCCTTATAAATCTTAAACTCTGGTAGCTGTAGGGTCTTAATTGGGTATAGAAGATCGTTAAAGGGGCCAAATTTTATTATAATGAACTAAGTATATCATTCTTATAATTTGAATACGGTATACTCCTCTCGTTTTGTAATAATATTAAAGCCTAACAAGGTATATACTAAATTAATATATTCAATAATCAAATGCTTGTATATACAAACGTCAATGTTTTCAATTTCTTCTCATTAAATATTATAATCAGGGAATCATTAATATAAAGGATTCATAATACGTTTAAGCTTCTATAAATTTGAAGGTACGTATTGTTTCTAGTAGGAAACAAACTTCATTATTTAAGAATAGGTAAGACTATTCTAGATTAATATAATAAAGAGTAATAAAGGGTACGAAATGCCTTAATCAACTACCAAACTAATTTATTCCAAAGATTTTTTTCAAAACCTGTAGGTTATTTCAATATAGGAATTATAATTGGTAGGCATGAAAGGGTTTACAAATATAATACTAAAAAGAAATTATAATCCAAATTATAAATAGCTATAATATTCAGGAAGAGTTTCATACTAATTATATTAACTACAGTAGTAGAAATTTCCTATACCACCCAATTATTTTCAGTCTTATAATTACTACATTACGTATCTAATACGTACCAAGTTTTTTTTGCCAATAATATTATACTGTTTATTAAAGACCTATTTTCCTAATAAAACGGTTGTATCTAGGGTTCTTTCGACTGAATGATATATTCTATAATTTTTAAATACCTTAATTTACTTCTCTATTACTGGAAAGTAATAAACTTTGAAATTATAAAACTTCTTCACCTACTAATAATTCTTCAAAATGAAGTAATTATCATTAATATTAATTCAAGGATCGTAAATAGCGTGTAATACTATGAAATAATACTAAAGTAATCTCGTAAAACATTTAACTTCAACCGTACTATAGAGTAATTTGATGTTTTATTTGATTATATGTTGGTAGGTCCCGAGCAGGCAGGCATCTGGGAATAGCCCCACTCTGTACCCTGCCCAGACCGCACCATATCTAGCCTTCCAAACTCGCCAGTCTTCCTCTTTCTCCTCCATAGCATACACTCAATCAATCGCACATCGCTTGATCTCGTTGATGTTCGTAATCCCACATAATATCATCATTAATATTAATAACCAATTAAGTACTATATTTAAAGTTAAATAGCTTAACTACAGTAAATCTATGAAGTTCACCTTTATATACTTTTAAAGCTATAAATTTTACTACTTCTTTAGAGGGATAGCTCTCCTATATAATCTATTAAGTCGCTTATACCTATCATTACCTTATTATAGGTAGCGGGGAATTTAGAATCAGATTCGTAATATCTAATTAATCTAATTCTTATTCTAATTTCAATTTTTACTTCGTAAAGGTATAGTTCGGTAAAGAGTCTTCTTTATCAAAGTTTTCGAAATCGATTAGATTACTTTATTATTCCTAATCCTCCTTCTCTTCCTCTATCAATTATATAGGTTTATTACAATATTAGATTAAATAGGTTTCGGTCGGTTGAGAAGGTAAGGAAGGTAAAATCGAAATACTCTCCTAATATTAGTATTACCTCTAATTCTAGGTAATTAGGGTTAAAGGGTATGAATAATACTTTCTTTTACTAATCATTATTATTATTAGCAATCTAATTAGGAATTAATTATTTTAAGGATTTCATTAAGGATAGCTAATATAAACTAATCGCGATAACCCAAACGGTTATACCGCCATCTACGAATCCTTCAATTTCTTACATAAACTAATCTAAAAAAAAACTTTATAAAGTATAGCTTCAATCGTTTGATCCTTTCAGTTATCGTTATTTTCAATTAATTCAACCGCATTAGATCGAATAATCGTATCAATTTCTAAATCCCAAATTCAATAAACTCTATTATAATTATCGTTATAACTTATGAACTTACTATAGCGGATACATTCTTAGAATTATGTCCCTTACTACGCTTCTCTAATTCAATAAAAATAATACGCTAATAAAAGAAATCTCTCAGGTAATTGAAACGAAGCTTAATCTAGTCCGTTAGGAACTTAAGAATCGTTTGTATAAATATTTTATAAGGAGTTTTACCATTAAAATTTAATTTCATTAATATTAAATTAAGTATTATTACAATCGTTAAACTACAAATACTTAGAACTACTTTAATATACCCCAATTAAATACTATTATGCTAACCTTAATTATAATAATATAGCTAGATTATTTAAACTTACTATTCATCTATAATATATATGCTAGGGTTTCATATAATTAGACCCTTTTATTATAAGCTTATTTCACTAATTTACTCAGCTAGAACTCTGTTATATTAAAACCAGATTTCAAACCTCCATTGAAGGTGCTAATCTTAATTTTAAATTTCACTTAGAATTCAATTAATGTTTTAAATCAAGTTATAGAACTTTACCCAATAATTTCTAAATATATGACAGATAAATCATAATATATATTAAACTCCTATATATCCCTGTTCACTGTTTAGAGTCATATCGACTTATATGAATCAAAATAGGGTCATTATAATCAAATACACACTTCAAAGGACATAATCCATTACGCTCCAATATAAATATATATTATAAATATCATTACTAACGTTATTGAATTTAATACCCGCTTACTTATAAGACTTGAGAACTTAGTCCTTACCTATACACATTATCCTCTTATATATCGCTATAGAATTGAATTTAACAAGTATTATATACCATAGCGTGACGATTATTTAATTAGAACCATTTAATTGAAATACCAGTAGAGCTACTAAATTATTGATGCATTTATATTGAAGAAATACTTGATTAACTAACGAAATTTGATTTATCTTTATATTCCATTTTATACGAAACTGAAGATGGCTTGAGTTAATGAAAGGGTGGCCGGTGTAGATAGATCGAATATAACGTTGATAATATTGATTTCAAGGTTAATATTTACGTGTATCAATATTCTTAATTCAATAATGTTAATATAATACGCCTGAGTCGTAGTAATATTACTAATAATATATTTTGAAGGATAAAGCAGAGGATATAGTTTACTACATATTTTTAATACTTGAAAATATACGAGCTACAACTAGAGTTATAGATTATTAGATTCTCAATTGGGTTATTCGTCTTGTATAATACTTTAGAAACTTATTAATCTTTAGTAAAGTTACGGTTCGAATACTATAATTGATATAAATTGGGATAATTCAAATAGACTAATTTATAATTAAATATTTTATAACTCGATCTCGCTATAGGTTCTAATTAAAACCCTAATTACTATCAAAGGAGGCGAGGTTGAAGCTAATATTAAATTTTGCGCTAAATAATAGGTATTCATATTATATTTACGAGCGTGTTCCTTATTAAGCTATATATTAGGTACTTCATTAGAATTATACCATTCATAAATAGTAATTTTACCTAAATAATTGAAACGCTCATTCCTTCACAGATTCGTAGTCGGGCCCAAAAGTCGTGGCAGAAATCTACACCAGAGGTCGTAGTGCTATAGGCCCACTTCGAAGCGAGGAAGGAGCGGCGGTTCTATCCATAGCGGTCTAAATACTATCAATTGCGGAGCCTTTTATCCCAAAGAGGAAATTTGGATATCGAGCTGAACTCGAAGCCTATACTTTCAGCTGCAAAAACCTATTTTTTCCTTTAAAATTGAAATTGCTCTTCAACCGTTGCGTACACCAAAGTGTATAGGGTACCTGTCACGGGGCTAGCGCCCAGAGTGTTTGCCTGGCGTGTAAGCCAGGCGTGCCCTCTAATTGGGTATACGGACCAATCGGCTGTGGGCAGCCGTTTTAGCGCCGTATGCACTACGTACTATTAGGTATACCTCTCGGGGCGCCGTACGGGCTACATTTCTAACCTTAGTATTTCTAGCACCTTCGATACCTATATATTTCGTATATTTAATTAGTAATTTTATACCTTACTAGTATAAACTTCCCTTTTCCTTTTTATCGATTATATTAAACTCCTTATAAAGCCTACCTATATATATACTTTGTAGAACCCTTATATTATAATCGACCTTCTTCTCAATATTCTAACTCCCTAATAATCTCCAATACCTTCGCTATTTCCAACTACCCGAAGAGTTCTCTAACCGCCAACTTTTTTCACCTTACCGTACCGCTATAGCTTTAATTCCGTAGGCTCAAAATACTTCCGAACGCTAATAGCAATTCGCTATAACCATTCAAACCTTTATTAACGAAATAGGCCGCCTCCAAACAACCGTAGGTAATTCCAATAACCAACCGAAATCAGTCCTTCCCTATTTTAATAAATTTATAGGCGATGAAAAGGACCTAAATATATAGATTTATATAACCGAAGCTAAATTATACGTTAATGCCCGGCTATTAATAATTTAAAAGCCTAATTTTACTACCTTTACTCCAACCTTTTACCAGCCGTCCGTCGGACCCTATTCACCTTCGTCTAATCTTTTCTAACTAATCGGATTTTAGAAAAATAATTCGAAAAACTTTAGCTTAATTACAATAAAGTTAATTAAAATAAAAAAACAGGCCTCAAACTCTTTTCCTTATAATCAAAGGCTAGGGAATCTATTTCCTACTTTCTTACTTACTTTAAGAAAGTCTTCTATAAAGCTAAAATTAATATATAGCTAAACTGGGCTATTATTAACTTATTAATATACTCCTTAAATAACGAATAATTTAAGCGCCTCTACGAGTAATTAGAAATTCTAAATAACTATTTGAAATTCTACAACTTCCTCCGGCGTTTTAATAGTAATAATTTTTTAGAGAATATAGAATACTCTAATACTACTATTTATATCGATAAGGGGGAACTAATAAACCTTACCGCTACCCGAATTTTAAAGAACTCTAACTTTAAGCTATCAAATACCTAATAGAAAAAATAGAAGAAAAAGGGTATTTATATAAGTTATAATTCGCCTTCTTATTAGGTTAGAAACTATAAGAAGATTAAAGTCCGGTATATTCGAATTATTTTAAAGCCGGATAGGGGCCCGGATGAAGATAATAAAATTAATAATAATAATAAATACTAAGGTATAAATGTTAATTTAATAAAACCCGAAGGGCGTTAGGGCTCCTATCCTCGGCCTAAGAAAGCCGTACGTACCCTACTAGCGCGTTAGGTAGTAGCGAGTCTTACTAAAACTTATATTAAATATTATTATTACTAGGGATAAGAAATAATAGGATAGTAATCTCTACAGTTGGATAGAACTAAATATTATAAAATACTTCGAAGCTCTCGAAATTCGGAATACCTAATATAATAACTACTATTACAATTCGGGGGTATAATTAATACCAATACATACGTAGAAAATAAATATTAAGATAATAAATAGGACTTTCCTAAGGAAATATATTCGAACGATTTAATTATTAATTATTTACTTAATTATTATCTATTATATGAACTTAGGTAATAAAGAATTAGGAGCGTTCGAAAGCGCTAGAGGTATTAAAACGCCTAGATTCTTCTATATATAATATTCTTTAGCCGTTTTCAAAGGGGAGGTAGAAAATAATATCATAGAGCTAACGCCTGAAGTATTTACTTAGTATATAAGCCAGGCGTGCCCTCTAATTGGGTATACGGACTAGTCGGCTATAGGCAGCCGTCTTAGCGCTGTATATACTACGTACTATTAGGTATACCTCTCGGGGCGCCGCACGGGCTACATTTCTAGCTTTAGTATTTCTAGCACCTTCGATGCCTACGCAATTCGTATATTTAATTGGAAGCTCTATACCTTACTAGCACAGACCTCCCTTTTCCTCTTTATCGATTATATCAAGCTCCTTATAAGGCCTACCTGTGTATATACCTCGTACAACCCTTACAGTACTAAAATGATAAGAAAAATATGGCGGTTATTTTGGTACCTTTTTCGGTGTGGTGCACACCCTAATTATTGAGAAAGGGGTAAGAGAAGGGGAAAAAAAGGAAAAGAAAGAAGAAAAATCACAATAAGACCTTTAACCCTAAGGTCCTGAGAGGGTGTTAGGGTTAGGGTTATCCACGAGAGTGCCGGAGGCCGGCGAGGCTACTACTAATAAATAAAATATGTAATATTAGCCTTACACTATAGAATATTAGAAATGTATATATATATATATATATAATAAAAATAATAAATATAGTTTCAAGCACTTCTAATTACTCTAAGTTCTACTTAGTTGGTATAATGGGCGTTTCAATGTCTTCGTTGGCCATATCCGGCTCCGGCTAAGGAAGGACTATTTTAACAATTATAAATACAATAGATATAATCCTTCTAGATAGTATTATTATAAGTAGAACAAGTAAGTTTATTCTTATTCTTTTTACTTCTATTAGAAGTGCTACCATTATTATTACTCTTATAGGCACTATACTTGTTAGGGTCCTTATTATCTACTTTATTTGTAGTAATTTGAATTTAAATTATTAAATTAAATTAACAGGCTTTTATGTTATGGAAGGTAAATAAATAAATTAATGATTCATTATTAGTAAGGGTATTTTTAATTATATTACTGGCTTATAATCTAACCTTAGCAATGTACTTACGTTTAACTATATCATAGGAGTTAAAGTATTTCATAGTATTGTTAATAATTAGGCTATTATTAGTAATTCGTTTATAAGCGAAATTCATTGGTTTAGGAAGGTAGTTATAGAACTAAAGTTAGAACAATAAAGTCTTTAATATGGTTCAAGGATTTTACTACGTACTTTATCAATATTTTTACTGAATATAGTTTTAATAAACTTGGAGAGATATTTAAAATCCTTATTTGATTATTCCCAGCCGTTAATATAAACAGTAGTTGAGACTTTATTGTCCTTAAAGGTAGTATTAGTAATTTTGAATACGTAAATGCAATTAAGTTTTCATTTCTTATACTTATCGGGCTTATCTTTCCTCCTAGGTTCGGCTACGATTTTGTAGATATAATCGCCGACTTTGGCGAATTCGAATTCGAAACGGAAAGCGCACTCCTAATCATCGATATTATTTTCGCTATAAAGAATAATAAGCGAGCCGTTGTCGATAGTAGGTGCTATGATTGTAATTGTTTGTGTAACGATTCGAAGGCCGGTTGACGATTCGAAGGTCGGTTATTAACGATTCGAAGGTCGGTTGATCGACAAAGAGGTTGACTCCCGGGATAACCAGTAGGTCTCTTGTCGGTTTAATCGAATGGTTGATTAAGAGATAACCTCTCCACACGCACCAAAAACCTCTGTATACGCACCTCCACCTAGAAAACTGGGGCGGTTCAACTAATAACACCTAACATCGTAAATCCCGTTCTTACCCGCCAAATCACGTATTTCTAATACACGCTAACATTCTCCTAACTTAGTCGGTTCTTCTCCTTCTTTTTTATACGGCCAATTGCACTAGCACTTTATATACAATTGTACCAGCTAGCGCAGTAAAGGAGTTATTACTATCCTCCTCTAAATTCTTTGAACCGCCAAACTTAAGCTCTAAGCTGTCAAATATAAATATTTAGAATATAGTAGAGTAATAATATACCCCCTCAACACTACGAAAGTATTACCAGATTAGCGCTATTAGATTGACTTACCCGCTAAAGCTTATAGTTTTTCCTAGGTTAACACAGTTCGAAACATTACAAATTACGATTTTTACAGTTAAAACAAAATAATTTACATAACAGCGGCCACCTAGGTGGAGGTGCGTATATGGAGGCTTTTGGTGCGTGTGGAGAGGTTATCTCTTGCTTAAGTACGATAGCTTTAGAGGGCTTATAACCTGTGCGACGTACAAGGCAACGAAATGAAGCGATTGATGTGTGTATTGAGTTGCTAGAAAGAGAAAGAATCTGTGGAGAGGTCTGGAGGGCTAAAGACTAGCGTGGGGAGGCCGTGCATGGGTGTGGGTGAATGGCCTAGAGTGCACGTGCCTCCAACACTCTTACAGTCTTCTATAAAATGGTTACTAATACAATTCATTTATTCCAATATCAAGTTTTCTAGTTTTCTTTTTCCTTCCTGTAATTAATCTACAATCTCAATATATAACTACGGGCTTATGAAATACAATCTATAATCATACCATTAGCGAATATATTATAAATATCCCCGCCGGCCTCTATAACGCCTACAATTCCCTTTAGGTAGTAACTACTATAATGCAATCGGGTAACTAACCTATATTCAATTAAAAATCGAATCCTATCATCGTATTACTAATAATTTCATTACAAATATATATATATATATTTAGAGCGGGATGATTGATTGACTATTATTTGTAATCTTCCGCGCACTCCGTATTATAATAATGATAACTCCTAATGGAACGATTGCTATAGATTGATCACGATGGAAATCTGTTATGGTCATACCCCCTCCCTCTTTGATAATCGTACCATAAACCCGGTCCGGATTACTTCTAATTTTAATAGTAAACTATTACTCGTACATGTATCGTATCCGGCGGAAATAATATCATTACTCCTATTTGTTGAGCCTTTAACATTAATAGTAACAGTCTTATTTCTAATAGCCCTATACCTGTTAATACTCCTAATTGCCTTATTATAAGTAATAATCAAGTTTAATAGCGCGACGAGGTTATTACGATCTAAATTCATATAAAAAACTACTCGAAGAGCTTTTTAGTATAATCAGGCGCTTATTAAATGATCCCTTAATTGCCATTTTGATAATCATTCGAATTTCACCTATCATTAATATAATTATACCCTCCCTATCCACTTATCTAGTTACTCTGATATTATTAATATTCTATTCCCTTTTTTGGAAATACTTCGCAATCTCCTTACGCTACTCCCCTTCTCATTGGATTACTAAATAATGTTCCTTTAACCTCCCTAACGTCAATAGTTATAGTAGAATTCTGTAACTTTCACTCCGTTATTTAAATATTCCTAAAATCAATCCATCGTTAAAAACTAACTTTCAGGATTCATAAAAAAAGTTTCTATACTAAAGTAGTTGGGAATGTTATAAATAAAAACCTTTTTCCTAAACCTATGGTATTGAAACGCTCGGTACTTTTCCCTAGTAAAAGAAAGCCCGGAAGTTAATAACCTCCGTCCTAACTTGAACGAAGAAGGAATTCTTCGCTTTAGTTAATGAGTATAATTATTATTTTCTTCCTTCAGTATCTAACATTATTCTTTTTTCTTCTTCATACCGATTTTATATTATTCAACAACCTTTCTGTTGAACTTAGGGGTAAAGTCGGCAATAGTAACATCAAACTACTGCTTCATTTTAGCTATCACCGTCGCTAAATAATAGTTATAATATAATACCTATTTTTCAATTCATTATATTCTTCAATTAATTTTTCCAGTTAGCGGTGATTCATTTTGATATTTGTTATAGTAGTAGTAAGGTCTTTAGCTTTGAAGGGGGACCGGTGATTATTACTAATAATTTCTTTATTGATACCTACACTTTAATTTACCGAACTTCAAGTGTATCGGTTTCTAATTCTATTAGCGGGTACCTACCTTTTAACCTGTTAGGGTTAAAAACAACTAATAATTCAAATTATCATTTTCTTAAACGAGCCTAATTTGATTGGTTCGGGCAAACCTCCTCTTGAAGGTTCGGACCCTTTCATTAGAATAGAAATTACATAGCGGATAAAAGTTTTAGATTTTTGAGTTATATACTGGTGTGATATCATACGCCCTAGTAATAATCATCGAGTTATTAAATTTAATATTTTTACCATCCTAAATACTATCCCTTACAATTTTCATGAATTCTAGTTGGTTAGTAGGATATTCAAGCTCCGTATATCATATCGCTATAGATATCTTTAGTATATATTCCCTTTACCCGAATGGAAGAATGATTTGATATTATTATTATTTGTTTTGTAAGTATATCCGTTTAAATTTCATTTAGAATGTGATTAAACCCTTCGGGATTATATGCTTTATATCATTCATAACATTATAAGCCCTAATTTGACAAATTTTCATTCTTATTACTTTCATTCGTATTAAGTATATTAGCTCTATGTCATTTACTTCGAACTCTATACCTCTCGTCCCTACCTGGTTTGGATATATTTCTTCTACTGCTTATGGATTTTAGTAATCTTATTCAATAGTATCATTATAATGATATTGATGATATCCGCAGAATCAATAGTAACTATATTGGGGATTGTGGCGAACATTTGATATAATTGGTAATAAAGAAAATAAATGGCATAAGAGAGAAGGGAGAACTTGAAAGTATAGTTATAATGATGATGTGGGGATGGGATACTCGATTATCGAAGAAAAAGGAACCTTTTCTACTAGGAATCAAGTTAACTATTTACTTAATACTTTATATTAGGAACCATATCTCCTATAGGATATATAAAAGCTATATGTAGATAATTCGCTTGAACGCCCTTTTTGAATCTAGGAATTTGAGGGACGTTATATCCCTAAACCTTGAAACTATATATATTGCATTGGTAATTATTCGAATCATAAACTCATTGAACGGTTTTAACCATCTAATAAGAGGCTAAGTCCTTCTGTTACTTATATTAGTCCTTTCATAATAAGTATTTTGAGGATATCCTGATTTTACTAAATACTAATATAAATCTCTATATACCTACTAATCTTTATTAGGTGGCGTTCTTTTTAAACATTTTGGGATAATTCTTATTATATCCTTGAACTATTATGGAAAATACTGTTATTGAAGGTTAGCGGGCGTTAAATATATAATAGTATATTGAGTCGGTTGTTTGTATTATTTTAGTTTGTTTAACTATATACTAATGTATCTTAAGGGCTTTATCAAATACTAGTCGGTGAAATATATCCCAAGTATCCTCTTTAGTAATTCAAGGATTATTAGTTAGCGGGTTAATACAATTTGGTAGCTCAATCCAATGCGGGGAATAATTTATTAGGATATTTACTGTTGAGAAAAAGTAATTAGTCAGGATTTCAGTCTTATCTTCATAATCTCCCATTTCTATTGCCCTTTTATAGGTTGTAAAGGTTGATGATTTGGACGGATTTACCGGTCGGTAACTTCGGGTCCGAGCCAACTTTTTAAATAATTATAACCAATCTAGGAATTTCAAAACTTCTATAACGCCCCCGCGCTATATAACTCATCATACTTCACGAATCATCTTTGATCTATCTTAACTTTTGTTAAGTTCCCTTTAACTTATTATTTTGTAATAATCAAATTGTATTTAATATTTTCATTATGTTTCTTTTATAACTGTTTTATATCTTAACGTTAGTCAGATTATTTTTCTCTTTCCAGTCCTCTTCTAGTATAAGATAAATTCCTTTGTAATGAAACGTATGAACTCTCTAATAAATACATAGAAGGGCGACTTCAACATTTTTAACTATAGTAATATCTTCTAGGATTGAAATTTATATCTCCCGCGCCTCCTTTGATTTTACTATATCTATATTCCATATAGAGTTTACTTGGCGACACGCACCAAAAACCTACAGGTACGCACTTTTGGGATCTGACAGCTGACATGTAAATTATGTCGTTTTGGGTATAAAAATCGTGATTTCCCATATCTTAAGGTGGGTCAATTCAGTAAATCCCCTATAAATGCATTGTAAATTTTGATCTTTAAAGGCACGCAAATTTGATAGCGCCAACTGGTGATGCTTTTCGTGGAGTTGAGGGGTTCAAGACAGCTCTTATTACTATAGATATTCTAAATGCTCACATCTGACAGCTCAGAGAGCTCGTCAGAGAGCTCAGAAAGATAGGAGGAATCTAATAATAGCTCGATAGTATTATTTCTCTCCCCCTCTCCCTCTCCCTCTCTCGCTATTTATTCCCTTGCCCTCGCCTTCCAATATATCCCTAATTCATTATCTTCTTTATTATTAGCTATTTCAATATAATTATATGCCTTATCTTAGGTATTAAAATCCTTAATACTAAACCTTATTTCGTATTGAAAATAATTATAGCGCGCTAATACTCGAATAGTATTTAGGTTATATAATTTACCCCTTAACGCAGCTAATTTATAAATTAAATTAGTTAGTACGAATATAGGTTCGTTAAATAGCCTTCCTTATTTACGTAAGCAACCTTTAGGTATTACTCTGGCAGTTAGCTTAAAATAAAGGTATTTATTTATTACATCCTAATATAGTAAATAATATAAGGGTAGTCCGGAATATAAATAGTAATTTACATATTATTGACGTAAATATTAGAATACGTGGCAAGCTTCCTTAATAGTTAGGACTACTTTATTATCTTTTAATAACACTTCTATTTTATAAATATAAGCTAATTTATATTAGGTTTTGAAGCTCCCTATATAAAGTTCGAGAGGGGTATTAGGGAGACCTAACTATATAAATGGTAATATTGCGTTAAATTTATAATATTAGTAATCTATAAGATTAAATGCCTACGTAGATAATTTATACGGGCAATTACCTATCTACTTATAGTTAATCTGTGGGATCACGAACATTAACGAGATCAAGCGATTACGATTGATTGAGTGTGTGCTATGAAGGAGGAAGAAGGAGGAAGACTGGCGAGTCTGGAAGGCTAGATACGGTGCGGTCTGNAACGAGATCAAGCGATTACGATTGATTGAGTGTGTGCTATGAAGGAGGAAGAAGGAGGAAGACTGGCGAGTCTGGAAGGCTAGATACGGTGCGGTCTGGGCAGGGCATAGAGTGGGGCTATGCCCAGATGCCTGCCCGGGACCCACCAATACACCCCTATAGACTGGAAGACCGCTAAAGAATGTCTAAACCTCTATATATTATTTACATCGTGATATCTTTCATAGTGTTGATATTTCAGGCCTAAGGAACTCTCTTCTAGACTATACCTATCAACTTGATAAATCTGGTATGCTTATCTAGCTTCAACGGCTTTGTTAGACCGTTAGCCGGTATCTTATCACCTAATAAATATTTAATTGCAAATGCCTTCCTATCTACCTCTTAAATTAATTATTTATACCGTATATCGATATATCGATTTCTAGTTAGTATATTAGGGTTGAACACCTAGTCTCTAATATTATTACTATTTATATATATTACTCTATTAACCTTATTCAAACCTAAATCTATATTCAAATTATCTAATATTCCTCTAATCTAATTGAGAGCCTTAGTTGTTGGTACTAGATTGGTAAATTCTGCTTCTATAAAACTAATTGTAACGAAGTCCTATTATTTAGACTTCTAAAGGACGGGGCTATAAATAAAGAATATAATATAACCCGCCGTATTCTTCCTTAAAGGGATATTATTAGTAAAGGAAGCGTTTATATATATATAGAAGGATAAGGCTATTAACGGCGATAGTATACTACCTAGTTTAATACTTAAGTTAGGGTATTCGGAAAAATATTATTATAAATATTTTATAGCGACGAAGTAGCAATCAGTTGGTTTTTTATTACCCTTGGATAATTTACTAATAATAAATGAAATATTTAGTTAGGTATTTATTGAGATTTAATTTAATAAATTAATCCGTTTAGGGTAAAACTTTGCTTCTTTTAGCGATATATCGTCACCCTTATAAATCTTAAAATTAAGTAGCTATAGTATTTTGACGCTATAGAGTTTAGTCTTACCGTCGTTGAATTTAGCAATAACCGATATAGTATAACGTTATTAGGATATAAAAACGATACGAATCTAGCAATCCCTTACAATATTATAGCCTAAAAATATATATACCTCTCCTAATTACTTAAATTTAAAATAATTGGCTAATTAATCTCTAATCTAATTAATAATAGTAACGGTTAGTACGGTAATAAAAAGGTTATTAATATAAAGGACCAATAATATTCCTAAGGATTTATTAGTAAGTAAATAGGAATCTATAGAAATAGGGATAAATCTAATCTTTTTAAATATTAATACTAAGGTTTTAAATTAATAAAGTAGGGAATGTTTAAAACTATAGAAGGCTTTAGTAAATTTATAAATTACATTTTCTTTACTATAATTATGTATAGACTTTTCGAATACTATTAGTTATTTAATATAATATTAAGTATTATTTAGGATAGGTATATTCAAAAAAGTAGTATTGAAATTAAATTAGTAATATTCGTAATTATTAATAGTTATAATAGTTAAAAATGGTCTTATACTGATTAAATATACTATTATAGTATAGATACTTTAAATTACCTAATTACTTTACTTATAATTACTATATATTATCTATCTAACTTTAGTTTTTTAATCTTTAATATTAATATTATACTTCTCATTATATAGTTGTTTCTAAGTAGGACTTTTAGATCTATTAATTTAAGTATTAAAATATAAACCGCCCTATCTTCGAATATTTAAATTTATTTCTTTATAGTTAATAACTAATATAATTCAAAATTATTCTATCTTCTTACTATACGGAAATTCTTAAAGATAAATTATTATACTTTACTAGCAACGATATTTATTATATTATAATTGACTTTAATGGTAGTAAAGTAATATATAAATTTAATTCGTTTTATTAAATAATCCTCTACTATATTATAAAAATTATTTAGTAAGGTAATAAATTCTTTAATAATATTACTTATACTATTTTTTACCCTTTGGACGTTATATTTATAATTTAGTAGTTTAGCCGTAGATCGACGAAGTTTACCTTTACTTACCTCTAGGCGAAATATTTATATATCGAGCTTAGAGGGTTAGTTTCCTTATATCGGCGGTAGTTAGGGAGTATCTTATTTTATTAGTTGTAGTGGTTATTGGAAGTTCAATTTGTTTATATATAATACTAGCGACGGCGTATATTAATGTATATAGGGTAGGTTCGGTATATTAATTGGTAGTAATCGTATATTTAATATTGATTACTATGATATATCAGGTAGCGGAGTACTTAGAGTAATATATATAATTAATTTATTAGATATACGTTTATTACGTTAATTATAGGGTATAGGGTCTTCTTTATTAAAACCTTAAAAATTAAGAAGGTTATTATTATATTCGATGGTTTTTCTAATATTTTATTTTTATTAAGATTATTGTAATAAGTTTAATAATAGGAGCGTTAGAAATCCTAATACTATTGCCGTCGAAGGAGTTGGTAATAGTAATATAGGAGGCGCTGCTATAATCGTTATCGTTAGTATTATTGGAGTAGTCAATATTATTATTATTATTATTATTAAAGCGCCCGAAGGTATTAGGGTTACTATTATAATTATTATTAATAAGATTGGGGCGATTAATATTATTATTATCGCCGTTATTAGGGCGCCCAAGGGTATTAAAGTAATTTCTAATAATATTAGTAAAATTATTGTAATTTTATATAACTTCGCTATATTATATTAGAATAACTTAATCGTCTTCTATTATTATAGCTAAGGAACTTAACTATCGACCTTAACTTAGATTTAATAACTACTATCTACGACCGTATTAATCTTATTAATTATGTAGTTTAAAAAAATAATATAATATTCAACAATATTACTATTACTATTACAAATAAAATCCTTTTACCTTATTAGGTCTTCTTTAAGGAAGGTTACTATATTTACTTTAACGATTTTACTAATATAAAGATTTTAAATAAAGATAATACGATTGTATAAATTATTAAAATCGATAAATTTACCCTTTTGGGCTCTAATACGAAATTAATTACTTTATAGCCTCTTTTCTAATTTAATAAAGTAGTAAGCAATATAGAAATACAACTTCAAATACTTAATATATAATTATTTAATTTCATTTAGGAAATTAGCCGCCTTGGTAAATAACTCCTATAGGCTCTTACCTTCTTTATTAACACTTAAAGGTAGAAGGTTAAAAACTTTAGCGATATAATTAACTATAAATAATTATAAATACTCTAAAATATTAAAGTTAATTATTAAGGCTCTAACTCGTTATATAATAATAGTACTAGCCCTTTTAACTTTTCCTTATATTTATAGGGTATATAATATTAATTTCAAAAACTTAATACCTTCTATACGTACCTAATTAATAATTTTACTTCTCTAAAATTTCTTAGTACTAAAACTAAATTTAGGACCGCCATTAAAACTAATTATCCTAATTTTAAATCCACTATTTTAAAGCTTTACTTATTTCTTGAATTCCTTAATTTAAATAAATATATTACCTTTATTAACTATAAACCTTACTTAATAAAAGCCGGTAATTTAATTAACGAAATAAATTATATACCTATACCCTTTATAACCAGGGAGAGTATAGGAGATAACGTCGATATAGATATAGGTTAATAATTAAATTGTAACTTTACTAACAACCTTAAGAATCATATTATAAGCCTTTACTTTAACGCAAGCTTTACAAAAATAATCCTAAGTATTACTAAATTTGATACTAGCCTTCTTATAGGCCTTAAAAACCTAATTCTTACCTATATATATAAAGCGACAGTATATTATTAAATAGTTAATTAATACTATTATAGCGTAACGAATATTTTAAAGGAAATTTTATTAAGTATATATTAGAAGGACTAGGAAGTTATTAACCTATTTATATTGTAAAGTAATTTTATTATATACCGATATTTAATTGGACTTTATGTCCTATACTATACTATTATTAAAGAAACCTCTTATCGGTAATAGATTTACCGGGGTAAAGGGATTATAAATACAATCTTTAATTCTAATTTTAATATTAATATTATTCAATATAGCTATCGATAGTTCAATAATACCTATATAATAAATATATATTAAAGTTCTATTACCAATAATATAAATAATAAAGTAAGGGAGTAGTTATAAGTCTATAAACTATTTAAGGTAATTAAAGATATTACTTACGTAGCCAGAATCGTAGATAACTAAATCTCTAATACCATCTAGTAATTATTAGTACCTTAAAACTTATTAAACTTTAGCAAAATTATTATAGGTATATTGAAATTGTAGTTGAAAAGAATCAATTAATTAATTATTCTAAATATAATCAATATACTCAATAGCAACTACTAATGGCTCTAATAAAAATCTATATTATTATTACCTATATTACCTATAATTATAAATATTCTACTTTTATATAATAAAGCGGAGCCAATAGTAATAGCGGGAGTAGTAAAACTAGTTAAAGTATTATTAATAAGGGTATTAATACCGGCGGTAACCTTCTTAATAATAATATCCTTCTTATATTTCTAAGAATCCGGAGCCTACTCTAAATAATATATTTAATAGATATCGGCATTAAATATAATGTAATAGCCGTAAAGTATATATTTCTAGGTAGGATAGATCTTTTTAATATAATTAGTATAATTAATTTCCTTATCGTCTTTCTTCTTATTATCCTTCTTTTTATTAATCGAATTATTATTATTAATAATAATATTACTAAAGTTCTTCTGAATATTAACATTAATACTAACGTAGAACTCTATATTACTAATATTACCTAATTTAACTAGGAAGGTTCCAATATTAAGAATCTTATCCTCGAAACCCAATACCTAATATTTAATATCGATAAAATATAAGGCCTTTACCGTATTATAAAGGAAGGTTACCTTAAAATCGTTATTAATATAGAATTTAACCTCCTTAATATGTATATAAATAAAAGTATAATAATTAAAGAAAAATACTATAGTATCAAAGTTAATTCGCTTAAAACTAAGGTATTCTACAAAAATTTTACTACGGGCCTTATTAGTAATATAAGCAATACAAAATTAAATAAAATCGTACGTAACCTTAAGGTCTCTACCAGTTCTATCCCAACCGTTAACTTTTAAGGTAGTAATAACGTTAGGATTCTTAAAGGTAGTAAAGAGAAATTTATTAATAATTACACATCGAATCTACTAAGTATTATATACGTTTACTTCTATCGCTTCATTAAGTTTAAGAATACCTTCGAAAACGTATTTTAATAATTTAAAACAATCGAATTCGGCTATAAGACCTGCCTACCAATCCTCAATATTATTCTCGCCCTTAAAGTTGACGAGGGATAAAGTAATTGATATAGATATAGCAATAGATTAAGAGTGTCGCGGGTCTAGAAAAGGGAAAGGAAAGAAAAGTAGTGCGTGTCGCTGGACCTGGCACTTATTAAATAATTTAGAATCCGAGGACTAAATCGCTTAATTCAAAATAACGATTTTTATTTAGATATTGGCAATAATCTTCATGTAACGGGCTTTTGGCTTAGGGAGCGCGTACGACGATCGAGTCGCGATAGCAAGGTCCCGGTGCTCGTTACAGTACCTTAATAAAGCTTCGATACATTTGAAGGTTCAATTATAGGGAAGGTCTGAGAGGGCTTACAACCTGTGGGATCACGAACATCAACGAGATCAAGCGATTACGATTGATTGAGTGTGTGCTATGAAGGAGGAAGAAGGAGGAAGACTGGCGAGTCTGGAAGGCTAGATACGGTGCGGTCTGCCTGCCCGGGACCCACCAACATAATCTATTTTATATATATACGAATATTAAATTTCGTTAATAAATTAATATATACTTTATAATAATAATTTACGTATTAGAAATAAGCCTTATACAATTCGATTAATCTACTATAAATTAATAAACTATAACTTTTAAAAAAATTATTATTAACTTTATTTAATAACGTTAATGTTTAACCTTAATTAAAGTAATACTTAATAAAGTAATTTGCTTACTCTTTTTTATAAGGTAGGAACTTTTTTTAATTTAAAAGATAATATCCTCTTATATACTCCCAAATTAGCATCGTAGAATAGACTAAATATATTCGAACTCTATAAGATTAGAGGAGTATACTATATACTACCATATAAAGAATAGTATAGACTTTATATTAGCGACCTTGTTTAATAAGGGATCGAATCCCGCCTTAGCTCTAATTATTATTATAATTCGGGTATTACGTTATTTCAAATCCTTGAAATCCTCTTTATTACGTTACTCTATATTATAGTTAGAGGAGGATATAGATTATTTATATACTACCTAATCCTTTTTAAGGTAATTAATAATATTATAATTAATATACTATATATAGTATTATTTTTATATATTAAGGAAAGTGCCATCGATTACTCGAATAAGTTGGGGGTTACCGTCGGTTATAGTAATTATAGGGTAAGGGATTTTAAACCTATTAACCGCCTCTTTGATATATTAAATTAAAAAGGTAAACCCCTGCTCCCTTTTATTATTAAATATTATTTGAAAAATTAGTATAAAAATTCTTTTTAGGGTAAGAATTACTTTTTGAATATAGGGGAGATAGTAACAGTTAATTTTATATATAATATCGATTAGGATAGTATATACAAATTTTGTTTATATCCGGCGCTACTAGTTAATTAATTAAAAAGTGTAATATAGTATATCTTTACCTTTAAAATATAGGTTAATATATAGGAGGATTTTACTATTATAATTATCATATAATTACTTAATAAATAATTATATATTATTATACCCTTACCTTATATTATAGCGTACTACTTAACGTATATTATTAAAATTGCTATATATTTAAAGAATTTTAGAATATTTCTCTTTAATAGTAGCGAAGATTATTTATATTATAAAATTCCATTATAGTAAGAAATTATTAAAAAAGCAATTAGCTTTTAAATTAACTTTATAATCCTATACCTTAATACGAAATATAATATAGCCTTCTAATATATACAACGGCGGATAGCCTTCATACACTAAATTTATAGCCCGGGCAATTTACTTCTATTCTATATTCTTCTTAATTTAAAATACTATTTTAAAAGAATAATAACGTACCTTCTTTCGTAATATAGAACGCCTCTTCGAATTCTTATTAATAACGATTAGCGGGCAGGGGTCTATATAGTTATAATAGTAAATTAGTTTAACAATAGAATTGTCCTCCTTATAACCTAACTTCTTAAATTTTTAGGTACGTTAAGTAATAATACTAAACCGGTAACAATAATAGAAATCGATAAAATAGGCGAACAACTTATTATAATCTTTAAAGGGTTTAAAAGAAAAGAAGGGATCGTCTACTAGTATAGTCTAAGAGATATTAGGGTCGAAGGAAGTATTAAAAGCGAAGGTATCGATTAAGGAGTTCGATATACGACGAGGGCGCTTAGTAGAGGGTATTTATACGAGTCGATTAGTATAGAAATTAATTGGTTATAACGATTAAATATATATTAAGGCGGTAGATAATAGATATATAATATATAGTATAGATAGGTGTAGTGTAATTGCGTGTAGTGTAGTGTGTAGGGTAAATCGCTGTGCAAATCGTTATATAAATGGCCGTATGAAAAAGAGCGAAAGAAATGACTAAGTTAGAGGAAATGTTGCGTGTATTGAAAAGACGAAATTTTGCGGGTAAAAACGGGATTTATAATATTAGGTGTCATCAACTGGGCTGCCCCAGTTTTCTGGTGGGGGTGCGTACCTGTAAGTTCTTGGTGCGTGTCGGCAAGTTAACTCTATATATATTTTGCTTTCTGGTTTTCTATTGTCCCTTTTTTGAAATTTAAATTTTTTAAGAGTAATGGTCCGAACTGATACAACTATACTCTTACGCCTCTTAATATTCGGCTTCGATCTAGGTAATAACTATATATAATTGGATATTCTCTTTCTCTCTCCCTATATTGTACTCCTAAACTTCATCGGGTCAAGATAGGGAGTAAATAAATAGAATATCTGACATTATGCTTATATCAGGAGGCGAGTAATTCCTAAGTTGATCCTCTTTTTTCAACGACTCATTAAGAAAACTAAATTCCTTAAATATAATTCACCTTCCCGCTGAGGGCCTAACCTCGAAGAACTTAAGGAGCAGCGACCTTTACTAATATTCCAATATTCCTTATATTCAAATAAGAGAGAAAATGAAATAAATAATCGTTTGGTGCCTCAAATTCTTCAACGTTATTTTAGTTTAATCCTTTCTAGTTTGGAAGTTTAGGTCTTTTGAATTCCGTTTTTGTTTATATATATGACTACCTCGTTCCCATCTGGATGTTTAACCCTGAAAAACTTCCCGTCCTCAGGATAATCAATATCCCTATTTGTATTTCAATGTAACTGTCGAATTACGCTAACATTTTAAATCTCCTTTTATTCGAATAAATGTTTCCCCCCCATATACGATTTCCTTATATTATAGTAAAAGATTGTAAATAGATTCTGTATTACTTTAGAATAGGGTGCTTTTTGATTCTACGGCGGGATATAAGGGTATTACTTCCTTAGCGGGGCCTATAGCTATATAAATACTATTACGACTAGGTATTCGGCTTCTCTTATTATTGTATAAATATAGATAATAAGTATTAATGAAATTCTATAGGGTTAAGGGTTTTAATTGGGAGATATAATTGACAATTTTCCTTAATCGTCCTTTCTTTATACCTCTTTGTCCGTATTGTTCTAGCGTTGGAATGACGCAGCGGTGGAAGAGACGAGATCAGTTCGCTGTGGCGGTGGGTGAGAACCGTCATTCATGGCTGTAAGCAAAGTAGGAGCGGCGTGGAAGACCACGACCGAGATGAAGCTGGAGGTTTTCATCTGGCGGCGCTTAACGCCGTACGGTTTTCCCCTCCAGAGAACTAGAAAAGGACCTCATGCCAATAAGGCGCTATAGACAAATAGCTAGGGAATAAGATTATTATTTATACCTCTTACAAATCATTCTTTCAAGGTAGTAATAGTATATCAGTTAAGAGGGGCGTCCGGTAGGATACCTTTATTTACAACTTCTATTATCGATTCTAATACTTTGTCGGTAAAGGTTTATGGTGGGGCGAACGCTCCTAGCCTTTTAACATATACAACGGACGCCTTCGTAATGATTTTCCGAAGAATTGAATACTCTTTATCATTATACGCGAAGTAACCTTTCTTCTTATAAGGTTTATAACAGACAAATAATTTGAATTTATTAAATGGGCAATTTCCTGCGCTAAGACGATTTCTCTTATATTTAACTTGGCTATATTAGGTATAAATAACTTTTTAGTAGTAATGTTCTATTGTATATTTACTTTCCCAACATTTCTGATATTATGAATTATTTAAGGCTTAGAATAATCTGTACAGATATATATTTTTATCCGGATAGAAAAGGTTCTTTTGAAGGAATAGGCTATTTGATCAGTAGAAATTTCTAGGTTTATATTCTCCCTAACCCTTTCTTCTACAGCCGAGTTCTGATAATAGCTACCTCCGAGTTTTCCTCTCTTGCCTTTTTCTATAGGTTTCTAATATAGTATAATGATTAATGCTAAACTAGAGTACGCCCCAAGTTAGAACGCCCACGGTACTTATAATAACAAAAACATCCGGACTGAAGACTTTCCTAACTTTTATTTAGTTTAATTAGTATTAACTTTACGTGGACCTATCGAATATGATTATATAATTTCCTATTATCGGTAATCTAGTGGCTATATACATTATTAGATTAATTTCCTCTTACCTAACTTACTGTTAAAATTATCCTTATATCTTCGTTAGATTAATCTATATATTCATTTATCATTATTACTCCTTCAATTATAGAGCACTACTCGAAATTGAGAAAAATGGATATTTGGGTCGTAGTAGTAGGTAATCAATAGAGGGTAACTCCAAATTAACTTGGGATGGCTGTTACTATTATATTAATTTTATACTTTAATACCTCTTCAAAACCTTTCTAAATCTCTTTTAAAACTAATTCCAACCTCATTAACCTTAATTGTGTAGACCTTTTTTTTATATAAATACCCTCGTAAATCTGAAACGCCATTCTCGAACTGTCACAGCACTGTATGATATAGCTTGGCACCCTCAGTGCCCCGGTACCGGGGTTTGGCTATCCCTTAATTATAACTCTACTTAATATATATATAGAGTCCGAGAGTAGAGTTTTCGCTACTCTCTTCTAACTTTCTCCTTTTTTGTATAACATTATATCTTGTCCAAATTTGTTCTGATTAGCATTATTGAAGCGTGCTTCAACTAGGTAGAGAAGGTGGATGACTTTCACAGTCTGGGGGTTCTTAAACCCACATCCACCGGAGCGGCCTGTTGAAGGACGGTTCGTCTATAGCTAGGTTTCTTTGTTGAAGTTTCTCGCGCTCTAATTGGTCAGATGCGTGGCACGGCCCTACAACTGGTCAGGGCGTCTTGCCAAGGCCATTTCTAATTGGTCATCACGTGGACAGTGTCAACAGTAGTCCGCGCCAGAATGAACTGGGTCCTTCCATTTCTGAAATCCTTCTCGATATCACTTATCGATTAAAATAGAAGCAATGAAGCAATGTAGAGCAATTAGATGAGGACGGCTACAGCCGTCCGAACAAGAGGCGGTACAAGAGATGCAGATGCCTATGCTTCAATATACAGCGGGCGTTGCTTGAACTAGGGATCCAGCATCGCACCGGTGTCCGAGACTATTTTAATAATATATTACACTTTTTCTACTAATCGACAACCCCACAATCAAGATCGTCTCGCTTCGATTTACCCTTAGAATTAATACCGACTTTACCCCGTCCTAATTAAATTATATTATATTCAAAGGTTAATCCTGTTTCATTATAATTATCCTTTAGTAACCCTTTAAACTTATTACTCTAACATTACGCCTATATTATATTACCATTATATTACCTAAAAACTATCCCTACTTCATAATATTGACTATTACCTTACTATAATTCTTATAACTGTCTTATAGATAATTTTGAAAGCTCATTAAGCGTTACTATATTTCATTTCAATATAGCGCCTATCTACGAAATAATTACCCGTACTTTCTTCTACCTTAATACCCTCTTTTGTATGTATAAAGTAATTATAAACCTCCTTAAAGACTTCTTTAATCTCGCCTCCATTTTAAAAACGGACCATGATATTTTTGCCTAATTCGAATTCTATGTTATGATTAATGAAGAGTATTTCGGTAGAGTATTTAATGAATTCCGTATTATCTAATAAGCAGGTTTAAAAATCCAATACGTAATTAACTAAATTTAACGAACTACGACCTAAGATTTTCAAATTACTTTCTGAGTATAATAAGACTTCGTTAAAAGAATTATGGAAATTATTATCATAATGATATAAGTTAAATAAACATAATGATAATTCGCCGAAATTAATAATATATCTGATATTTGAATAATGATATTATAGTTGATAACGTAATAATTTAATACTTGATATATACCTCCGTTACCGCCTGCCTACGTAGTATTGAGCCCCCAGCATTCAATAGCGCTAAAATATAACTATCCAACTATCAACAACAATACATTAATTAGTCGTCCTAATAAATTACTACCTCGTATTCAATGTCGTTATTTTCCCGACCCGTAACCGACTATATCCTTTATATTTTATAATACCCTTCTAACAGTATTTAGGCGTATATTCAGTCTAGATTTTATATCATTTCATTTAACCTCTATAATACTTCAATTTAACTAACCAAATTTTCTAATTTCTAACATATTCTTACCTATTTTAACCGCTATTATATCATTGGAATTGTTTATATTAAGGCAGTATAAGCATTATACCTTTTTGAATAAAATGATATAGTATTCGCTAATGATACCGGAATGGTATCGCAGGCGTCATTATATGTTAAATCACCTAATCAAGTAGCCCAGCCGCTCGGCTTGGTTCAATTGAACCAACCGCTCCGGCGGGAGCCTACTTACGTGTATAAATCTGTGGATTAGATAAGGCTTGCGTACCTTAAGGTTAATCGATTGTATGTAAGTTTCCTACTCTAGATTCTCTCTAAAGTATTACTTCGTATATATTTAATTATAAACATATAATTATAACAATATTCAAATACCCTTTCAACGGTATTAAAGAGTAGTTGCAATTTCGATTGCTTAATCTGAACTATATTATACTAGTATCGTCGACCGGCTTTAGTTAGAAAGGTATTAAGCGACGTTGTATTATGCGATAGAAGAATGCTTCTCTCTTCTAACGAAAATAAAAAGTATTTAGAGGTACGTAAGACGAAATTAGGTATTTTTATAACTTTGCCACGTTTCCGATTCTAAACAGCGTTTTATTTATTTAGTAAACGTAATCTAATCCCTTCCTATATAATATTATCATAAATTTGGGTATTCGCGAAGTCAACCATAATCTTTCTCTACCTTATACAGCGAATTTGGGTCACCGTATGTTACTACCTAGATCCTAGATTTAGAGTTTACTTGCCGACACGCACTAAAAGCTTACAGGTACGCACTTTTAGGATCTGACAGCTGACATATAAACTATGTCGTTTTAGGTGTAAAAAGTGTAATTTCAAATTTCTTAAAGTAGGTCAACTTAGTAAATCGCCTATAAATGATTTATGAATTTTGATCTTTCAAGGCAATCAAATCTAATAGCGCCAATCTAGTGATATGTTTCGTAGAGTTGGAGGGTTCTCAACAACACTTATTACTACAAAAACTTTAAATACTTATATTTAACAACTCAGAGCTCACGTCTAGTAGGCTGAATAGCTTAGAGAGTTCGTTAAAGAACTCAGTTAGATAGGAGGAATTTAATAATAGTTCGATAGTCTTATTATTCCTCGCCCTCCCTTTCTCTCTTGCTATTTATTCCCTTACCCTCGCCTCCTAATATTTCCCTATGTCGTTATCCCCCTCTTTATCGTTAAACTACTTCGATACAACTACGTACTTTATCATGAATATCGAAATCCTTAATACTAAACCCTATTTTATATTAAGGATAATTATAGCGCGCGAATATTCGATTAGTACTTAAATTACGTACTGTACCTTTCAACGCAACTAATTTATAAGTTACACTAATTAATAGTACAAAGATAAAATTATTTTAACGGACCTCCTTACTTATTTAAATGACTTTTAGGTATTACACTGGCGATTGACTTGAAAAAAAATATTTATCTACTATATCCCAACATAGTAAGTAGTATAGAAGTAATCCGGAATCTAAATAACGATTTATATATTATATATATAAATGCTAAAATAGATAGCAAACTTCCTTGATAACTAGGGCTACTTTACTAACTTTCAATAATACTTCTATTTTATAAATATAGGACAGTCCGTACTAAGCTCTAAAACTCCTTATACAAAGTTCGAGAAGGGTATTAGGGAGTATCAATTATATAAATAATAGTACTACTATATTAAATTTATAATTCTAGTAATCTATAGAATTGAGTACCTACCTAGATAATTTAGATAGGCAATTACCTACCTCTTAACAGGTAACCTATGTCATATGTATATAAATTTTAAACATCACGAATAAATATTAATATACTTTATGATGATAATTTACGTATTAGAAATAAGCCTTATATAATTCGATTAATCTACTAGGAATTAAAAAACCGTAACTTGAAAGAGAACTACTATTAGCCTCATTTAATAACCTTATTCTTTAACCTTAATTAAAAATTAAGTCTTGGTAAAATACTTAACCTACCTACTCCCCTTTACAAGATAGGAACTTCTCTTCAATCCAACAAATCACATCCTCCCCTATACTCCTAACTAAATATTATAGAATAGACTAAATATACTCGAATTCTATAAAATGTAAAGAATATATTATATACTACTATGTAAAGAATAATATCACCCTTGTATTAATAACCTTATCTAACCAAGGATCGAATCCCGCCTTAACTCTAATTATTATTATAATTCGGATATTGTATTATTTTGAATCCTTGAAATCCTCTTTATTATATTACTCTGTATTATAATTAAAAGAGGATATGGACCGTTCATATATTACCGAATGCTTCTTAAAGTGGTCAATAATATTATAATTAACATATTATATATAACATTATCTTTATATATTAGGGAAGGTCCTATTAATCGCTCTAATAAGCTAAAGGTCACCGTCTGATATAACAACTATAAAGTAAAAGATCTTCAATCTATCAACTAGTTCTTTAATATACTAAGCTAAAAGAGTAAAGCCCTCCTGCCTTTCGTTATCAAATACTATCTAAAAAATTTACTATAAAAGTTCTTTCTAAAGTAGGAATCACATTTTATATATAACGGAAATGACAATAATTATTTTTAAATATAATATCAATTAAGATAATATAGAGAAACCTTATCTAGAGCCAACACTACCGGTTGATTAACTAAAAAACATGATATAACGTATCCTTACCCTCACCCTCAAAATATAGATTAATACATAAAAAGAGTTTTCTATAATAATTATCGTTCAAGCGCTTAATAAGTAACTATATGTTATTAAGCCCTTACCTTATTTTACAATATACAGCTTAATATATATTATTAAAATCTCTATACATTCAAAGAGTATCAACATATTTCTCTTTAATAGTAACAAAGATTGTCCGTATCGTAAAATCCTATTATAGTAAAAGATTACTGGGGAAATAACTGATTTCTAAATCAACCTTATGATCCTATACCTCAATACGAGATATAATATAGCCTTCTAATATATCCAACAGCGGGTAGCCTTCGCACTTTACATTTCTAACTTAGGTAATCTACTTTTACCCTATAGTCTTCTTGATTCAAAACATTACTCTAAAAAGATAGTAATATACCTTCTTTCGTAATCCAAAATACCTCTTCAAATTCTTATTAAGAACAACTAGCGGACGGGGGTCTATATAATCGCAATAATGAACTAATTTAATAATAGAACCGTCCTCCTCATAGCCTAGCTTCTTAAACTTTTAAGCGTTTATATTTAGATAACAAAAATTACTATTTCGATTTCGTTCTGATCGTTAACAAAGTACGCATTATCTTTCCATTCCTTAATATAACCGATATACTATTTTTTAGTAATAATTCCAATACTGCGGGTAGAGGTTTCAAAAAGGATTAATTTAGGGGATTTATACTCGACAATAGTATCAATAACGCTATTATTATCCGAATTAAATATGAAATTCTAGCCTCTCGAGAGGGGTTCATACTAAAACTAGTATCATTTCTTGTTCATTAAATTAGAAGAGAATTTTCTTAGTTACTATAACCTTTCTTAGAAACTTCCGGAACCTAGAAACGCTAATTTCTAATTGAGAAGTGCCCTAAAACGAATAACGATGACGGTCATCGATTCAAGAGGGTCGTTTACGTCCCTTATAATATCCGGCGATATATGTAGTAATAATATTATATTATTCTTACTAATAAAGATATTTAAAGGTGTTCGTAGGTTCGACAATAGTATCTATAACCCGCTCGTAGGAATTTCGTTATATATTAACCCCGAAGCTACACTTACTAAAAAGAACTCAGAGAAAACGTAGGAAAATAGTAAATTATTAAAAATATTTATCGTTAAAGCGAATAAATCCCTAGACTACGAAACTATTTCAACCGAAGATTGTTGTTAGGTTCGAAAATTTCTTTTTAAATTTATAAAGATTCGTATTAGAAAAAGTAAGTCTATACGACCCAAAATTAATAAGGTTAATAATCGTCTTATTCCCTATACTATAAACTATAGTGCCTTATTGGCATAGGGTCCTTCTCCAGTTCTCTGGAGGGGAAAACCGTAAGGCGTTAAGCGCCTCCGGATGAAAACCCCCAGCTCCATCTCGGCCGTGGCTCACTACGCCGCTCCTACTTCGCTTACAGCCATAACGGTTCTCACCCACCGCTACAGCGAACATAATCTCGTCTCCTCCACCGCTATATCATCCCAATACTAGAATAATAGGAATAATAGGAATAGGACCAGGCCTAATACGCCGCTTCCTTCGCCGCCTCTCTATTTTACTCCCTACCACTCCTTCCTCCGCCTTCTCCCTACTTCCCCATCCCATCTCCCCGTTTACTACCTTACTTCTCCGCTTCCTTCCCCTATTTATAATTACCTCCGCCCCGTTATTTATTTTCCTACCCCGTAATTCTACCCCTATTTATATCAATACAAAGACCCCTCCCCTCATCTATATAATCCCCTATACAACGCCCTTCCTAATTTTTCTCCTCCTCCTTCCCTATCGCAACTTCCTTTAAAATAGCTTCCTCCGGCTATTATCGTCCTAGCCCTATCGACTTAACCTCTAACGCAGAAGGTCCTTCCCCTATTATATCCCTAAGCCCTATATCCTTTATAATTATACCCTTAAAACCTACGTTCCTCGCTCGTACCCTTTACAATTTCTTTAATAGTTATCCCCCTTAAAACCGGTATAATTTCCTCCCCTCCTTCTTCAATCCTTATATTAATTTAACTAATATTATTTATAAAATTCCTTACCTTTACTATACTCTAGATTTCGCCTCCGTCCTACGCTCTAACAATAGGCTTAATTCTCTTAATACTTTTAAAAAGGTTATTATTAATAGGATTTATTTTATTTCGTTTACTAGTAAGTCCTTCGTTCTTTATTCTTCTTTTTTATTATTTAACTCCTACGCTTCTAATTAATAGTACCTAGAATGTTACCTACAATTATATTTCTAATAAATATATATTAAATATCCCTACCGGTTTTCGTAATGCCTATAACGTTATTTAAGCAATAGCTATTACTATAATATTAAATAGTTTGGATAGGTTCGACTGTAACCTAAATACCTTCTATTATATTACTAATAACTTTACTAATTATATATATACTTATTTAGAGCAAAACAGCCTTCCTACCGACTTTAAGCGTCTTCCTCGCACCTTAAGTTATAATATCGCTAAATAATAATAAAAAGGTTACTACAAATTAATTACAAAGGATACTTGTTATAATTATATCCCTTCCTTACCCGGTAGTAATACTATAAACCCAATTCGGATTATATCCAGTTCTAATAGTAGCGCTATTACTCCCGTACGTATTGTATCCAATGGTAGCGGTTATATTACTCCTATTTATATAATTTTTAATTCTAGTAATAGTAATAATTCTATTCCCGGTAGCCCTATAGCCGTTGATATTCCCGGTTGTACCCTTATAAATAATAATTAAATTTAATAACGCTATAAGGTTACTACGAACCAAATACGTATAATAGAACTACTTAAGTAATTTCTTAAATGTAATTAAACGTTTATTAAATAATACTTTTCGGTTCTTACTATAACTATAATTTAAATAACTCCCGTAATTAGTATAAATATCTCCTTCTCTTATTCTATTATTCTAATATTATAAATATTCCGTTTTCCCCCTATAAATACCTTACAATTTCCTTATATTACTTTTCCTCTAATTCGAATATTAAATAGTATTCTCCTAACCTCCCCAACCTCAACGCCTATAATAGAATCCTTTTAGCTTTAATTCTATCGTCTAAATATTCCTAGAATTCTTCTTTCGTTAATAGCCAAGCTTCTAAGTTTAATTAAAAAATAGTATCTACGTTGAGGCAATTTAGGACAATATAGGCGAATATCTCTTTTTCTAACTTATAAGCGCAAATAGGAATTAGGATACCTAATATTTTCCTTCGGTAGAGGAAAGCCTAGAGGTTAATAATTTCCGTTCTAACTTAAATAAGGAGGGAATTTTTCGTTTTAATGAATAGGTATAGCTCTTTTTTATCTTTTTCCGGTTGTTAGCATCTTCCCTTCTTCTTTTTTATATTAATTATATATTATTAAATAACCTTTCCGCTAAATTTAGGGGTAAGGTCGGTAATAGTAAATTCGTATTATCGCCCTAATTTTGCTACTATTACCGCTAGGTAGTAATTATAGCACGATACCTATTCCCGATTCGTTATATCCTCTAGCTACTCCTCTCTATTAATAGTTATTAGTTTTAGAGTTTACGATAGTAGTAATAGTTAAATCCCTAATACCGAAGGGGGGTTAATTACTATTATTAATAACCTTTCTATTAGCGCCTATATTTCGGCCTACCGAACCTTAGCTATACCGCTCTCTAGTTTATCGGTAGGTAGCCGACCCTTAACTTATTATATTTAGATATAATTAGAGACCTAAATTGCAATCCCTTAGATAAACCGGGTTTAGTTTATCCGGGCGAATCTTTCTTTAAAGGCTTGGACCTTTTTATTAAAGTAGAGGTCGAGCGGCGGATAAAAGGTTTCCGTCTTTAAATTTTATACTGGTGTAGCTTTATACGCCCTAGTGATAATTTTTAAATATTTAGTCTAATATTTCGCTAACCTAATTACTATCCCCTAAGGTTTTCCGTAGATTTTAATCGGCTAATAGAATATTAAGGTTCTATATATAATATTATTACAAATATATTTAGTATATATTTCCATTACCCGAATAAAGGAGTAACCCTATATCTTTATTACTAATTTTATAAATATATTTATCTATGTTATTATTTTCTTTTTTACTATTTCCGTATAAATTTTATAATTAAATTTACGGTTTAGCTAAACCCTTAGGAATTGTATTAATTCCGTTGGTTAAAGTATTATTTCCCTGAATTAAAAAGTTTCTATCCTTAATACCTTCGTCTATATAAAATATATTAATTCTATTTTAATTACTTCGAACTCTATACCTTTCGCCCCTACCTATTCCGAATATATTTCCTATGTTACTTATAGCGTCTAGTAATTTTCTTTAATAGTACGGACTACCGTTACTATATTAGTATTATTAACGAAGCTAATTATAATTATATTTGGGATTATTACTAGCTTCTAATATAGTAGGGTAATAAAGAGAATAAATAAAATAGGGGAGAGGGGGGAGCTTTATAGTATTCTAGCGGTAATTGTATAGGGGTAGGAGGTTTCGTTATCGAAGAAGAGAGAACTTCTTTTTCTAATAATAAAGCTCGCTACCTACTGAATAATCTACGTTAGGAATTGTATTTCCTATAGGGTATATAGAAGTTACTTATAGTTAATTCTATTGAATATTCATTTTAAATCTAAGAGTATAAGGGACGTTACGGCTCTGAGTTTCTAGGTTGTATATACCGTATCGGTAATTATCTGTATTGCAAACTCTATCGAACGGCCTACCCGGTTACTTATTTAGCCCTCTAGTAAGAAGTTAAACTCTTCGGCTATTTATATAAACCTCTTAGCTACAAACGCTTTAAAGATTTTTCTTACGTTGCTAAATAGTAATATTAACCTCTATACGCCTGCCAGCTTCTATTAAGCGGCGCTCTTCCTAAATTTCTTAAGGATAATTACTTTTGTATTTTTAAATTGCTATAGGAAATATTCGAGCTGGAGGCTAGCGGATGTTAAATATATTATAGCCTACCGGAACGGTTACTTATATAACTTTAGAAACCTATTTGAATATTAATTAATCCCGGGGGTTTTATTAAATACTATCCGGGAGAATATATTTTAAACGTCCTCTTTATTAATTAATTTACTAATAATTATCGGTTTAGTATTATTTAGTAGTTCAATCTAATCCGGTAAGTAATTCGTTAGAATTTTTACCTTCGGGAAGAAGTAATCGGTAAGGATCTCGGCCTTACTACTATAATCTCCAATTTTTATTACCCCCTTATATATTTGAAGGGTCAATAATTTAAGTAGGTTTATTAGTTGGTAGCTTCGGGTACGGGCCTATTATTCTAAGGGTTAAAATTAATTTAGGTTCTTCGAAACTTTAGCAACGCTATTGCGTTACGTAATTTATTAAATTTTCGCAATTATCCTCTTCTTTTTTATTATAGCTTCGATAAAATCCCTTTAGTTCGATACTATCCGGCATTTAAATTACTCTTAATATATCCTCTGCGTTTCTTTCGTTACTGTTTTATATCCTAATGTTTATGAATTTACTTTCCTTTTTTAACCTTTCTTCTAATATAAGACGAATTCCTTTACGATATTTATAAGTTCCCTATCGAGTTTACGAAAAGCGAGTTTAAAATCCTCTATTATATTGATCCTTTCTAGGATTAATATCTATTTTTCCGATGCCTCCTTTACCTTTACTATGTTTATAAGACTCTAATTATATCCTCCTTCCTCTTCCGCTTTTTTATTTTTTCTTCCTATTTAGACCTAGATTTCCTAAAGGTAGTAGTCCGAGTTGGTTTACTCGTACCTCTACGCTCCCTAATATTCGGCCTCAACCCCGGGTAATAGCTATATATAATTGATTATTCTATCCCTCTTTCCTTATATCGTATTCCCGAACTTTATTAGTTTATTATAGGGGGTAAATAAATTAAGTCTCTAATATCGTACCTATATAAAGAAATAAGTAGCCTTTAAATTAATTTTATTTTCTAAATCCTAATCGGGATAATAGAAATTGTAATCCCTAACTACGATTAAGTTTCCCGCTAAGGGTCCGACTTCGATAAATTCAAAGAACGGTAATTCCTATTAATATTCTAATATTCCCTATATAAAAATAGGAGAGTAAATACAAAAGACAGTCGTTAGGTCCCTTAAACTCTTAAATATTACTATAGCCTAATCCTTTCCGGTTTAAAAATTTAAATCCTTCAAATTCTATTTCCTATTTATATATATTACCGCCCTCCCCTTTTCTATACAATCGACCCCAAAATATCTCCCGCCTTTAAAATAGTAAATATCCCTATTCAAATTTCTACCCAGCTCTTAGATCGCTATTACGTCGTAAGTCTCCTCTTATTCGAATAGAAGCTTCCTTTTTTCGTACAACTTCCCTATATTCTAATAGAATATTTTCAATTAGATTATTAATTACCCTAAAATAGGGTTCTTTCTAATCCTTTAACGGAGGATAAAGGTATTACTTCCCCGGGGGGGGCTATAATTATATAAGTAATATTGCCGCTACGCGACCGACTCCCCCCTATATTTTATAAATATATATAAATATCTATTAAGCCCTATAGATTTAATAGCTTCGGTTAGGAAAACGGGCTGACGATCTTCTTCGGCCGTCCCCTTTTTACAATTTTTTTAATATATTTCTCCAAAGTAATAATAGTACGGGAGTTAGGAGGGGCGTCCGGGAGGATGTCCTCGTCTATAATCTCTATTGTCGGTTCTAATACCTTTCTAATTAAATTCCTATAAAGGGCGAATATCTATAGCCTTTTAATATATATTATAAACGCCTTCGCAATCGCCTTCCGGAAAATAGGGTATTTCTTACAATTATATACGTAATAGCCCTTTTTCCTATACGGCTTACAATAAACGAGCAACTTATTATTGTTAGATAGGTAATTTATTTTGCTAAAGCAATCTCCTTCGTACTTAACTTTACCGCAATAGGCGTAAATATCTCCTTAATAGCAAAATTTCGCTATATATCCAATTCCCTAATATTTAAAGTATTATTAAATATTATTCGAGGTTTGGAACGGTTCGTATAAATATACGCCGCCGTTCTAGAGGAAGAGGTTGTTTTAGAGGAAGTACGTTGCCGATATAGTAGCAATTTCTATTAGAAATAGGCCTCTATTCTCTCCGTCCCTTCTCTTCTATAGCCGAATTCTAATAATAGACGCCTCCGGGTTTTTTCTTTTCGCTATATTTAATATAGTTTCTAATATAGTATAATTATTGATACTATTCTAGGGTACGCTTCGAATTAATACGCCTATAGTATTTATAGTAATAAAAATATTAGGGCCGAAGACTTCTTTAGCCTATATTTGGTTATATTAGTATTAATTACGTATAGATTCGTCGAATACAATTATATAATTTCCGGTAATTAATATTCTAATAGCCGCTTGGATTACTAGGCTAGTATTCTTCTTACCTAGGTACGTAGCTAAAGTCGTCTTCGTATCTTCATTCGAATAATTTATAAATTTAATAATAATCGTCGCTCCCTTAATAGTAAATTATCGTTCGAAGCTAGAAGGGATAAACTTTTTAATAATAGTAGGTAATTATTAGAAGGTAGTACCAATTTTATTCGGGCTAGCTTTCGCTATAATATTAGCTTAACGCTTCGGTACCTTTTAGGTACCTTTCTTAATTTCCTTTAGAATATCCTTTTTTAAATCGTTGAAATCCTTTTTAATAATAAATTAGTCGGTTCCAACCTTATTAACCTCGGGTCGTGTAGACCTACTTTTTCCGACGCGTACCTTTATAAATTCGAGAAATAGCTTTCGAGCCTAACAATAGTCTTCAATCGAAACGGTATCGTAATCCGTAGATTTGTTCGCTCTAATAATAAACTTCTTTAATATTTTATTATCTTCCTCTATTTTATCCGAGGTCCTCGCAGTGAGTGCGGCTTTAAGATTATTATATACTGAGATTTCTGCGAGCGGGTTGTAGATGCTATTTTCGAGTCCACGAGCACCGCTATCGATGGCCATCGGCAACGACGACACAACGCCGTCGCTGCGCTTGTCGCAGGACATTGTGAGGGACGTAGACGACCCTCTTAAGTCGATTGCCGTTGTTAGTTTTCGTTTTGGAGCACTCCTCGACTAGAAATCGGCGTTTTTATAAATCTAATAGATTATTAATAAGGTTAGTAATAGTTAATTCGTTATTAAAAAGGATTTTAACAATTCAAAAAGAAATTAAATAGGAATTAAAGAAAAATATCTGTAGAATACCGAAACAATAGGTTAATATTATAGTATGAATTATTTTAAATAAAATTGGTATTACCCTCTAATACCTACCTATTATTACCGTTAAAGTTTACCCTTTTAAACTGTAAATATTAATTTACTATTAAAGGAATTACAATTGTAATTAAGTTTATAAATTGATCAAATGAAAATATAAAGGAAGTAATAGCTAAGAATCTTATTTTAAAGAAGCCGGGCGTTATAATTTGAATAGCTATTAGGATACATATATCCGGAAATTATATTATTATATTCAATAAATTTACCTATAATTAATATTAAAAGTATCAAGGTTAAATTAATAAATTCTTTAGTATAAAGGCTTTCATCATTATAAATACAATAGGCGTTCTAATCCGAAGGGTATCTTGAATTAATATTGATAAATATAGTAACGTAGATATTAATGTAAGTTATAAAGGAAAAGAATAAGGAAATGGCTATTATAAGGGTTAAAATAATAGAAGAGATAGGCCGGAGAAAAGAAGGGATTACTTTTGATAGAGGTTGTAATAGCGAGAATAGTAATCGTCCTTTAAGAGAACCTTTTTCTCTAGGACGGGGGAGTATATTTTTATAAACTATTTTAGATATTCAATTAAATTCAATAATATTTCAAATATTAGGAAATAAAATGTATAATAAAATTCTATTGTAAACAAGATATTTACGCTTATTGTAGTAAGATTAAATATAATAGGCATTGCTTTAGCGAAATAAATTACTTTTCGAACGAAGATGATTTACTAATTTATTATAAATTATATAAAAAGCTCGGATATTATACTTTTAATAAAAAGAAGTGTCCGTTCTTCGGAAAGCGATAGTAAAGGTATTTATAATTTACGTCGAAAGATTATATACGTTTACCCTTTATGGAAAATCCGATCAAAAGAAAGGTATTAGAGCCGGCGATAGAAATAGAAGTAGAGAATATTAACCTTTTCAACGCCCCCCCTATTTCCAATATATATTCTATTATAATTCTAAAGAGATAAATCGGAGGAATAGGAAGAAGGGGACGGCCGAAAAAAATAATTAGACCGATTTCCTATCCGAAATTAATTTTTTAAAGCTTAATAAATATATTTATATATTTTTGAAATATGAGCGGATAATACTTTTCTAATAATATTACCCTAGTATATTTAACCCCTATTGAAAATATAATCCCTACCCCAACCGTAACCGAACTAGAAGGAATCCTATCCTAGGGTAATTAATAACTTATTTAAGAATAGTCTATTAGAATATAGGGAAATTGTTTAAAAAGGGGAAACTACTATTTAAATAAGAAGAAACTTATAATATCATAGCGATCCAAGAGCCGGGTGAGAATTTAAATAAAAATATTTACTATTTGAAGGGTAGGAAATACTTTGGAGTGAATTATTTGGAGAAAAAGAGGGTAGTAATATATATAAATAAGAAATAGAATTTTACAGATTTAAATTCCTATTATGGGAAGGATTAGACGGTAATAATTTTTAAAAGCTTTTAGGAACCGATAACTGTTTACTCTATTTACTTTCCTATTTTAATATGAGGAATACCGGAATACTATTAAGGGTTTTCCTTCCTCGAACTCTTTGAAGCAAAACCCTTAATAAAATATTAAGTCGTTATTAGGGATTATAATTTCTATTATTACAACTAGAATATAGGGAATAAAATTAGTTCAAAAATTACAAAATCTTTAATATGAATATAGAAGTAATAGTTTATTTTTTTCCCCCTAAAACAAATTAATAAGATTAGGTAATATAATATGTAGAAAGAGAAATAATTTAATTCATTATATATAATTACTTTTGGTGATAGAAATTGAATATTAGGGTATATAATAGTATAAGTAGATTAATTTGGATTATTACCCATAAGAAATTTCAATTTATATAAAAAAAAAGTAAAGAAATGGAAGAGGAAGGAGGTTATAGTTAGAATTTAATGAAATAGAGAAGGTAAGGGATATAGTAGAAAAGCGAATATGGATTCTAAATAGGATTAAAATAATAGAAGAATTCGAATATAGTTTTAATAAGTTCGACGGAGACTTATTTAATATAGTAGAAGAATTCATCTGATATTAGAAGAAAGGTCGGGGGAGGAAAGTAGATTAATAAAATTTAGAATATAAAATAGTAATACAGGAAATAAAAAGGAAATATTAAATATAATTTAGGAATTAAACGCCGTCAAATTAAAAGGGATTTAAAGAAGTTTTTATGGTAAAGAGATATAAAATATTGAAGGTTTAATAAATGAAATAGTATAAATGTATTATAACCGTATTAAAAAGCCTTAACTAATTCTAATTATTAGAGCGGTAGGTGGGAATTTAAAGTTACTATTTAATAAACCCTCCTAAATTCCTAGCTTTCAAAACATTTAAAAAAGCGGTAGAAATTAATATATATAGTAGTAAGGCCGAAATTCTTACCGACTACTTTTTCTTTACAGTAGAAGTTTTCATATATTATTTACTAAATCAAATCTAGTTACTAAACGGCGGTAAATAGATAAGTACTAACAAATTAATTATAGAAGAGAATATCCGGGATATACTTTTATTAATAGTATTTAATAAGGTACCGGGTATTAATTAATATTTAAATAAATTTTTAAAAATATATAAGGAGCCGTTTAGGTAAACGATAACGTATTTAGCGGCTGTAAACTTCCGGTTTAGATATTTCCCCTAACGGTTTAAAAATACGATAAATATTATATTTAAGAAATCAAGGAAAAACGTCGGCTAATAAAAGTTCACTAGCGTATAGAAACTATATTACTATTTAGTAATATTAGAGGAATTTTTGAAAATTTAATTATTGAAAGGTTTACGTAAGCTGTAAAAGAGTTCAACCTCCTACTAGAAGGTTAAATAAGTAACCGGATAAATCATTCGATTAAACCTACTATTAGGGTAATATTTCATACAGTATATATTATATAAAAACTTAGGGCTGTAATATTGTTAATACTCCTTAATCTAAAAAGTATATTTAATAGGGTAAATTATAAATAATTTCTATATACCTTATAGGAAATATAACTCCTATACTAAATCTTCCATTAATTAAGGAATTTCGTAAATTAAAGAAGGGGCTCCTTCTCCATCAAAACAAAATTTCTAATTATATATAATTACCGTAAGAATCCTTCAAAATTTACCCCTTTCCCCTATTCTATTTATCCTTTTAATTATCTTACTATACCGAAAATTAATTATAATCCGGAATATTATTACTATCGGCTATATAGATAATATCAATATAATTGCCGTAGCTTAGATAATAAAAGGAATTACCGGGCCCTTTAAATAGTATAAGAAATATATTTGGAATAGGCTTAAGAAGAAGGGATAGAATCTAAAGTAAGTAAAACGGAATCAATATATTTTATGTATATATGAATACTATAAATGAAGATTCTCTAATTTAGGAATATTATTCTAAAATTACTAAAATCGACGAAATTCCTTAGGGTATGGTTAAATTATAAATTTGATTGTAAGATTTATACGGAAATTATCATAAATTGAATACTTATTTAAATAAATACGTTTATAGAATTAGTAGTAAAAAATTAAAGCTATTCCTTTACTTTGGCGAAGAAGACATATATTAAATATATTTATAATATAATTATATATAGAGTATTAACCTTCTACTTATCAACCGAAGTTTATAGTAATTTGTAAGGGATTATAATTAGATTGATTAAACATTAAAATAAATATTTACAAATTGTTATTAGGGTAAATAAAACTATATTAATCAAAAACTTCGAAATAGAAATATTATATCTACCATTCAACTTCTATTTGAATAAATAGGTTCAAACTTTTGAAGAGAAGTTCGCCTATATAGATTGAATTAAATACGTCCGAGGGATAGTAATTTAAATAATTAACTATATTTAAGTTAAAAAGGTAAGAAATTAATTAGTTACTAATAAACTAGAGAATAACGTTAATCGAAATTAAATAAGCCGAAATATATATACCAATAGAGAAATTACTAATAATAGCGGTTAAACCTCCTTTTAAAATAAGGATATTATTACTTCCATTATAAATATTAGAATTAATAATTATTAATTAGGAAGAAAAAAAGATGCAATATAAAGAGAATAAGTATACAACTATAATTATTAATTAGCGGCGGTAATGATAAAATTGGATTAATAGTATAAATCTACTATCGCCAACCTTATATTTAAGTTTTTTTAAAAAATTAATAAATAATACATAATCTTTATTTAATGGAAGAATAAAAGGGTATTAAGAACGGAGGAAGAAGAATTATACCCTTTAATAAAATAAAGAATTTCCTTCTAATTTAGGCGAAAACGGAAGTTATTAGCTTTCGGGCTTTCTTCTTTAAAAAACAGGTTTTAAACGTTATAATACCTATTTATTTATATAAATTTGAGAAGCAGATATTCGCTTATTTAATATTTAATTACTATTAAACGGGGTCAGAGATATTTAGTATTAATAATTAGTTAATAATATGAGAGGAATTCCAAATAGGTTTAAACGGAGGGGCCCGGGCGGAAAGAATATTATTATAGGTATTAAGATTAAATAGATTGAACGAATACTAATTAATAATCGAATTAGAAGGAAAGTAGTAGGAAAATTCGTTTAGTATTTTTAGAAAAGTTATTAATAGATATTCATCTATAATACTAAAATAAAGAGATAAAGAGATAGGAATATCGATTCTACTAATTAAAAAATATTACTAGAAGGCGCGAAGCGTAATAAATACCTAATTAAGTAATAATCAATTATAATGAAAAATTTGCTATAGTAACTTTAATATATAGTTTTAATTTAAAGTAATTATATAATACTATTAAATTTAGTTATTATTAAAGGTAACGCAATATCTAAGGGTATTAAAGGCTATAGGACTACCTAGGACGAAATTTTCATTATTATTACCGGAACCGCAAAAAATTTAAAAAGAGGCGACCGAATTACCATTACTATTAAAAATAATATAAATCAAAATAATTAGACTATTACTAGTGGAATTGAAAATGGAATAATTAGGAAACGTTATATTACTATTAAAATTAATTGGAATACGGATTAGATCAATAGAATTATCATTACTATTGGAAATAATAAGATTAGTTAGGAATTTCTTATGATAACCCTTCGCTATATATTTAACCTTCTAATAATCTCTAATATACGGTAAAGTTATATAATCGGTAGGGAGGCTATTTAGGTTAAAACAAAGGTATATATAGGCTAGGAAGGTTGTAGCGGTCTTATAAATATAGCCTAGGTAACGGCTAAATATCATTAGGGTAAAAATAAATATTACGGAATAAATTGTTATTTAGACGTTATTATATACTGTATAGAAACTACTAAGAATATTTAAAATATATTTACTTTTTATGAGGGAATTTATTGAAGATTAATTTAAATTTATAAATGATTAGATAAAGAATATAGAATAATAATATAGACGGAATTTCATTGTAAATAAAGTAAGTTCTTTTAAGAATAAATATACGGAGTATAGGGATTGAGGCCGGGAGTTGGGTAATAGTAATATAATTTATAAGTATTAGGGTATAGTAAAGGTATAAGATATTGTAAACGGAGTTATATAATTCAATCAAGAAGAATCGAAAGAAGGGAAAAAAGAAGGAATTTATTAGCTTTAGGGCAAATTAAACGTACTATTAATATAGAATATATAAGGGATTTACTTGAAATTGATAGGGGTAGGGCCTAGGAGGGCCGGAGGAATAAGAGTAAGGGACGAAGGAAGATTTAGAGATGCGGCATCGGGTAAGGAAATATAATTGGCTATATTAAAATTAATAAGAAAATAATTAGGATTAGTAAACGCCATAATCGAACGGGTTAATAGGAGAAGGAAAAAGAATTTAAAAAAGGGGTTAACGGGAAATTTGTATAGAAATATACGAAAAGCCTTTATACTTATACAAATTAAGGGTAGAATTGGGAATAATCAATTAAGGGAATAGTAGAGGGAAGAAAGTAAATAAAAGGGTAGAATTTGGGGAAGGGATAAAGAAATAGGGAGAAAATAAAGGATTGATAGCGGTAAATGAAATTGAAATGGTAATTCTTCACTATTCTAATATTAAAATAAATATAGTGAAAGAAAACGGATTATTTATTATAGTAGTAAGTAAGAATTATTATGGTAGTAAATAAAGTAGGAGCGGTATAGATTAATTATACTTGAAATAAAGTTAGAGGTTTTTATCCGGCGGCGTTCTAACGCCGAACGGTTTTTCCCTCTAGAAAGCCTGGAGAAGGACCTTATGCTAATAAGGCGTCATAAATATAGCTAGGGAATAAGATTATTATTATTACCCTCCCTATACGAATAATAATTGTTAAATTTATTATAGGCCTATTAACGGTTTTAACTACCGATTTCACATACAAGCTACCGAATTACAACCTCTTTAATACTTCTATATCCATTACCGATATCATATTTAAATAATTATTATTAATACCCGGAAATTTAACCTATATAGTAGAATAATAAGGTATAGTATTCATACAATCTTCAAGTCTATCGTATTAGGGAATCCTATTCGGAATTATTTCTAACTATAATAAGAGATTTTCTTCCAACTTTTAATAGGGCATATAGAAAGCCCTAAATATTAAATTACTAATAATAATAGTTTATTACCTATAGGTAAATAGCGTATCAGAATCGAAAAATTAAATGATCGAAATTGCTATCCGCTTTCATTCTTTTAGTTACCTTAATAATAACTAATTATCACTACTATTAACTTCATAATAAAATTTTTAAGGACCTGCGTAAATACTACTAAGATATTTCTATATAAATATTTAACCGGTTATCTATTATAAGGCCTATTAAAGTCCCTTAACAACCCCGCCTTTACTTAGGAATATAATTTAATACTTTAAAATTATATTTGAAAGGAAGCTTAATTGGCTATAAACTTCGCTATTACTAAAGTTAAACGTTTTTATAATCCCGGTTAGAAACTAATAAATATTAAGATCGGAAATAAAATCTATTTTGAATTATATTATAAATACTACTTATGGAATCGGCTATCATGTAAACTCTTTTAATAATATATAGGCCCCTATAAAATAATTGAAAAAATCGGGTACTTAGTTTTGAAGTTACAATTATCCTATATTATAAAAGGTATTTACCTGGTTATTTTAATTATATATTTTAAATAAGGGTTATAAGGAAAAGATTTTTTTCAATGTATTCCTCCGCCCGTAAACCCCGTACAGAATTTATAAGAAGACTTAGAGGTTAACTTAAGCCTTAGGTACGAAATAGAATAAATAGTAATATATAAGGAGTTAAAAAGAAGAACAATAAAGTATTAAATTGAATAGAAAAGTTATAGTAATAAAGATAATAAATAGTAATTAGAGAAGAAGTTCAAAATACCCTATAATTAATTAAGGATTATTAGACCAAAGGAGGCGGATAACCTATTAGGAAGGATTCTAGTAGGAAGGCTAGCGATAAAATGTTAGAAAGAAGGAGTAAAATGCTATTAAGGATAATAGTTTTTCTATATATAAACTAGGGTTTGTTACTAAATATATACAATCAATTATAGAGTAGGGTATTAGTAGTAGTTCAATTAAGGTATACCTAATATTACGGCTAAAGCACGCCCAATACTATAATCGGATGCGCGCCAATCGATTACTATTAGTAAGCGGCCGGCGGGAAGTAAGTAATCCACCCCTGCAAGCCAGGGTGGATCCCTGCCCAGACCAGGGTTCTTATATAAAGGACTCTTGACTAGGCTGGCCAACGGCCGCTTTCTTCCCTTCTACGTCTCGCTTTCTTACTTTAATATTATTAATTACATTAATAGATATTTGGAGAACTGAGCAAACCCAGCGAACCGTAACAATAGTATTAGTTTGAGTATATATAGTATTACTTTTAATTGTATAAAATCCCTAAAAAATGGGATTTATATATAATAAACTATTTCATTTATATTAGACACAAACTATAGTATAGCCGCGTTTCTTTTATAGGTAGTAGAGAACTATTTGGCCCTATAGGTCCAAGCGACGTATAGGCTATCATAGGTGACTAAGCAACTAAAACCAAGTTTAAGGAGGTTATAATACAATCTAATAGAAGATTAAAGCTAAAGAGAGAGAGGAATGAAGTGAAAAAGTGAGCTGGCTACACGATATTGAATAGGTGCGCGCCGAGCCCTTACTTACTTATCATGTCGTACCGCGAAGGCGGGGCGCAACCACGTGACCTATACTCCTATTATACACCTTCCGGGTAGTTATCGTGCAGGGCTGTAACACTTCCCACTTTTAATTTCTGTATCTATTTACGTTCAAGTTCGTAGAAATGTTTTGAAGACAGGTGAATCTGTACAGTCTTCCCATGGGTATCCGATCTCCTTCAAGAAGCTTTGTAGCTCGCCAACTTCCTCGTCAGGGCACTGAATACCTGTTAACACCTGGCCAATATCTCCGCCGTAGTTTCGATATTGGAAGAGGCTGATGTTGTATTTAGGTCTCAACAGTCGCAAAAAACGCTCGAGGGCGCCTGGCCGCTCGGGAAAGCGGAATGTATAAAGCCTTTCATTGTGCACATTTGAGCGGCCGCCAACCATATATCGAAGATGGCTTTTGGCAAGCTCGTCGGTGGACAGATCTGTCACGTCCATGTCACCAGATTGTTTCATACGGCCGATGATGGCCTGCAGTTGCTCTGCCCGGCGGCTGCCGGAATCGGCCAGGGAAATGCCAACCATGACGTTTGCTCTAGATTCGGTAGCGTATCGGTAGCTGAATTCGGTGATGGCGTGGGGCATAATGGCGTTGACTAATTCGGCAAAAGCGCCGGGGCGCTCGGGGATGTTGACAGAGAGGAGGGCCTCTTTACCTTCGCCGTACTTAGCACGCGCGGAGACAAAGCCCAGGCGATCAAAGTCCATGTTTGCACCTGAGGTGATGGCAACGACGGACCGGGTGGGGTCGGCGGATGGGTTGGCAGCAACCCACTTCTTGAGACCGGCAACAGCCAGCGCGCCAGCAGGCTCGATGATGGAGCGCGTGTCCTCGAACATGTCTCTGATGGCGGCACAGGCCTCATCTGTGGTGACTTGAACCATCTCGTCGACGACTTCTTGGCAAATACGGAAGGTCTCCTCACCAACTGTCTTGACGGCGGCGCCATCGGCAAACAGACCAACATCTTTAAGAAGGACACGTTCACCCTTGGCGAGCGACTGAGTCATCGCGTCTGCATCGTACGTCTCGACGCCGATGATCTTAACATGGGGGGCAATACGCTTCACGTAGACCCCAACACCAGCAATCAAGCCGCCGCCGCCGACAGCACAGAAGATGGCTTGCAGCTTCTGTAAATTGGTCTGTGACAAAATTTCCATGCCGATGGTGCCTTGGCCGGCAATTACATATGGGTCGTCGAAAGGGGGGATGTTGATGAGGCCGTCCAGCATGGCTCTTCGAGCACACTCCTCCTTTGCTTCGTCGAAGTCGGCTCCATGGAGAACGACGTGGCTCCCCATACGGGAAACGTTGAGGTGCTTGATGCTGGGTGTGCCCTTGGGCATGATGACAGTAGCGGGGATCTTCAACTTGCGGGCGGAGTATGCGACTCCTTGGGCGTGGTTGCCGGCACTGCAGCAGACCACCCCCTTCCACGACTCCTTGGGGTCGAGATGGGCCATCTTGTTGTAAGCGCCACGAAGTTTAAAGCTGAAGACGGGCTGTTCATCTTCACGTTTGAGAAGGACGTTGCATTCAAGGCGGTTGCTCAGGTTGACAGCCCGGGTTAGGGGCACCTCACTGCAGACTTCGCGGACACGCGGGTAAGAGGTAATGATGAGGCGCAAATACTGAAATGCGAGTTAGCAAGGGTCTTGCAGCATCGAATTTCGGTGAGTCACCCAGCCAAAAGGGCCATGAGCAAAAATTGCCGTTGAAAATGAAACCAAGCAGCAAGAATCTCCGGTGCTCCAACTTACATCTGGATGACCGTTGGGAAGCAGGAACTCGTCAGGAACAATGTGCTTCATCTTGTTGGCTGTGGCATCCTCCGATGGCGGCGATGGCATCGCGCTGTACTCGGTCAGTGCGAGGTTGCCAACCGAAGATGGGCTCGCCGGCCTCTCACTGTTGACACCTTTAACTACGTGCAAGGAGGCACCGTTGACGAGCAGCGGCTCCACACCTTGTGCTGAAGCCATTCTATGGTGTGCCTTCAACACTGGACAATGAAGTGTCAGTTTTGTTTGGGAAAGAAGTTTAGAAAACGCGGCGCCGGTGCCGGTGTCGGTGCCAGCATCAAACTCTGTGTCAGAAGTCAGAACCTCCCATGAGCCCCGTCTGCACTATTTTTGTCAAGTTTCGCCCTGAGTGGGCCCCCCTGCCCAGCTCCGGTACGTACGTTGCAGTTACCTACCTCTACGTACACTTATGTTAGTCTCAGTTCTCAGACCCACTCAACCTCCCGAAACGACCCCACCCTACTCCACACCACCCGTTTTTACGGTAGCAGGTCCGAGCCTGATTTGCGCCTTTTGTGTGTCGGCTGCAGAAGAATAACCAAGTATTATACTATATAATAGATTGAGCAAAATAAATGAAGATAAATAGAAATACCTCGAATATAACTAGTTCCATTCTGATTCTAATAGTAGTCTTAGTTTCTCCATATAGTTAATCTTTATCGAAATACGACATTTTGAGTTTGAAGCTTTCACCCTTTCCAAACTGTATTACTTTAATAAGTAGTCCGGTCTTTGAAAAAGTAATACTATCTGAACCGCCACTAAAACCAATCCTCTGTATATAAGTATTTTATTTAATATATTAATATCGAAATTAAACTATAAGAAACTTAAGGCTAGACAAATAAAATACTATTCCTTAGAATTGTATTACTTTAACAGGTAGCTCGTATAATATAAGCATAATAATATTATATTCTTCTTATTAAAGCTATTTGTAATATATCTCCTATAGTTAGATAATTATGAATAAGGTTCAAAAGAGTATCTAAAACCTTCAAAGTAATTACAACTAATAAAGCTTATTTTTAAAATAGTATTACTATAATAGGTAGTCCGAGCTTCATACAAGTTATATATTCGAAAAGAGTATAATAAGACGACCCTCCACGCACTCTTTCTCATTCTTGGAAATTTCTCTCTTTCCTATTATAAAAGAATATATAAAAATACAATTTGGAGTTTATACAGGAGTTTCTACAGCCGACGGCGTTTTCGCGCAAAATAGTAATAGACCTCCTCCTACAAATATTTAAAGATGGAAGACCTATATATTTGTAAGATATGTCCGCTGAAGCTTTTCTGACGGAGGTTATATAAAGAGACTACACTAGTGTCGCCTGAGCTAGCTTAATAATACATTAGTTACAGAGCCGGATAAATTAACTGTGTGCCTAGTTATTTCAGTGCTGTAGAGGCCAACAAGCTAATTATTTACCTTTGTTCCCGCCCGCCAAATTTCTTTTAAGATAATCTATTTACAATATCTATATATAGCGTATACAGACGAAGCTCTCTGAAATGCTAATGTACATAAATGTAAAAGATTCTATAATTTATATTTCCATTAATATAATAGTAATTCAAGTTGTATGCATATTGGTAGCTTAGTTGGGTGAACTGGTATAATTATTAAAACTATTATGAATTAAGTAGTACTAATTAGTAAGTAGTCAAATGAAGCAGTTGTAAAAGAGGGATAAAAATAGTAGTTAAGTTAGTAATATTGCTATAATCAATATTTATAGTATATTAGTAATAGCAGCGGTGGTTAAAATCATTATTATTAATTCGTAAGCTTCTACATTTGTACTTTCGATTGTATCTTTCTTTACTATAACTCTATTAAGTCTTAGAATTATACCTTTAACCTCTTTATTTCCAGCTTCGCGTTCTCTACTACTACGTTTGCTTCTTACTCCCTTTAATTAGCTAGTACTATTTTAATTATCCTCTTCCTTTAGAAGGCTATAATGCTTTCGGGGTAGTACTATAACATAAATTACATTTAAAGGTAGTCTACTAGTATTGTTGAAAAGGTCTTACGGGACTGTACTCTACCTGTTCTCCTACATATATCCCTAACCCTATACGCCTACTACTAATCCCGCTTGTACCTCGCCCGCTAAACTCTTATAACTTATTATACCTGTTTAAGAGTCGTACTAACTACCCTCGTACTATGTTAACTACGTAGCTAATCTGATTTAAAAATTATTCTAATATATACTTATTTACATTACCCCATTTACCAAATTACCTATTATTACCCTCGTTTTCCTTAATTACTATATCGCGTATTATTACGCTGCCGATTAGGAAGGACTTTGAGAAGACGTAATATTGTATAAATAGGAGAAGATTAGAAGAGAGTAGCGAAAACTCTACTTTTAAGTTATATATATAAGCTAAGTGGAGGTATAATTAAGGGACGGCTCAGCTTTAATATTGGAACGTTGAGGGTATTAAAATATATTATATAGTATTATAACAATACCCGGGCCCCTAAAATATAATTAATTTTAATTACATATAAAATAAATTGTTAGGAGCCCTACATCTTCTATATTACTATAGCGGTATTATGATTGTAGCGTTAAAGCGTATATAAGCTTATTTTTTACTTACCGGGGTTTATTACTTTTAATAATAGCCATTACGGTAAAGCGGTTTAAAAACAGTAGTACGTTAATCCTAATCCGTCTTTAGTAATATAGGGCCTATATATTATACGTACTTCCCCTTTCCTTCTTTTCTCCCTTCCCTCCCCCTCCTTCCTTTCGTTCTTCCTTTACTTTAATAATAATTATATTCTATTATTTCTTTATTAATACATTATTATTAAAACCCCTTTGTTTTACTTTTAAATATTCATTATTCTTATATTATTAATATGAACAAAGTAAAAATCCTTAAGAAAAAAGTCGTTTATTATAGTTATAAAATAATTGGAGGTTATATTATTATTTAAGAAGTTATATTAGCGACCTTTATATTTACATTAGGTTGTATATTTTGCTTACGTTATTATAATACTAATATTAAGATTAATAATATTACATTAGTATTACTTCTTTACCTTCTTCCCTTTAGGAAGAAAAAGAAATATTACTATTATTGCGTCCTGAAGGATAATTGTAACCCTATGACTTTTTTTTATTTTTTTTTTGATATTTTACATTTAGCGTATCGCTAATGGAATAAAGCCGTTGCACTGATAACTAGAGACTACTCCAATACCGTTATTCTAATTATTTAGGCTATTTCTTTTTAGGAGAAGGAGGATAGCGAATTTATTTAAGAGGAGGCGATTTATATAATTATTATTACCGAAACGAAGAAGTTATATAAGAATTTCACTATTATCAAGGAAGATGTTTATAACGATTATAATTTAGTTAATATTAAAAAGGCGATTAAGAAAGTTGTAAATAAAGGAATATTAGGGGAGTACTATTAGAATTATAATATTAAAATGTTAATAATATATTAGCGTATTAAAATATAGATTATTATTAATTTACGTTGTGATATATTAGTAATCACCGATAGTCTATACCCTATTTATAATATATTTGTAAAGGAGTAATATATTTAGGCCGAGGATATAAAGCTTCGTTTATTAAAGGGTAACTCCAATTTCTTTTACTAATTAATAATTAAATTTCAATTTTATTTTAATATTAAAGTAGAGGTTTTTCGTACAGCTTCTATTATTAGAGATTTTACCCCCGAGAATATGGAGGAATTTATTAATTGGATTATATTTAATTATTCTATCTAGATTTAAGATTTAATAATTTTATTTTATTAATAGTATTTTATTATATTAGTTCCGGAATAGTATTATTATAGAGAAGGGAATTTAGGTTTTAGGGTTTTAATTATAGAAATTAATTAGGGTAATTATATTGAAGAATTTTAAATAATAATAATAGAAAGGCGGTAAAACTGTAGCGATTTGCCATTAAGCATATTAAAATAATATTGTTTTTTAGTAAAAAATATAAGATTTATAAAGAAAAAAGAAAAAATGTAAAAACTTTATAGGCTCCTTTAGATTAAGAATAAGGGGTTTCTAATTATATAGTTAAAGGCTTCTTTAGCAAATAATGTTATTCTCAGGCTCTTTTAATATTTTAGTTCCGTTTTATTATAATTAGGGGCTAGATTTCTTTAGGTTTTAAGAATAGAAATTCTCGATATTATTAATATTTATTTAAAAATCTTTTGCCGGGCGTTAATTGGGACGGTATAATTTTAATTATTCAATTTTATATTATAAATTACTATTCCTATTCTATTAAAAAAAATATATTATGCTTCTTCCTTAAGGTTAGTAAGGGAGGTAATAATATTATAAATTTGTTAATCCGAAATATTATTATATATATTTTAATCTAGGAAACCCCTTTAGTAGGGGTGGATAAAAGAAGTATAGAAAATTAGGAAAACTTTATACGAAGTATTTTTAATACTAGCAACAGTTTGGGGGTATATTTCTTTTAAGTAAAAGGGCCTGCTTATCTACTAAAGAGTTTAGCGATTAATTTACCTTAATTTTGATACTTTATAGTAACTTAACCTTCATTACCTACCTTATATTTAAATATATTAGATTTAAATATGTTAGCGTAGTATTGGTAACGTTCCTAAGCTTCTTCTATAATATTTAGGCTTTAATAATAATCCTATTTATTTATTCCTTAATATTATATACATCGAGTAGTTCTTAGTATTGTATTAGCGATATTGGGCCGGCTTTATAGTATAGTAATTCGGTGCCTATCCTAGGGTATTATTTATAGTTAGAAAAAAACAAGGAGAGGTTAATAGTTTTAGAAATATAATCATTAATTACGAACTCCGCTAAAGGTAATTACTATAATTAATCGTTTTAATAGTAGGAGTAAAAAGTATAAAGGTATTATTTAATATAAATATTAATAACTTTTATTTAGCTGTTAATTTTAGGGTGAATTCAAAAGGAAAGCTTTTGTTTTACGTTTAGTAAATAGTAGAATTTTTATTTGAAGGTAGTAATAAATTAGATATTTTGGTTAGAAATAATAAAATCCGGTATATTATAAAAGTAATATATTTTACGTAGGAAGGTTATAGCAATTACTTTAGCCGATAAATTATATATATTAATATAGTAATATATTTTCGTTAGGGGGTTGATAACAATTATTATATAAATATGAATATAATTATTAATTTTAATTATTAGGAGGGGGCTAATAAAATCCATAGAGATATCGGATTAATTGTGAAACGGTACCAGTAAGGGTTTGAGGAGGTTAGGGGGCGAGAGGTAGGAATTCTTTATTTACATATAGAGATAGTAATTTTAAATAAAGGTAGCAATATTATAGGATAGGTTCAGTTATATATATATTTATTATATAAGGTTATAAATTTTAAATTACTTAGGGTATTCTTTTAGTATAAATACGTAAGTATATTATAGAATTTATAGCCGGGTATTAAAGTAGGGGGGAGTAAAAGTGTTCCCTTTAATTAGAATTTTATTATAAGTTATTTTATAATTAATTATAATAGTATTGATAATTTTTTATAATTATTTTAAGAATATATTGTAATTGGGGTTTTAAAATATTAATAAGGCTGTTAAGGATTTTAGTAAAGTTAGATAGATTACGTTAATATAATTATTAATAAATGATTTAATATTAAGGATACAGAGTTTTACCGGCGTTAGTTCGTTTAAATTACTATTTAAATCCTATCCTATAACCTAGGATTTTTTTAGTAAGAGGGTTTATCTATAGTTGATAATATAATTATTATTTATATCCTATTTATTAATTAGAATGCTATTATGGAAGTATAAAAATATATTAGGAATTATAATATATATTTTAGGGCGGTAAATAATTTTAAAACGAAAGTTGTTAAAGAATTTGGATTATTGAATTTATTATTAGTTAAAGCGTTTTGTAGAGGTAAAGTATTATAGGCTTTTATAGTTTGTAACGATTTTTACTAATTCTTTTACATTTTAGAATTTAAAGCGTTATTCTTCGAAAATTTTAATAATAGCGAATAATTCCTTATTATAAATTTTATAATTATATTCGGCCGGAGAGTTTTTAGAGGAGAAGAAACTAATATGGTAATATTTCCCTTCCTTATTATCTTAAGATAATATACTTTTAAAGGGTTTAATCCAATATTTTTATTTTAAGGACGGTTTTTCTGTTAAAATCGTAGTAGGTAAATACCGGTATTAAAGTAAAGGCGGTTTTGAATTATTCGAATATATTTATAATTATTAGGGGTAGGGGTAAAATTTATTTATTTATTTTTATTAATATAGTAAAGGGTTAGATAATTTTCGAAAAACCTTTGATAAAATAGTAGTAAAAGTTTACGAAATCAATAAAACGTTAAAAGTCTTTTAATATTTCAGGGGCGCCCTGATTAATTATAGCATTTACTTTCTTTAGGTTTATATAAGTGCTTTCTTTAAAAAAAAGATAGATTTAAGTATTTTATCTTATATTTATAAAATTCGTATTTTTAAATATCTATAATAAAGTTTACTTTATATAAACGAAAGATAATATTTTCGAAGTAGCGTTTATATTCTACCTTCGTCCTACTATAAATAAGAATATTCGTTAAATAAATAATAATATATTTATTGAAAGTATTATGGAATATATAATTAATATAGTATTATAAAGAAGCGGAAGTGCCTATTATACTGAAATTCCTAATAAAATATTTAAAGAATCCGAATTTAATAATGAAAATAAATTTTTATTCATCCCTAAGGGCGATTTAGAGTTGATTAAAAATTATTATTATATTAAACTTATTAAGTTATTTTACTTTCTAGAGACTATTAATTATGTTCTAGTAAAAGGGATAAAATATTTAATTTTGATAGTAATATTATTTAACCCTTAATAATTGATATAAATATTAACGCCTCCGCCTAACTTTTCAATAAATAAAATTAAAATAGCGGTAGGGGAAGAATTTAAATAAATAAATCTAATAGCGAAGTAGTTATCTAGATATTTATAAATAATTTAGAATTCTTCCTATAATATAGGGTAAGGGCGGTAATAAAGGGGGGTCTATCTTAGAATTGAATTAATTTTATAGTCGAAGGGGTAGTAGGGCGGTATTATTTTAGCAGTATTAAGATTAAAGGTTTTCTATTTTCTTGAGAAGTATTTAAAGAGGGTTATAAAAAGTTTTTATTAAATTAATAGTAATTTACTATTAATATATTTTTAGATATTTTCTACTAAAATAACCCGAAGTTATAATTTCTCTACTACCTAATCTTTATAATTAACAATTAATTAAGGGAGAGGTTATATAATAAATTAATCCTAAAGGATTATTCGAAATATAATTGTATTAAAATAGTAGAAAAGCCGGCCGGGGTTAGTTGAACAATTAATTCTAGTATTAAAGGGTCCTTTTATTTTTTTTTTGATAAAGCGATGGAATTTATTTAATATATATTAGTAAATTTTCATATTAAGTTCTTTATATAAAAGAATAAAATCAGTAGTAGATAGAATATAAAAAAAGTATTTTAGGGATCAATATAGCCGTTCGGGCGTATACTATTAATAAATAGCGTTTTACCTATAGTTAAAGGTTGGAGGTAGGACTGTTTCGCTTTTAAAGTAGGTTCGGATTTATTATAAGGGATAGGCGTTATAAATTATATGATTGGTAGGGGGTTAATTATAAGAATTTCAAGGTCCGCGTATTTATACTAGGCAAACTTAAGTGAAAACGGTAATTTAATAATAATAAAATTAGGTAATTCCATAGATCTATTAAATTAATTAATTACCGGACCAAATTCTTTTAATTAAAAGAGGCTAAAGACTATATTTAAGCCGCCGAATAATTGAACGAATAAAGTAAGGCGGTCCGTAAATAAATTGATAGAATATATTAAAATATAAATATTTATAATTTCACCCCCCTCCCGGCTTTTAATCAATTAGAAGGTATAAAGCCGGGAAAGTAATATTATAACGATATAATAAAAATAAACGAAAGTAAAATCGATGAAATTTATTAGAGAGTAATTAGAATCAATTATGATAGAATAAAGGATTGAAGAATTAGTATTGAAATAAAACGAATTCGAAAAAGAGAAAATAATATTAAATTTTATAAAATATATATATAAATGCCTTAAATCCTTCGGATTAAATTTCCAACGGCGATTTATATTAAAGGTTGAATTTTTCCCGTCTCTTATAAAGGGGCCGAAACGGCGGTAAGACCCATAAATTTCAATTTAGCCTTTATTATATATATTATTATATAGTAGCCGGAAGTACTGTAATATATATATATAAATTAATATTTGTTACATTTATCCCTTTTAATTTAAGAGATAAGGCCTTTTTAGGAGGTGCTTATTTTATTAAGAATTATAGGGTTATTAGCGTTTTTAATAGGAAAGGAGTATAATATAATTAGGGAATTATTATTCCGGTATTAATAGTTACCAATATTATTAATTATGTTTTAGAGGAGTTTAATTTATATAATGGAATTATTAGCTATAGGGCGGATTATGATATTACTTAAAATATTTTAAAAAAGGCTACTAATTTTAGATTTGATTATATTGAAATAGCGGCAATTATTAAATTTATAATAATCGGTTAGTTTAATAAAAGTAGTAATAAAATTAACGAATAGCGTATATCTTTATTTGAAATAGTTTATTTCCTAAATCATTTTAATATAAACGTTTAAAGTAATATAATAGAGGTTAAAGTAAATAAGGATGTTTTAAAAATTAGAAAGCTTAGTTAATTAGGTTAAAGTATAATAGAAATTAAATATAATAATATCGATACTAACCTAAATATAAATATGGATATCGTTAGAGAAGCGTTAGGAAATATAAAAGATATAGTCGGCCGGGGTTAAGTAAGTAACAAAATCGAATACGAATTTAATAATTAATTAAAATTATTAATTAATATATTTCTTTTAATATTTAAATAGCGATATTTCAGCGCTACTAAATATCGGAAGTTTTACATTACGTAAGCAGGCTATAATAGAAATATTCGTAGTATATTAGAATTATCGTATTACTACCATAATATTACTATTACATTTATTAAATTTATACAATTGTAATAGTAACCTCCGCTATGACCTTAACGAAATCCCATTATACTTATAAAATTATAATAAAATTATAAATTATAGCGTATTGAATTTAATTAATAACTTATTAGGCTTTTAAAGCTTTTTACTAAGTTATATAGAGTTCGCTATATAATTGGCCGAAATATTCTTCAATAATTATAAAATAGAGTTGGAATTAAATAAAAATATTAGATTTATTTTTTTTGTAGAGGCGAGGTTAGAAAGGTCTTTAAAGAAATTTAAAATTATTTTATAAATGAAAGGGAAAATATTAAGGCGGAAGAGGGTACGGGTAATTACTTCGCGGGTAAATACTATTCCGGAATTCAATATAGCAATACTTAGTAATGCTATAGAGTTATTTATAGTATAATTAAGGGGTTGTAATACGGAAACAGTTATTAATATAGGATAGGGTTAAAATATTAAAATTAATTAGTTAAAATTATTCTATAGGTAGTATAACAGCGATAAAATATAAGTATAGTATCGGGGTAATAGATTTAAGGGGTTTATTGAGTAGTAATTATAGTAAAGTAGGATTAGATTATAGGTAAAATATAATTAGGCTAGGATAGAGTAAAGTTAATACCGGTTCTAAAGGAAATTGAGGTAAAACGATTTTAATTATTAGGTTATCAATTAATAGAAAAAGTGTAATATATTATTACGTTGCCGATTAGAAAGGATTTGGAGAAGATGTAATATTATATAAATAGGAGAAGATTAGAAGAGAGTAGCGAAAATTCTATTCTTAAATTGTATATATAGGCTAAGTGGAGGTATGATTAAGGGATGGCTAGGCTTCGGTACCGGGGCGCTAAGGGTGCCAAGGTATATTATATAGTGCTGTAATACGTATCGCTAGTCATTGCTAAATTAATAAAGCGTTTGTTTCTAATTGACGGTATAGATCGGTATGTTACTTTTAAATGTGTTTTCCTAATTAAGTATAATATAAACAGCTAATGTAGCGGCCCAACCCGCATACGACCGTACTACCAGATACCTTATAAAGTACGTTTAAAATACCTTATAAAGTACATCGTAACTTACCTTATTAGTAAATATGAATTTGGGCCGTAGTATACTGAGTTATATAAGAATATAATATCTGAATTTTGTAGGAAATCTAAGCGTAATCTTCGAAAGAATACTTTTACTAGTCAGGGGTCGGTGGAGTACAGTCCGGTAAGATCTTTTTAATGGTACCAGTAGACAACCTTTACATTTAACGCTAGTGGAGAGGGGGGGAGGGAGAGCGGGTATAGCGGGTATAAGTTAGGTATCAATATAAACCTTTCAGCGGTTAGCAATAATTAGGAGATGATTTCTCTTTCTATAGAGTCTCAATTATTCTATAGATTAAGCTTTGAAGAATGTACTTAGTATATTAGATAAATTACATTTAATAGAGTAATGTTTACTATATTTAGTTTAACTAAAATTTTAAACTTATACTTTAGTAGAATAGTACTATTCAACTATATAATATTAAATATCTATATCAATAAGGTAAACTATATAATTATGAAAAATAGGTAGAATATTTTACTTTTATTCCTCTTAAATTATAATAATACTGTTTAAAGTTATTATTAAGAGATGAAACTTACTGTCAAAAAATCTAAAGTAAATAAAGCTAATATTGAACTTTGAATTTTTTAAAGTAATATACTTAAAGTTCGTTGCGATTTTGAAATCAAATTTGACGTTTTGAAGGTTCCAATAATAGTGCTTAACAATTAATTGGAATCAATATTACGATTCTTGAATCATAATATTAGTATACTATAAGTACCGTTAATATAGAAATATAGAGAATTACTTGTATATCATTATTATAGTATCAAATATAAAATAAGTATATTCGTAATTTAATAGGAGGCTAGAAAAAGAAGGTAGTTGGTTATAGTTATAAAAGGAGGGATTAGTAACTATGTAAACAATAATACATAGGGGTAATAATTGTACCTCTTTACTTAAGGAGTTGTTTTGATAAGATAGTAAAGTCCCCTGCATCTACAAGCCCCCTCTTCTGCAAAATGCCTATTAAATATAAGTATTTTCGTGCCCGATTTATTTGCTTATACTAAAGCTGCAAACTGCAAATCGCAAGGCTACTAAGCTAAATTTGCAAGTATAGGAATGCTTTTATAGTAGGATAGAACATCTCTAGCCGTTGGACCGGGCGACCCACTCCACTTTTCTAGTAGTCAATTTATAATTATAGTAGGCAAAGGTGTTCGGAGGGTCTGTGCTCCCTCACCCTCTTCTACAAGATTCTTATTAAATGTAAGAAAATAAGCTGCCTGGATTCCTTGTGTAAGCAGGGGGCTTTATTGTACCCGCTATTACTAGTAGAATCCCTTTCTATATTAAAGTATACTACTATTCTCTTCGCGGTTAATAACCACTTTGTATTACTAATTTGCTTATAGTTTGAAATATAAGAGGCGCGACTACTAACATGATTCATAAAGGGATTTGTTTCGAAGTTATATTAGCGGCCGTACCAATTTAATAGTAAGTCAGCTATTTAAATAATAGCTGAGTTTTCATTAGTAGAGTTATTAAGTATATAGTAAATTGTATGAAGACAAATCCTGGTACTATAATAGTTCCCTAATATACTACCCTATAAATTACACCCTTATTTTCAATAGTACTAAAAGTAACATTCTTATTTATATACTAAAAATAGAATTAGTATCAAGTAATAAAGAAAACTGCCTAGCAAACTCTCCTATACGCTTCATTATAGTTAGTAATAATTGAGACGCCCATGCCTCAGAGCTCTAGCGTTGTCGTGGGCCCCGGTGACATGGAAGATCCGCACCAAAGGTCGTGGTCCATGGGCCCACCCAACGCCGCAAGCGAGGAAGGCGCGGCGTATCTGT